>CAWUFW010002164.1:1800000-2373868 GCA_963921515.1 Calotriton arnoldi
CGAACTGACACCTCCCTCACCCCTCCCCTCCGTCTGTTCAATAGAGAAGAGTTTATAGCCCATCTTGATTGCCAGGCAGCAGACTGGGCCACTTATTCAGAGGGCTCACGCAGAGTATCAACCCCCATTCGTGAGGTCATTCACACTTTCATGAGAGTTGTCAGAAAGCCACCCTTTTCAGCTGAAGACTGTAGGTAAATCCATGCAGTGTTCCGTGGCCACTGCCGATTAACATCAGATTAGAAAGAATGTACGAACGAAAAGTACAAATAATAACAGTATTTAATAATGAATGCAGACCACAATATCAGTGAAATTAAAGATTAATAGCTAAACTATTGAAACCACAACATCCCTAGTGAAAAAAATGCACGCTAGTAAGAAATGCTGATACAAACCTTCACACTTTTCTCTCGGGCGTTTCTCGGGATCTCCTCACTGTGAGATGAACCCTGTTGAGAGCTACATGAACCCCTATTGCACTTTTTTCTTTCCTGCTTCCTGGCTTATTTATCCGCCACAAGAACCGAGGCTTTTGCAACCGATGGAAGCTCTCAACAAGGTTAAACCAGCATGATTCAAAGCTCCGAATGGGAGAAAGAAGGCGAGGCCGGCACAGGGACAAAAATGGCGGCCGCGCGGTTTAAAAAAAAAAAAAAAAACAGTGGTGCGCGCGCACCACAGAGGAGCGGAGGGGGGGGGGAGGAGGGAGCGCGGCAGCCTGCTCAGCTGACCAGACGCTCGTGCGTCATGGCCTTTTGCCGGCATGTGTTTACAATTATCGCGCCCGCGTCTGGGCACGATAATTGGAAACACATGTTTGCCGCGCGTACCCATCCCAAAAAGGCCAGCCACGACGCACGAGCGTTTTTGGGACTGCTTTTCAAACTCGCTTACTAAAAGTCTTCGCCTCTAAGCAGCGCTTGCGCGCTACTCGAGGCTCGACCTAAAAAGGGCCAACAGTGGGAGCTCTGCCACTGTGGTCACGTTTATTGCTGTGAAGAGACATAATGGTGTCGGATGTGTCCCATATTTTGTTTTGCTAAACGTGTACTTGCCCTTAATACTCGGTTGAGCCACTCCTAAAGTCAGGAGTAGCTGCTGACATAATAAGGAAGCGACCTTCCCTTAACTTTATCACAGCTCACTCGCTCGATCAGCTATGTGATCTTAAGCTTTTACTTGAAATACATGAAGCTCAGGGTGTGCACTGTACACAATAGTTTGTTGTACTTTGTCTCATAGGCTAAAATGTTGCTCCTTCTATAACAACACCGCAAACAAAATATAGGCGGTAAGTGACACCTGACTTACCTCTCATGGTTTGCTAATATTAACTTCGTCTTGGCAGAAGGGAGTGGTTTCTAAATTCATCTTTGGAAGCTCATTTCCAGTAATTGCCACTTGGTGCACTGACAATCTAATGTACTGAAGTGAAATGCTCCTGGATCTTATCCTGTTTTTGCATGTTGTTCGTTTCATGATTTACATGCCAAACATTTTCATGGCTCGGCTGTTGCACGGGCTCCAACAGCCAAGCCAGACCATTGGCTCGACTCCAGTTCAATCTATATATTAATTTGTGTCTCGTCCCCCTCTAGGGGTAATGTAGCGGTGCACGTGCTACCACCACCCTCCATGATGAAAACCAATATACTCTTTATCTGGCCCATTAAGTAAAAGGAAGTGGCGTGGCCTAAACCCTTAGTCAGCCACTTGGCAACAATCTCTAATCTGGGCCACAGTACCTAAGGTGTACACTGGCAACAAGGGACGCAACATTTTAGGCCAGTGTCCAATCACACAGCAAAACCAAACGAATATACACTGCTGTCTCAACAGGACCAAAACGAACAACATTTTAATGAAGGATGTTAAAAGGATCAGCCCTGCCAAGTACCACGCATCCGGCGTTAGACTAATGCATTTCAGTGTGGTGGCCAAATCACTGCACTAAAATGCATTAGTCACGCATTATAGGCATTTGCGCTTGCCCCTGGACTGGCTGTCAAGCCATAGCACTGGTAATTCCAATGCCAAGTCAGTCTGAAACTTAAAGCTGGAGGGGCAGCAGCGCCGTGGTGAGCATGCTGCTGCCAGCAGGCTGGGGCTAGCTGTCTGAGCCGTGGCGTGCTAGGGCTACAGTGTAATATTGCGCCCAATGGAGTACTCCTTATCAAGAGAATGTGGCTTAATGGCTAGAGCAGCCGACTTTGAAGCTGGGGAACCAGGTTCGAGTCTGGTAGAAGGCCAACACATCCTTTGATTCTGGGCAAATCACTCAATCTACCCCTGCCTTAAATAAATGTGCCCCTCGGTAACGCAACTAGTCTTCATGTACAGCACTCCAATACCTTCGGGTCGGGTTTGTGCTATATAAATACTTTTTTTTAAAAACCTGCTCTGAATAGCGTAGTACTTCACGTCCTGCTTCTGCCTGTGGCGCAGCAGGGGTCAGGCAACAGGGTTACTGTGTGTCAAATGGCAGTGCCGGTCCCACCGCCGCGGTCAAATTTAAAATAAATTGTCTAAATTGTGATACCGCAACAACTGGAACCTGAACTCCCGGGACCACAGCGGCCGTGATGTAGCCCAGAGCAAGCCAGTACACCACTCACTAACTGTGAATCATTGCCGGTTTGCCACTGCGGAATGAGTCGTTGCAGCTAGGACTGGAGGCGGCCTGCCCGAAAACCGTATTGCCGCTCCGCACAGTAAGTGACTACTTATTCACTCGAACGAGCAGGAGTTGCAGCATAGAAAAGCACTTTAAATGTCTTACTGTTTGCCCGCTGCACGCCTTTATACTTAGTTTAGCACGGAATGCTTTCTCATGTCCCCGTGCCTGCCCGGTATCTAGTTGCACTCAGCTGGTATGAAAATGGCTTAATTCTGAGCTGCGTTCCGTGCCCCTGTACTCTAGCAACTGTGCAGTAAAGCAGTCTTTCTCTGCTTGAGCAATGAAGAGTTAGCGGACATTACTGTAGTTTAACTGAGGGGGGGGGGGGGGTGAAGAGTGTAATAGGGTGCTGTGCTAGTCGACTAGCGTTGCATGCAATTATAGCGTTGTGGGCGGCGCCATGCGCCGGTCAATACAACGTTTTTTCCAGCAGGATGGGGCCGTCCCGCCCAGCTTAACAGTACGATAAGGTTACAAGGGAACTAGATTAGTGCCCTTCAATTTCTGGTGCTTTGCAGCAGTTTTAAAATCTTCTTTTTCTCATTGCTTAAATGGATGTAAATTCTGATATTTATATAATGCTTCCCTCTGCTACATTGCTTTATTTTGCTTGTGAGAAAGTGTCACTCATGGTCATTGACATGTCACTTAAAATTACACTGAAATTATGAAAATGTCACACATAGCAATCTGAAACCTTGGCAGCTATGAAGGTTCCAAGTCATTTCTTCAGAAAGCATAAAAGTGTAAAGAATGATTCAAGTTACAAGGTCAACTCAGCTGTGGCTTAACTCTGTGCAGTGCCTGCATGAATCACCTTATACTGCTATCTGTCACTCTGCTGTCTGCGAAAGGTACATTAAAAGACAGTCAATAGAGTTAACTGTCTGTCAAACACTGCCTGTTCAACTTCCACTGTGTCAGATCGGGACACACGGCAACCACAGCGCTGATATAAAAAAACAAGCATTGGAAATGCAATAGGTCTCGCATTTTTTTAAGTTAGAGCTATTGGCATTGTAAATGGCAATGTCTGTTACCTACCAAGGGAGGATGGAGGGAGCAGTTGGTGTCAGAGTGCCAAAATGCTCTCTTGGAGAGTGACTGGCCAAAAGTAAACCAAACAAGAACGACTTTTAAAAAAAGAAAGCATGTGTGGACCGTGTAAGTGTGTAGCCATGAAGCATATTTTTAACAACTAAGCTTGGGGAATACTTGGATATTACTTTATGCTAGTGTTGCATTATATTGTGGGAATACTACTTTGTGCTGCACCTTGTGCTGCTGACTCTACAAGCACATCTAGTAACGACTTGCGGTACTGCACCCTCGCACACTTTAGACAGGGACATCCAGTCATGCCTCTTGTGCTTATTCAATAAACCGAATGAGCAGAAAATAAATCATTGCTGTTCCTGGAGAGTGAGAGGGTGTTACTTTTTGTTTTTTTATTCATTATGATTTTAATTGTGTATGATAATAGAACATTCCTTTATATTTCTGGGCTCATGGCAAGGTGGCACAATGGGAATCCTCAAGTAAACAAATGCACATATTTTTCAGCTGGTGAGAAATGAGTCTTATGGAACAGATATGGCCCTTTTCTGGCACAACAATAAACAAAGCAATCTGTAAAGAGCCGCTCCGCTCAGGCTTCTCCAACGCTGCCATGCAGGAGAAATATTCAGAGGAGCCGCTGGTTGTGGAGATAACGAAGGAAGGAGGGACCCACCTGAAATGAAATAGTGGAGGAAATTACGTTTCCAGTCCCACAATCCTGTGTGAAATATCTTTAAACCCACAACCATGTGCGAAACTACAAGCTCACATTGTATTCTTACAGGAATTGAATATTGCAATTTATTTTGTTACTACTAGGTGTTTGGGTTATACTTAAAGAAGCTGGAGGAAATCCTGGATATTTATTTATGGCAGTGTTGCATTATATTGTGTGAATACTACTTCGTACTGCACCTTGTGCTGCTGACTATGCAGGGACATCTAGTAACGACCTGCGGTACTGCACCTTGTGCTGCTGACTACAGGGACATCTAGTAACTACCTGTGGTACTGCACCCTCGAACACTTAAGAAAGGACATCCAGTCACTGCCCCTTGTACTTATTCTATAAACCGAAATAGCAGAAAAATAAATTATTGTTGTTACTGGAGAGTGACGGGGTGTTACTTTTTGTTCTTCTTATTCATTACGATTTTAAGTGTGTCTGGAAATAGAACATTTATTTATATTTCGGGGCTTGTGGTTAGGTGGCATGATGCAAATCCTCAAAAAAACAAATGCACATATTTTTCTGCGTGAGAGATGAGTTCCTGAAAAGATGAGGCCCTTTTCTGGCACAACAATGAACAAAGCAATCCATAAAGAGCCGCTCCACTCGGGCTCCTCCAACGCTGCAGTGCAGGAGAGATATTCAGAGGAGCCACCAGTTGTGGGAGCCACCTGAAATGAAGCTGTGGAGGAAATGACGTCTCCAGGCCCACAATCCGGTGTGAAATATCTGCATACCCACAATCATATGTGAAACTACAAGCTCACATTTTATACCTCACAGGAATTAAATATAGAGATTCTTTCTTACGCTAGGTTTTTGGGTCACAGTTAAAGGTCTTAGCAAGCATGAAGGGAAGGTAAAATAAAACCAGCGGTGTCATAAAATAGCTTCGGTTCACTGTGCCCACTCGTTGCTGCTCAGCGCCATAACTGATTGCAGTCTATCTCTGAGGAAGATTATAGTGCAGTCAGTCTTTGATAGAAAGGTGCTCGGTGTGACAAATCGCAATGCAGAACCTCAGGCTCCTATGCGTGCATCGTAGATAGAAATGTAAACAAGCACCAAAGACATGCAGGAAATAAAAGCGAGGCATCAGGAATCACCCTGCAGCCTCCTATGTGCGCTCTTCTACTGCCCAAATGGGAGTGAGTTCTCGAGGCAAAGAAAAAAGTGCCACAAAGCAAATCTAAAAAAAACACGGAAGAACAAATGTAACAGGGACAGCCTGTCGGGAGGGTCTGAAACAGCAAAAGGCGGGATGCATTAACCATATTTACCAATCAGAAGCAGCCATTTACAAAGGACATTAACTCGAGCCAATAGAAAACATGGGAGGTGCTTGAAGTCCATATTTTAGATCCAGCATGTCTTGAAGAGACAGCGCATGCGATGCCTAGGTGAGACCTAAAACAAAATCTAGTAGCTAGGAGAAGGGAAATGTTGTGTAGTTCCTATATATAACCTATACAGAATCTGCGCGTTCGGATAACGAACTGTGGGCTTGGTGGCAGACTGACTCTGAACACCCCCACCGAAAATGTTAGCCTGTTTGCATTAGCTAGCCCACAGTGCCACTAGTGTCTCCTCTTATCGGGGAGAGAATAGTTTCTGGCAACCTCAGAACATGACAACCCTGATCCCTCAGGATTGTGGAAACAATGTACTATTTTTCGCTCAGTCATTCGTGCTCACTTATTCAGTCTCAGAGGATTACACAGAAGAAGCAGTTGGGCGTGTTACAATAAGTATTTATTGCACAGTTGTTCTTCTAGTGTAAAATAGATGTGCTGCAATAATTGTTAGACAGTAGCAGATATACATAATCAGCAGTATAGTGAATATAAATGGATAGTACAGTTCTACCATTTTGCAATAATCATAAATGCATACATTGATATAAAATGCATGATAAAAGAGAGCGTACTCCTACGATGCCTGTCTAGATGTACCTAAGTGTACCTAGCATGTAAGTAGGTGTGAAGCCAAGAATCCCTCTAGGATTTAGTCTAACCCCATTACCTGAAGTGAGAGAGTGTGGGACCCCGTCCTGGTCTCGAGTTGGACACCCCGCAAGGGATGTGTTAGACCCCTGTCAGCTGGAGCGTCTGCATGCAGGAGCCTCAGCGTTTCTGGTCAGTGTGTCGGCCTGGAAGTCTCGGTTCCCTCTAACTAACACTAGCAAGATGCGTGGTATTTATGCAGAAAGTACCTAGGGTTCCTTTGTCCCTTGTTTCTTGTGTTAGCCATTGTTGGGTTTAAGGATGACGTATGGGATGAACCTTGTACGTAGATATTATGCAGGTGGTGTAGCCCCAGCCTGGTTTCCCAGAACCCTTATGAATATTCATTCATACTGTGTGAGTCTATTGATGAAGTTATAGGACACTATTGTTCAGGGAGAAACCCTCCTTCTGTGCCCAGGACTAGAACTAGGTAAAGGTTCAATCCTAAAAGGTCCGTTACTGTGTAGTATAGGGGAGGAAATGTAGGTGAAGGTGTAAGATATTACCCGGGCCTATAGTAGGGTACCTATATGAAACATAACAGAAATGGATATCTTTTTTCAAACCATGTACACTTTCCTCGGTAAAACAAGATCAATGACTATACGTAACAGCCAAAGTGAGCAATACATTGGTACTATTTCCAGACAAGTGGCAACATTTAAATGAGAAAGCTAGGTTACAATAAAGTAAAGCAATAGTGGATCTAAGAAAAAAGTGCCCTCTCTCCATACACACTAATTTAGTCAAGGTACAAATAGTCAACTACTCATATCCAATCCTTGCCTATTTTTCCTGCATGTGAACAGTGCTTCGAACAAATTCACATGAATTTATCGGCAGCAGCAACCTTAGAGCACAACACTGAGGAAAGGTGTAGACAGCAGCGGTCTCACAGCCAAATCATACATTTAATGTTCAAGTTTAGTACATGCGCATTGAGGGTTGGCCATCCACTGGGCTTGACACCAGGCCTTGTAGCTAACCCCACTGCAAAAGGCTTTTTTTTTTTTTTACTCCTCTCTCCCTTGTTCAGGCTAGATAAAACTAAGATCTTGGCACTAGGTTTAACTTGCTAACAGCCAGCAAAACACTGTGCAGATTTATTAAATAGCTATTAGCAAGTTAGCACTTTTTTGACCCCTCCCCCTTTAACCATGCCCCCTTGGCAGATTGGAATGAATATGAAAATATCAACCGTAAGCTAAACTTATGTCTCTATCAAGTTTCATACAGATCAATGAAACTTCACCAAAGTTATTAGCGAATTAAAGATTTTTTAACGACACAGAACCCTCCCCCCCTTAACTGCCCTCGCTTGTCGGGTTTGCAAGAAACCTGAGATTCTAACAGTGGGTTAACTTTCTAACAGCCTGCAAAATTTCATGCAGATTCACGAAGTGCTCCAAAGTTATTTTCACAAGAAGATCTTTATGTATGCTCTCCTGATTTATCCCTCCTTTAAGGAGCTGCACAAAGCTTGACATGCCTACAGACGGAAAACTAAAATATTAGCTTGCTAAGTAACTGCTAAATTTCAAGTGAATTCATCAAAACGTATCATGGTTGTTCACAAATAAATGCTTTTTTTTTTTTTATACGTCCCCGGGTGACTGTACCTTCCCCTTTGAGGAACCAACAAACTGAAAAATCAAAAAGTAAGCCAAACATGTTGTGTTCGCTAAATTTCATGAAAATTCGTCAAACTGTGCTAAAAGTAATAAGTAGATGAAAACACCCTTTGAACAGACAACATGTTGGTAAATTTTAACTATAAGTCACCCAACAGATTTTTAAAATGCCAACATACCAAAATATATCGTATATAAATGTTTGGAGCAGGGGGGTGTGGTTTGGGAGCCGAACATGGCGGACACGTGAGCTCGTTGCTCCACGCCTGCCCATCGATAATGCTCCGGACGTTCGGGTCCCAGGCTGCAGAGAGGGGGCCCCAATGACAGCTACAGAGAGGGGGAAACTCCAGAGAGAGTCCTGTGGGTGGAGGAGGCAGGTGACAGTGGGACTGAGTGGTGGTGGAGCCGAGGAGGATTGCCGGTGCTCCCCTGTGTGACGGCGACTGCCGCGCTGTCTCCGAGGGTAGAGAGAGCCTGGCGGTGATCGGCAGCAGCATCTGGGGACTGCAGCTTGGAGACTCGGTGGCAGGAATTGAGGACCGTGGAGACCCATGCGTGTGCCTGAGAAAGGAGGAGCTGCGTGGAGCGAGGAGGCCTACGGGGGCCGCGGGAGGTGCTGTACTCTGCAGCCCGGAGCTGTGCCTGCACTGGCGGTGGGTGACGCAGTGCGGAACTAGGAAGGGGACGCTTCCCGGACCCTGGGACAGTCTAGGGCAAGGCCCTGGGGGGCCCTCATGAGACATGGGTGGCAAATGGAGCGTGGCTGTGAAGCGGAGGCCCTGCAGCCTTGGTGTGAATCACCAGGCCTTGTGATTGAGGCCTACCTGCAGACACAGTGTGGCCTCGGGGAACGCTGCGTGCGTAGGGGGCCTCCCCAGAGAACGACCGAGGATGCCACAAGGCACGTGGGGCCCCAAGAGAGAGACTGACTCCCTGCCCTGGTGAGTGGATGGGGCGCTGAGACCCGGGAAAGCCCTTCCTGTGTGCTGAAGGTACATTTACTCCTGCAGCCTGGGGTATGTTAGGAGAGGGAGGCCCTGCCGACTCATTTTAGGCACACTTTGACAAAGTCTTGGCTGCAATCACAGACACTAAGACCACAGTCCAACAGGAAATAAGTACTGTATTAGTGAGTCTAGGGCTCCTGCGCGCGGAACACCGCAAACTAGCAGATCAGGTAGGAGAGGTTGAAACCTCCCTGAATGAGATACACCCTGAACACAAATCTTTGGCCCGCAATGTAGAGGACCTGTCAGACAGAGTGAACACCCTGGAGCGGCGTGCAGAAGATGGGGAGGGCTGAAATCGCTGCAATAATAGAAGAGCAGTGGGGCTCCCTGAGGGAGTGGAAGGATTGGAAATTGTCTCCTACCTGGAAAACTGGCTGCGGACGGAGGAGTCACAGAATCTCCTAACACCCTTTTTTGCTTTGCAGCAGGTGCACAGAATGCCAGCACGCCGGCAGGCCCTTCCTTGTCCTCCGAGGCCCGTGGTGGCCACATTACTGCACTATAAAGACAGAGACACTATACTACAGAGGGCTCGGTCAGAGGGCCCATTCGTGGTGGACAATGCTAAAGTGTCAATATTCCAGATTTTACGGCTTGGGTACAGACAGCGTGCATCCTTCTCCGAAGTTAAAAGGGCCCTTCGTGAGGCCGGATTGAAGTATTCCCTGATGTTTACACCAAGCTTTGGATTATCCTAGATGGGAAAACATTTCTGTGAAGACTTGGATGCAGCTTGGGCTTGGTTGGAAGCCTAAACGGCAGGTGTGGCCCTCCCCGGGCCCAGACCTAGGGCATCAGCGGCTGGGCCACGAACGAGGAAGCACTCCAGGAAGTCTTCTCGTGGTCGATCCCTGAAAAAACCGTCCCCATCTCAGGCAGAGCAGGAATGAGCGGCAGCACTGTTGGCTGTGGCAGAAATGGTAACAACGCATCCCCAACGAGAAGTCCTTGGGACTCCACCTGGGAATGACTCTCTGGGGTCTGACTCTGAGGCCTCTGTTAGTAACAATGAGTTCTTGCCCCAGGTTACTCCACAGACTGCGGACAACTTGCTTTAATGGAGATAGGGCTAGGGATGTGTCTGCAATCACCTTGCTCCTTTTTTTTTCTTTAATGTGTTTAATCTGCTATATTGGAGATTCCGGTAACTTGCATGGGGTGGAAGATATATTGCGATGTCTCCTATCGTTACAAGTTGTTTGCCATGCTAGATAAGATACGATAACCCCGTTTAAGATGTATGCTGTTTAAAGACTGGGTGACTGTTCTCTGTACCCAGGCTCATATACATATATCCTTACATAGATGATTGGGCAGGTGCTGCACTTCCAGTGTTTCAGGGCCCAGCCCACCTCACTCATTTAAGCCCTTGCCAGGATACTGGAGGCGGCATACTAGTACTAATGTTCTCTTTTTACAGGTTTGGGCGGCCACCCTTTCCTGGACTGCTCTCGGGTGTGGGACTTTGCAGTTGGGGGTTGTTTTACTATGTCTTGGGAGGGAACACGCAGATCTTTCCTTTGCAGTGGAGGTTGGGGGGGGATGGGAGCGGGGACAGTGTTATCTGTGGAATACATGAATGGCAGATCCTAAATTCACAATCACCTTCATGTCCTGGAATATCAGGGGGATGAGTTTGGCCTCTAAACAGAGTAACATCCATAGATATTGGACGAGGTGGGGAGTCCAAGTAGCAATGCTGCAGGAGACCCACCACACTGGGTGTGAGGCAGAGTGACTGAGACGAAGGTGGGGGGGGGGCAGATCTCTGCGTTCGCCAGGGGTGCACTTATATGGGTTAGGCTGGGACGCCCATTGAGCACACGCATCAAACAGTGGTCGATAGAGGGACGTTATGTTCTAGTGATAGGTAGGCTACTGGCCCAGGACATTCCGTTGGAAAGCATATATGCCCCAAATCAGGACCAGTTAGAGTTCCTGCACACATTATCCACCCAACTGGCTTTGATGGCTGTTAACAGACTCCTTCTAGGAGGGGAATACAATTGTGTAACAGACGTTGTACTGGACTGCTGTACCCTCCCCTTACAAGGCACACCTGTGCATAGACTCACAGAGGGTTTCAGGAATTGGATGGAGCACTGGGAGGTGGCAGACATCTGGAGGGGGCAGCATGGCCTAGATCGTGACTACTCCTATTACTCTCATATGCACCGCCTGCACCCCCAGTTGTATAGGTTTCTCTGCTCCACCAGGCCTTGCTAATGGGTGATACCATACTGAATATCTGGGACGTACAATATACGACCACATCACACTCCTCCTGAAGTATGGACTTATTAGGGACCGTCCGGAGATTCACATGTGGAGATTTAACCCCCAGTCGCTCGAAGATGTATGTTTTAGGAACACACTGGCAAACACTGTTACTGAATATTTTGCGCGCAATCAAGGGTGTCCCTTGTCCGCGGCAGTTGAATGGGAGGCATTTAAGGTTGGGGTGAGGGGACATTGAATGGGCCAGACCATGGGGGTGAAGAGAGAGGTCAATAGCGCGTTACTCAATCTGGATGTCAAGCTGTATGATTTGGATAACAAATTGGGGACGGAAGGGCATGAACAGACTAGGCTCAGTGAGGCCAGGGATCTGTACAATGCCACATTAGAACGCTTGCGTTGTCATGACCATAAAGAGTACATGGAGAGGGCGCATGCCTAAGAGGGCAGACCTGGTAGACTGATCGCTTGGCTTATTCGACCGGAGTACCAGGGGTCACCTATTACTCCGGTCCGGTCAAGGGATGATACGCCACTTTATGCCCCTGGGGAGATCAATGCGGCATTCAGAGAGCATTGCCAGTCCCTTTATGGGAGACCAGTACCTATGGACGTAGATCGTTTCTGGACAGAGCATCCTGGCGGGAACTGGACCGGGCAGCCAGGGAGGAGTTGGGTGGCCTGGTGACGCTTCAGTAAATCAGGGCCGCCATCAAAGCTATGGCTAATGGGAAGACACTGGGGTTCGACGGCCTCCCCTGCAGAATTTTATGCCACATTTGCTGGTTCCTTAGCCCCACGACTGGAAAACCTATACACAGAGGCTTTTAGCAGAAGATTATTGCTTGACTCGGCTAGGGAGGCAATAGTAATCCCTCTCCCGAAGACTAAGGATCAGGATGCCCCCGCTTCCGCTTTCCGTCGCCTGTCCATGCTGAATATGGACTTTAAAGTACTCAGTAAGGTCCTGGAACACCGGCTCTTACCATATATGATGAAGTTGGTGCATAGTGACCAAAATGGGTTCATTCCAGAGAGGAGTAGGTCAATTAATCTGCATAGATTGTACCATGTTCTATACCAACCAGGACTACTGACCCGTTCCCTCCCCATACTGCAATCATGTCGATTGACTTGAGAAGGCCTTCAACTCTGTACAATGGGATTATCTTTACGAAGTAATGCTCCAGATGCAGCTGTGAAAACAATGGGGGAAGTGAGTTCGACTATAGTACTCCTCTCCCATGGTGAGAGTTAAGACAGGGCACAGTATCTCCGCAAGATATAATGTCTACAGAGGCACAAGGCAAGGATGTCCACTGCCGCCTCTTCTATTTGTTCTGGCTATAGAACCCCTGGCAGAATTGTTCAGGCGTGAAGAGGCGGGGTATGGAGTGACAGTAGATGGTAAGGAGCACATAATATAATTATATGCAGAGGACCTCATACTTTACTTCAACGAAGGCTCGACGAGGGCACAACATGCAATGGCCTTGCTGGATGATTTTGCGCAGTACTCTGGCCTCCGAGTAAGTGTGTTTCCAGTTGTGGCTGGCAGTCGGAGTCCGGATGATATACCACATGGACAAAGCTGGGCCCGACGACGCTTAAGTACTTGGGAATCCAAGTGTTCCACTCTCAGGATGACTTGCGAGATGGGAATCTGGTGGGTGCTCTTCGCTCTCTCAAGACATGTGTCCCTTTCTGGTGATCTTTGAAACTGCCCATTATGGCGAGGATTTCACGGACTAAAATGGTGATGTTGCAGCGTTTTATATTTTTTCGCCAACCTGACAGTTAAAATCCCTAGATCCTGGCTCCAGCAGTTGGACGCTTTGCTTGGGGAGCTGGTGTGGGATGGTGGCAGACAGAGTGTCATTGAAGACTCTTCACCGCCCCCCTGAAGATGGAGGCCTGGGGGTCCCTGCTTTTGACCTCTACTATATGTCGGCTCAACTGCAATGGGTGACACACTGGCTGACTGGTTCCAGTTGGAGGAAGTGGGGCAGACTCAATTAGCAGGAGGCACTATTGGCGAAACTCTTAGCTCGAAAAATAGAGCTTCCGAGGCCTGGGGTGCTGCTATCAGTGGCTCTGGACTGTTGGAGGGGCTGTTTGTGACAGACTAGTGGAAGCCCGCTATATGCCCCAGCATTACCATTGATAGGGTTCCCCCATAGAGACCTGATTAAATGTTATAGTGCGCCGCAGCTGGCGACGTGGATGGAGATAGGACTAACAACCGTAGGAGACTGTTTTCACCTAGAGACCCTGATCGCATTGTTAAAAGCAAAACAACAATCGTGAACATTACCTGCGCCATCTTGTCTGGTGGAATTCTATGTGCACATAAGTTGCAGTCATTTTAATCTATCACAGCCATTTTGTACTCTGTTCGTCACCTTTGTTTCACCCTGCCCTTACTAGCATCCCTCTGACCGACCTGGTACGTGTGCTGGGGGCTATAAACTCTATTTGCCGCAACAAACCTCAGCGCCTCTTGCTGCCACAAACTCGTTTTTCCTCTCATCTCTGTTTTCAGGCAAACCTTTGGACACTCTACCCCTCACTGCACCTAGTTACACAAACAGGTTCCAAACACCAAAAAGACTCTTGCAACATGATTTATTGCACTGCAAACAGCAAGACTTGTTGTTACCAACAATGGGACCTGTTTTTATCAACAGAACGGACTATTAGATCTGGCCGGTCTCACATGTTTTAGACCCTGAAGCAAGGTCCAGCTGCAAGATAAGATTGTCTGTTTGACCTGGGTGGGAAGAGAATTACTGTTGGGCTTGTGTGACAACCTGCCCGGGGCGGGGACCCCAAGCTTGTGTAACCATGTTGATGAAACCAATGCATTGTGTCAAACCTGTATAAAAGGAAGAGCCAAAGGAGTTATCAGCAGAACACCTCCCTCAGACATCCCGGTGTCTGCAGTTGACGTGATCTCCTCATGAGAAATAAACCTTTTTCTTGTCTTCCAGTTTCCAGCGCTTGCCTCATTATTTTGATAGCGAACCCAAAGTGAATTAGAGGTGGAACCCTGCACCGGGCAGCATTGAGGGTCTTAGAAGACTCGCTGCCTTTCACAAATTGGCGCCCAAACGTGGGGGCCCATCAGCGACGCGTGGGTCCGGTAGAGAGGTCCTAACGACGAAGTGAACGACTAAACGATTGGGGTATACCTGCCTGAGAAGACCCTTGTCTGGCTGCCGATCGACTGAACTTCACCGGTTCCGAACGGACCTCTCTCGAGTGACCTGCGGTCCTGACTGGGACCTTAGAGGAACGCCGCATTGATTGTTGGAGTGAGAGGACAACCAGGCGCTGGAAGGGGAAGACGAAGAACCGTCCATACGGTCCGGGTAAGGTCGTGAAAAAACGACTTAAATTGATTGATTGATTGAATAGTTTGATTGAAATACTAGTATTCCTTTTTTGATATTGAGTTATTTGCGACATTTCCCTGCTTGCAAACAACGAAGAATAGGAATATTCTCTCTCTTGGCAGGCAGCGAAGGACAGGTAGTGCAGACTTTTTGTCTAAATTGATTGATTGAGATATTCATTTTTGACCGATAAATACGTCATGCCTGTTTTCTCTAGATTGTTTGATTGTAATTGTTTTGGACCAGACCGTTCGTTAGAGGTCAGTCAGCCGGCACCGCCGGAAGGCACCCCTAACAAGGACATGTACGTAAAGTATGGATTAGCCACAATAGCTTATAGCAAACTATGGCATAAATACACTAGGAAGGACCGGGTAAATCAGTGGCCACTGACGGGATCTTTCGATCCCGCTAAAATAGAAACGTTAGAATTAGCTCTCCACAAAAGAAAACTAGACCAGCCATGTTTGACAGTTTTGGTTTATGGCGAAAAGAGGCAGCTCAAAGAAAGAAAAGGGACGAAGGTAGACAAGATAAAGAAACGCGAAAATCAGCTTACCAAGCCTGTAAAAGATTAGAAGAAAAACTAAAAGAAAAGGAAATCGATAAAAGGAACAGGAATCAAAAATATCAGGTCAATGCCCTGTTAGAACGCCCTCGACTCTTTACCCCAAGTTACCAGCAAAACAAAGGGTAGATGATGATTTATTGTTAGGTCCCCCAATCATATACATGCCACCCCCTTACGCCCCTACTCATCCGGTAGTACAACGCCAGGACCACCAAAGTATAGCCGGAGATGGCACGATCGCCTCAGTCTCCACCGCCTCTGCTCCCATCGAGTCACCCACACCAAATGCCTCATCAAAGGATACAGTAGTAGAGGTAGGATCAAAGAAAAGGAGCGCCCAGGGTCCCGCGATTAAGTAAAAATGAGCGAGCAGGCATTGATAAAATAGTTAAATCCCTCATAGATAGGAAGGAGACAGAAGAGTATGTAACTGACATATGCAACTCCTATGTTGAAAACCGCAAACAATACTTTATTGTACGTCTCTGTTACCACACTCTTACGGCATATGAAGAGAAGTACCAAGATGTAGGGCCAGAGCGGCTAGTGGCTCTCTATAGGAAGGTAGACACCGGAGATGAAGGCGACAACGATGTTACAGAACTCTTTTCATCCACACTGGAGGTATTCCGTCACCTCGTGGAACAAGGACGGATAGATAAGGACAGGACATCTAAGATAGCAGGACCCCGGTGGAAAAACCAGATAGCATGATGCAGATAAAAGAAGCTGCCCCTTATTGGGTACCTCCTAGAGGACAAGGGACTCATGACGATATGAACCATCAAGACGCTAGAGGAAGGGTGGTCTACAATTGGGTGTATCAACCATGGGACAGACAGGACATTTTGACGTTCCGTAAATCTTTACCGGATTTACGAAAGAACCCCACCGCCTTTTACACCGAGCTAGGTACCGCTCTGGGATCAACAATAATGACACTTGCCGACATAGACTTGCTCTTCGGGTTATGTTTGCCAGCAGATGTGTGGAAACAGATTAGAAAAATAGACCATACCGAACTGCTTGGTCATACCTGGGAACAACTCAACACACTAGATAAACAGCGGAACCCTGGTCAAAAACCGGTTAAAGCAATATTGGACCTCCCTGACAAAATAGTGCAGAAAGTGAAAACGCTGATCCCAGAGAAAAGATAGACTGGTCCATAGTAACCGCGTGCCGCCAGAAACCACAAGAGGATGTCTCAGAGTATTTCTCCAGATTTGAAACGGTGTTCTCCGATTACAGTGGACAAGACATGTCCACCGCAACCGGACACCACTTATTTGTGCAGAACTATGTCAAAGGACTACTGCCAGATGTATCCCAGAAATTACAAGCCAGAGAAAGTAGTTGGGCAGCATCTAAACCGGCGGCCATTCTCCAAATGGCCCAGTACTATGAGCATCAGAGAAACGAAAATGACAGGGCTACAGAAAGGAAAAAGAAGGACTTGAAGGAAAGGGTAATGGTAGCACAACTCCAGGGGGCGAATACAGGAAGGGAGCAATATAGGGGAGGATACCAGCAGAATACCCCTAGAGTACAGCCACCTAGAAACAATTCATCGACATCATATGTAGGACGCCAAGACCTAGGACAGGATCAATGTGCATTTTGCAAAGAATATGGACACTGGAAAACCCAATGCCCGGCTTTGTTAGGAGGTGGTAGGGGCAGAGGGGCGAGGGAAATAGCAAGTGGACAGAGAGGAAGAGGGACGTGGGAGAGGGTACGCGAGTGAAGCAAGCGAGGAAAGGCCAGGAAGAGTAAACACATTGGACCATCCCAAACAGAATCAGTACCAACAGACAGATTATGACAATACGTACGACTTTGCATAGGACAGCCAGGGGCAAGGGAGGGATCCAGTCGAGCTCTATGTTGATCAGCAAGGCCCTTATGTTACCGCTGAGGTCCTGGGCACAAAGTCGCCATTTCTGGTAGACACGGGAGCAACACGTAGTGCACTATCCAAACGACTGATTCCAAGGGCACCCTTGTCAGGCTCACATGTGACCTCAATAGGATTTGACGGTACGCCCTCCACCAACCCTTTGTCCTGACCGATCCCTTTTAACCTTGACAACAATAGCGTCGAAACGACATTCCTCCTCTCTTCCAACACCCCAGACGCCATTATGGGTCTCGACCTTTTGAAACACTTCCATGCGACTATCAGATGCTCACCAGACAGAGTGCGTGTCGTCCTGTATGACAACCCCCAGCGCCATAGAGAGAACCCTTCTCAGCACATGTTTCCCATCTCCGAGACTGACGCATCCCTACTGGACACTTTGCCATCACACTTATGGGCTAGGGCTGATTCAGACGTAGGACGAATGATGATTGACCCAGTACACGTAACAATACGACAGGACGCAACCCTACCGAAAGTACCGCAGTACAAAATATCGCCAGAGGGTGAGAAGGCACTGACCGAGATCATACACTCTTTGGTAGAGGCAGGGGTGGTAGAGGAAGTAGTGAGCAACGTTTGTAACCGTCCCATACTACCGATTGTAAAGAGACAGGGAGAGGGAGACGGAAAAGCCTACCGCTTCATCATTGACCTGCGGGAGATGAACAAAATCGTAGTGCCACAATACCCAGTAGTTTCCGACATCACGACAATTTTGACTTTAATCCCCTCCCCTGCCACCACCTTCACTGTAATTGACCTCAAAAACGCATTTTTTTCATACCTATACACAAGGACAGCCGCTATCTATTTGGATTCACCCTAAACTCCCGTTCGTACAGATTTTGCAGAGCACCTCAGGGGTACACTGAGAGCCCAAGCATCTATAGCCAGGCGCTTAAAAGACAGTTGGACGCCATACAATTGCCAGATGGAGTGGCACTAATACAATATGTAGACGACATCCTTCTAGCAGCAGACACCATACCAATAGCCGTCACAGCCACCATCAAACTACTCCATTTTCTTGCTGAGAATGGTCACAAGGTCTCCCGAAAGAAATTGCAGTTCTGTAAATCACAAGTGACCTATTTGGGTCACCTTTTATCCAAAGAAGGGAGGAAACTCACGCCTGACAGGATCCAGACAATTCTAGACACCCCTGTCCCCAAAGATCAGAAACAAGTCCGCTCTTTGATAGGTCTCACTTCATTTTGCCGACAGTGGTTACCGAACTTTAGCCTCATTGTCAAACCCCTTCTCTCCCTCCTAGCTAAAGACATCCCCTCACCTCTCCCCTGGACCCCGAATGCCAGTCAGCCTTTAAAGAACTACGCAATGCCCTTTGTTCAGCGCCTGTCCTAGGAACCCCGGATTACTCCAAACCATTCTTCCTCTACACGCACGAGAGGGAAGGATGTGCATGGTCTGTCCTAACACAATCAATTGGTCACAAACAACGCCCTTGTGCATATTTCTCTGCCACCCTCGATCCAGTAGCCAGAGCGCTGCCAGCGTGCCTGCGCGCTGTGGCAGCTGCAGCAGGATCGATACGCCAGAGCGAAGGAATAGTACTCTCCAATCCAGTCACTGTTTTAGTACCCCATGCAGTCGACACACTACTAAAACAGACCAAAACCCAACACTTGACTAGCGCCCGACTGACAGGATATGAGTTGACCCTGCTAGCACTGCACATTACCCTAAAGCGATGAACCACCCTCAATCCAGCCACACTGTTACCCCTACCCGCAAATGATCCTAGCGTGACTCCACTACACGACTGTGTGACACTAACCGATGAACAAACAAAGAGTAGAATAGATCTCAGACACCGCCTTTCTAGAACCAGATGGAGAACTATGGGTGGATGGTTCGTGCATCAAACTCCCCGACGGCACCACCTCAGCTGCATACGCTGTCACCACAGCCCGAACCGTTCTGGAAACAGCCCTTATTCCCCAACGTTCAGCCCAGGCTGCAGAACTCATTGCCCTCACACGAGCATGTATCTTAGCGACTGACACGACAGTTAACATATACACCGACAGCCAATATGCCTTCGGGGTGGTTCACCATTTTGGGATCTTATGGAAAGAAAGAGGGTTCCTGCCTTCACACGGTACACCCATCCTGCATGGAGATTTAGTCTCCGCCTTGACGCAAGCAGTCCTCCTCCCCAAGAAGTTAGCAGTGATAAAATGCCAAGCACATAGGAAAGTGACTGATCTCATTGGACAGGGAAATGCACTAGCAGACGTTACTGCCCGAGCCACGGCAGGAGACAGAACTACGACACGAATGTATGTGACCAGGTCACAAGCTGAACGATGGACTGACGCTAGGACCACTGTAAGGGACATACAGACTACAGGCACACAAGACGAATTGACCGAGTGGGAAAAGGTGGGACTAAAAGACGAGGAAGATTGCTGGAGAACTAAAAAACGGAAATAAATGGCTGTTACCCAATGCCTACCTCATCCCCATATTGACCATGGCACATTTACCAGCACACATAGGCTCCACCCCCATGATTGAACTAATCACCAGAGTATGGCATAAGGTCAAGATAGCAGAATCTGCAAAATGCCTAGTACAACAATGTATAGTCTGCCTACAACACAACCCAGGGAAGGGGACAGTAGTACCACGGGGAGGGTTTGGAGTCCTGACCACCCCTTTGAAATCCTTCAAATGGATTACATTCAACTAGAGAGATGCCTTGGTCTAAAATATGTCCTGGTGGTTGTGTGCGCTTTTAGCAAATGGGTGGAGGCATATCCCACCCGCGACAATACCGCCTTAGCCACTGCAAAAGTATTACTGAAAGAATTCTTCCCCCGATACGGCCTTTGCAGAATTTTATGGAGCGACAACGGCCCCCACTTCGTAGCCGAGGTGATACAGAACATACTGAGAGGGTTGGGGGTAAAACAAAAGTTCCATGCCGTCTTCCACCCCCAATCAGCGGGCCTGGTAGAGAGACAATGCAACGTTGAAAGTAAAACTAGCCAAAATAGTTGCCACGACCGGGTTGAAATGGCCCGACGCCCTCCCATTGGCATTGTTATCGATGCGCTCCACCCCAACCAAACACCGACTGACCCCGTATGAGGTGGTCTTCGGCAGGCCTATGAGCATTTGGGCGGCACCAAGACCCACCTCCATTAACGATGTCCCGAACATATTAATGTCGGATTACTTGCATAAATTGACAAACGAGCTAACAATTATCCACCAACAGGTGCAGCAAGCCTTGCCTGACGTATCCAGGGGCCCGGGACATGAAATAAAGCCAGGCGACCATGTATTGATTCGCAACTTCCAAAGAACGAAGAATCTGGAGCCTAGGTGGACGGGCCCCTGGCAAGTCCTGATCACCACCCGAACTGCCCTCCGAGTGGAAGGAAAACGAAACTGGCTGCACGCTCATCATTGCAAACGAGTCCCTCCAACCCTGGCAACCTGTGAAGGGGTGGAAGTGCAAGAGGAAGTACTCGCGAGAGACCGACCAGCTCTGAGTTGCTACCCACAAGAAGACACCCTCGAACTATCAGAAGTTCCCGACCCCACGGTGCTATCCAGGAAAGGGTACAACCTAAGATCGACGAAAGGAGGGAGCTCCAACGACCAGGCCACTAACTAAGTCAAGGTCTCAGATCAGTAGCACAGTCAAACAACGCTACCAGGAAAGCGCCAGACAAAAGTCTGTGGTCCTAACAGTTGTTGAGCTCCTCGAAGATGATGGAAGAAACTGAACACCTGCAAAACCACCGCAAAGACACCAAGACTGCTAACCTGCACAGCACAAAGACAATTGCACTTGTAGCCGCATTTCTCACCTGTCTCCTGCTAATGGTCGCACTCTGGATCATTGAAGAGAATGCACCTGCATACAGAACATTGTCACCCACCATGCAACCAACCACCAAGAAAGAACACTACCTGATATCACTACCGCCACATCTCCGAGAACGACGCAAAGAATTTTGGAATAATTCTTTCGTGCAGATGTTGCACCAGCACAATCTTGCCACCAATGCTACCAACTGTTGGGTCTGTGGGCTGTTACCACATGCCACTGAACATTCCATCCCTTTCATCCCTTCGCCCTTTTCTATTCACGGATCTTGCCTTGCCTGGATGATGCTCCTACAAGAAAGTTACAAAGACAATGCCACTTCCGACGGAACAATCGCCCAGTTCTACGAGTTCTGGCGAAACAAAACAGGAAGGACAGCCGCCCCCTTCTGCCCTCACACTTTCAATGCGACATTCCAGATTAATGTCCCCTCCAAAGAACGAGTGGAAATGCAAGTGTTCAATAATCCTAACAGAGCCACATTTTCCTACCTGAAGAAAAGAACTGCTGCAACACTGACTGTGGCCCTATCTGTGGTGAACGTCTCCGGCCTTGTATGCATTGAAGGCCGTGGGACTAAGAATGTGGGTCACAGCACCTGTAGCATTGTAAGGACTTTGAACACTGCCAACCCCCAGCGCTTGTTGCATCACCCAATATGTACTTTGTTTGTGGAACCAAAGCCTACACCTGGCTCCCAAGAAACTGGGGGGGCACGTGCTACATCGCCTTTGTTTTGCCACCAACCTACACAGCCCCTGCAGAGCATCATCGAGAAAAGCGTTCTAAAGACATTGATCAAGCAGACTCTGCCTCATCACAGTTCCTCGACGCAGCAAAAGGGCTCGTCCCGCTATGGGGTCCGACGGCAAACAGCTGAGCCATTAGACATCTGTCCCAAGCTGTGGAGACCGCCCTGAACGTCACTGCTGGCATCCTCACCAACAACACTGCTGAGCTCCAAGCGATCCGTCTGGATTACCCTGCAAAATCGCATGGTCCTGGACGTGGTACTAGCGGACCGTGGAGGAGCATGCTGCATCATCGGTGCCAGCTGCTGTGTATACATTCCTGATAATTCACCTTCTGTCTATGAAGCAATCGAACATCTCCATAGACTATCTTCAGAAATTCATCAAGGATCAGAAACTTGGACAATTGGAAGTTGGCTTTGGGGCATCTTGAAGGAGTGGGGTTGGAAAATATCAATGATTCTCTTGGTCCCAGTATTGACAATATGTGGTTGTTGTTTGGGTATACACTGTATACCACCTTTGTGTTCTCTTTGCATAACTACCTTGCACCCTAAGACTATGGACACTCAGCTAACAAAAATGAGAGTAATGTATGATCAAGAGATACAGGACATTATGGAGATCGAAATAGACTGACAAGCTGGCTAGTTATGTTCAAAGGGGCCACAGTTAAAAGCAAAACGACAATCGTGAACATTACCTGCGCCATCTTGTCTGGTGGAATTCTATGTGCACATAAGTTGCAGTCATTTTAATCTATCACAGCCATTTTGTACTCTGTTGGTCACCTTTGTTTCACCCTGCCCTTACTAGCATCCCTCTGACCCTCTGACCGACCTGGTACGTGTGCTGGGGGCTATAAACTCTATTTGCCGCAACAAACCTCAGCGCCACTTGCTGCCACAAACTCGTTTTCCTCTCATCTCTGTTTTCAGGCAAACCTTTGGACACTCTACCCCTCACTGCACCTAGTTACACAAACAGGTTCCAAACACCAAAAAGACTCTTGCAACATGATTTATTGCACTGCAAACAGCAAGACTTGTTGTTACCAACAATGGGACCTGTTTTTATCAACAGAACGGACTCTTAGATCTGGCCAGTCTCACATGTTTTAGACCCTGAAGCAAGGTCCAGCTGCAAGATAAGATTGTCTGTTTGACCTGGGTGGGAAGAGAATTACTGTTGGGCTTGTGTGACAACCTGCCCGGGGCGGGGACCCCAAGCTTGTGTAACCATGTTGATGAAACCAATGCATTGTGTCAAACCTGTATAAAAGGAAGAGCCAAAGGAGTTATCAGCAGAACACCTCCCTCAGACATCCCGGTGTCTGCAGTTGACGTGATCTCCTCATGAGAAATAAACCTTTTTCTTGTCTTCCAGTTTCCAGCGCTTGCCTCATTATTTTGATAGCGAACCCAAAGTGAATTAGAGGTGGAACCCTGCACCGGGCAGCATTGAGGTCTTAGAAGACTCGCTGCCTTTCACACCATTGGAAGAACTACGTTAACAATATGGGCTGCCCCAAGGCCAATGCCTAACATATGAGGCACTGAGTAGGTCATTTGAGGCCCTGTGTGAGATCCAATGGCAGGGAGAAGCCCAAGACTCACACAATACTCCAGTTGATGCTGACTATCGGGGATGCGCGTCATTTGGTGAAATGACTCTATAGAGCACTGTTGGAAATGACGCAAAAAACACATCTGGCCTTAAGCACTAGGTGGGTGGCCTTATTGGGGCACGAAGTGCCAGACAATGAATGGAGTAAGATTCTGGCGTACCCAAAGCAGATATAGAGGAATACACGGTTGAAATTTACATAATTTAACTACACACACTTGGATAACACCCCATAGGCTCCAGGTCATTATGGAGGGAGACCGCAACCATGCCCTAGATGTGTGTCCTAGATGGCAATTTTGAGCATATGACGTGGAGATGTGCACATTTTGGCGGGAGGTAGTGCGTAAAATTACCAGTGTTGTTAGGCCACCCCCTTGTCTGCTCCCTGGACACCTGTCTGCTAAGTCTATTCACGAGGCCTAAGGCGAAGAAAGTGGGATCTAAATTCTTAGATTTAGCCTTGGCATTGGCTAAGAGGCGCATAGCGCTTACATGGAAATCAGAGGGGGGGGGCCCAGTTAGAGGCCTGGGTACGGGATGTAACAAACTGGACCCGAGCAGAGGAAAGAGTCCTCAACAGAGAAGAGGCTAGGGGAGTGCGTAGATGCCCTATTGCAGACCTGTGGCCTGAGATACTGCAGAACTGGGAGGGGCCACCTGAGGACACAGACAGTATTGTAGACTGGTATGGAGGCAGTGAAGACGGGCAGCTCATTGAATCATGAGTCGGATACGGGAACTCAGAATTAGACGACCCTCTGAATTATACATGGCAAGATTCACACTTGAGCCGGGAAGGGAGGAACGTAAATTGAATCCTATTCTGAAACCCATGTCCAGCGACGTGGACAATGTGCACTACAGGATGGGGATGTCTGCAGTATACCCCTACCACATCCATGTATACACACGAGTGGATGCACACTCCCCACGCCAGAGATAATCCTCCCATTTTGTAGTGATATTGTGAAGGATGATGGACTGGTTTTTTGCCAGCCCTACTATGGGACAGCGAAGACCCGCTCAACGATACCACAGTTGATTATAAATGTTATTTAATGTTTGCTTTTGTTTCCGTTTTACAAATGGCCACTGTGAAGGTTCCCTATAAGGCCAATATGATGCACTACTACTTAAGTGTGGACCTTGTGTAGTTTCCTACTATATTGATGAATGTCTCAGGTGCCTAATGGTATGGAGGAGAGTGGGTGACAGACACAAGGGAAATATGAAGATCAAACCACTGGGAAGACTCAATTACTTGAATTGGGAGTAGGTGGACCCCTTTGGGACGGTGACCTGTTTGGCTTGACTGGCATTGACACCTGATGTTTTGAGTTATGTGATAATTGTCCTTTACTGGTGGGTGGAAGGCTCCTGGGGATCACCCCCCTTTGATTGTTATACTGTACACGACCAGTGGAATGTCCATTTGTGATGTGCATAGACAACAATATGAAGAATATCTCAAAATGCCAATAAAAAATGTTTAAAAGAAATATGTTTGGAGGAGACGTACCCACAACCAACCCAGAGATAGAAATCTGGTATGACACATGCAGAGTACTTCAGCAACCACACTGGTAATACACAAGAATTTTCTTGGCATCCTGTTTTCTCCCTTTAAAGTATGCCCCAAGTGGTACATGTGGCTCAGACCTGTCAAGCAGGATTTTACACTGTGCTGTCAAAAGGACTGTTAGGATTAATGAGAAATTTCTAAATGATCTGATGATATTCAGGACAGCCTTTAATACAAGCCTGTTGCCTGTTTAGGGGTGTACCATGAAAGTACAGCTGTGTATTAAACTGTGGCATTTCCCTTTTTATGTGAAGTTGAGAACCCACTAGATAATAGTTCAGATGGGTTCATTGAGTTTATTGCCAGAAAATAACTTTTCATGTTGAGCTGCTGTCATGCTCAAGATGCAGCACAAATAAACTTGTTTTTTCTCAATTTAGAGTTTAGGGAAAACAGATTACTATTTTATTATTCTCTTTAAATATTCTCTTTAAATATTCTTAGAATGGAAATCAGTGACCATTCTGCTCAAGGAAGTAGAAGAATGCCCCTTCTATTATAGCCTTAGAGCCCACCATAGCGGGCTCTATCAACCATTAAAGGCCCGCTGCAGCGTTAAAGGCCCGAGCCGAAGGCGATGGCCTTTAGCAAGGGAGTGGGCCTTTAATGGTCAGTAGAGCCCGCTACAGAGGGCTTTAAGACTATTAGAACATTCCGCCCCTAGAGGGCAGAATGTTCTAATTTGTAAAACAAAGGCCTCATGGAGCCAGGCTCCACGAGGCCTTTTGTTCACAGCAACAGCTGTAAACTCATGTGAACACTTCTACCGGCCTTTAGAAGCCTGGAGCATTCCATTGCTTTCAACGGAGCTCCCGACATTCCAATGTTCTAATATTGTAAATATACAGGATTAGAAAGGATGGTGGTACAGTATCTCAAATGAACACATCTAGAATTCATACTTTCACAGATGTCAACAAAATATTTGATATTTAATAATACATACTGCCTAACAGATGAAACCAAAATTACACATGCCCCACATGGTTACAAAATGCTTTAGCTAATTGGATAGATGATTGAAGCTGCAATGCATTTTGTTCACACCTTTACATACAAAGCTAAATTTGGTCCAGTGCAATGTTTATCCTGGTTTGATAGTAACCTAAAAGTAAGGGCAGGAGAGAAATTTGAGTTTTATTATGGGCCAAATGGTTGGCCTTGTTTCTGAGAGGAATTAGAGAAATATGTGGAGAATGTAGGACATTTTAGCTAATAGGAGAGATATGTCCAACTGATGGAACAAATGAAAGTAGTTCTTGTTACAAAGAATACTTCAAAAGCTTTTTAACCGTGGCAACGCGAGGGTCCTCAGCCCAAGGGCAACCATTTGGGATTAGTTAACAGAAGTAGGTACATTTTATTGTCAATCTCTAGACCATAGAATATGATAATAGCTTTAATTTGGTCCAAGAGGTTTCCATTATTTAACTGGGGGGGTCCTTACTGATGTTAAGGCCTAAAAATATAAGCCCTGCTGGTCCTAATGGCTAATCGAACGTCAAGCTGACATCTAAAATTAGCTGACTGATTTGTGTTCTGGTAAATACATGAAAATATTATTTTCATGTAAGTAAATTATCAGGATTCTAGCTAATTTCAATTCAGATTCACAAACGAGAACTTTCCAAAACCAGTCTTAAAGCACCTAGAGCAATGGCTTACTACGTAAATACTTTTTACGCAAAATAAATGAACAGAATTAGTTTTGTCAACAAAAAAACAAAAAAACACATTCATAATGAGGTACACATCTTAGTAACTAAGATTATCTTTACTAATAAGGGGTGGTAGTTACTATGTCCCTTTTCATTCATTCAAATGTACTCCACAACATATACAGTATTTTGCTTTAGGAGAACTTTGTGCTTTTAAACATCTTAACTGGGTTATAAAGAGTACTTCTGACACATTGGTTTGAGTGCGTAGGAAACATCTCTACCCAACCTCAGGTAGGGTGTGGCTTGAAACAGGTCAGATATTGGCTCTCTTAAGGATTAATATGTTTTATGATTACAATACTTCAGGTAATATGTCAGGAACTTTCCCCAAGAATTTTTATCTTTGCATCACTATTATTGTGCAGACAAGGCAGTGTTACTTTCTTTACGCTCTGTCTGGCTAAAGACTCAGATATACTAAAATTATGTTTTTATTTCCAACATAAAGTGTTTTTACTGGAACATAGACTATTTTGTAATAGAAATTTTTAGGAGATTCGCCTACTTTGGCCATGTTATCACTATTACTTTTTTGTGGTGACCACCTGGTAAAGATTACTCAATTAATCACCACAACCAAGCCTTCTGATATTTGGTGGATTATTAGGATCCATCTTTTGCACTATATGAAGGCCTAGGTGGGTAAAGTGCCTCCCAATTCATTTTGGTTCCTAAATTGGTTATTATCAAAAAATAGGAAGGTAATATCCCTAACTGGGCAGAAAGCCTGGAAGTTGGAACTGGGTCTTCTGGTGCGTGCCGTACTTGAGCAATCAAGTTTGAGCTGGTAATTGCAACTAACAGTGACTTTGCACATTAGCATTATCCATCACATGCTTGTGCATAAAAACTGTATGAGAGGGTAGTTTGGCCTTGATGGCGTCTTTCCAACAAGACGAACTGGTAGATGTGGTTTATTGGCTTTGCATTCAAGCTACAGCAGACAATGTGTTTTAAAGAAGGTCAACGTGTCCGGATATGACAGAATCTATGAGCACTCTCGGAGCTCTGGAGCTTCTACATGCGCCAGAAAGGAAAATCTGAAGGAAAGCGCCTTGACTCACGATATTTATAGATTATAAACGTTCCATGTAAATCGCACTTGTGATGGAAATGGGCAAGGGGGCGCACTGTTAAATGTCAGGGTCCAAAACACTCCTTCGGGTGAATATGCAAAAAAGCGCACACACACATACGCGTGGCCATAACCTTATATGGGAAGGAATGTACAATCATTCCCCGTGGACGCTATTTTCGCGGTACTTAATATCCCATATAGTTAGACTGCCTTTTTTTTGCCAATGTCCGTGAGGAACATCAACACCAATTTTTAAAAAGCTGCTGACAGTGCAAAGGGTAAAATGCTAATACTGTTCATAAGCGCATCAAATGACTTATGTTACAATGTACGATTCGTTACAAAAAATTAAATCTAGAACTATTTAAAAATGAAATTGTAACAGAAAAATCCAGAGTACTAGACATTGGCTTGTTTATAAAAATATGGCAATTGCTGCATAATGAAACAACTAGTGTAAAGTGTGCGAAATTATGCTTTAGAAAGATTAAAATTATTACAGGAGTTACAGTGCTACGACCTTTAGGTTTGGTGAAGTATCAATATTAGCCCCATTTACCCTAATTATTAGAGTTGCAGGAGAATGGGATTGGTAATCCTGCACCAGAAGTATTTATAATGCACAATTCGTATTTCTAGGATGAAACATTACCAGGCCATTATGGGTTTTGCCAGGGCTTTAAGTGGGATAAAAAAACTGGGGGGGGGTGGGGTCTCTCAGAGGGGCGTGGCCAATGTAATTAAGGACGTGGCTTAAAAACACGCAAGCTAAAAAATCTGTGCTTAGCATAGTGTGCCGCCCGACTTGTATTTTGCTGTTTCTGTCATTGCATCCAGATATATGATACAACAAGTAACATCATACCTACAACAAGTCAGGACTATTGGCTTTGTCAAAGGTTCTTAGTTGCATAAGATAAATAAGCAGCAACTATGGCTTGTATATAATATTTAAAAAGCTTCCACTAACAGCCCTGGTGAAACCACGACAATGTTGCTGCTCCTGAGTTTTAAAAAGAGAAGGGAAATCCAGAGAGAAAATGACTCTTTAAAGTATTTCCCTTCCCCTACAACGCTCACCTGGCATGAGGTCATGCTGTAACTTCTCCACTAGTGAGACGTGAGCAGGCGCACATCGATGTGCCTGCTGTCACTGCAGTCCAGAAAAAAACGGACCGCCTGTGCCAGGGAACAAAACAGAGCCCGATAGAGACCCGTTTCAAGGCCCCCTTTTAAAAACTGCCGGTGCTCAGCACCGGTGAGACCCGGCCGACTTAAAGCCCTGGGTTTTGCACTCTAATTGTGGAAATAATCATAGGTATTGGTGCTTGGGTACCAACTCATGCACGTTTTCCATCCTAACCAGGTGGTTTTCCCATTAAATGATTCCTCCTTGGGAAATGTGAATAGGAAAGAAGGATGGCAGCACAATTCAAACACACTACTGCAATTCCGGTGAAAACAGGTTTTTCTACCCACAATGGTATCATGAAAAAGCCCGGTAGGACGGGCCCTTCAAGTATATGACCAAATGGTTGTGCAGTGGTTGCTTCTCAGACAGTGTGTTCTGGACTTGTAAAGTCTAAGTTTAAATTTGGTTGCATTTCTACTACTCTATTGCCTCTTAATAATCAAGCCAGCTATCCGGGATTGCACTGACAAACGGCATGGTAAGAAGGGGTGGGCAGAATGTTTCATTCTGACTGCAGAATTTTGCGACTCCGCTTTCCTCTTCTAACATGGAGTTCTGTCCAAATTCCGCTAATTGCAGCGAATTGTTTTTTCTTGTGAGGCTCCAGAAATGCGAGCGAGATTTGGCGTCCACTAGCTCCAGTTTCTAATGTAGACGGCTACAGTAAGAGGGCCGCTACTCGAGTAGATTTGCCGCTCAAGTAGATTTTTTACTCTAGCGGCAGCAAAATCAACTCTACTAGCCGCGCACTCTTGCACACCACATGGTGCAGTTCGCTGATTTCTCAATGCTGCGAGCGCTACTGCCGCTAAATTGCAGCACGAGCAGCGCTACATGCAAATTTCCTCCCATTTGGTGGAACTCTGTGGAATCTCGCAGATTTTTTTATGTAGGAATTCTGCCTACCCCTAATGGTAAGGCGATATACTTGGATGTAATCCAGTGGTGATGCTAAATTACTGCAAAAAGGTCAGATTTCCAGTGAATCAGAAAGTACAATACTTTGTTTCCTATGATGCACCAAGCACTCACACCGTTCCTGCCTCCTAAGCTAAGGATCCGGCAAAGACATCTTTCGTAAAGCCTGCTAGCACTGCTGGCATTCAAATCCGTTAGCAAAATCAGAGCTGTGCCTGCCAGAGTGAATGTGTGAACTGGGACATTCTGCCTCGCTCATCCACCTGAAACCACAGGTTGGTACTTATAGTCGCAGCTTAACTACATGGTTGGTGACTATAGAGGAGCCCGAACACATCAGCGTCCAAATGGCACAACGCCTTTAAGTCTTTATAACAGAACTAAATCCTGCTATAGTGTGCATGTCCTCAAAGAACCCCATGAGCGTCTCAAGATTTTTTTTTCTGATTACCAATTTAACATTTCAGTGGGGATACCTTACTTTATATATACCTTCAGTATATCAACTATCTAAGCGTGATCTGTAGAGGGAAGTACTTATGGAATTGACTGAAATAAACTGGAAAACCTTCCACAACAACCCTTTGAATACCTCAGGGGAAATTAGAGCTACATCAGAGTTTTAAAAGCTATGAAGACTGCGTGTGGGCTCAACACGGCGCGGGAGAGTAAAGTCACAGAGACTGCAAAGGTCGACGAATTGTAATGGCTGCCAGGATTTATAATCTTCGGACATATCGCAAGCACGGCTAGCGTATCGTCGAGCGTAATCAGCAACTCAATTGCTTGCTTGCTCCCTAGACTCCCATGTGTGTACTACCGGGGAATGAATCACAGAGCTGTACAAATATACTCCATCTATTACGCAAACAGGTCATGCTAGCCATGCTAACTACCTTTGCTGTGACACTGACAGAAATAATTGTGCCCAGTGCTCGATAAAAGCCAATACTGCCGAGGCAGAGTGCTGCAAGGATACACAATGTTCTGTTTCAAATGAAGCCAGGAAGTTCACGGCTATTCGCACACTGCTTTAGTCAGCCATTGTGTACTGTACACCTTCGGAATATTCAGCGAAGGCAAAGCATAGGCGCTTCAGTGGGTTTGAAAAGTACCTGCAAAATGGAAAAATAATGGATACCCGAACTCCCTCCTGTCGCATGGGTTAAGAGATCGGAAAGGGGTACTAAGGGTAATTAATTTTAATGGCGATCAGATGACAAGTGTGTGTGAACTATATATTTATATAAATAGTATTTATGCAGATGCGCAGAGTGTAATGGGATATATTCATTACCATTTTAGAGTGTGGGGTGGGCCATGACTCACAAGAGGGAAGCCTTAAATGGGTCACGACGGTCCTTTCCATCTTTGAAATGTGTCATTCTTTTAAACTGTTGAAAAAGTTTGTGAATGGCCTTCGGAAATCTTGTGCATACTGGAGTAAAGGTATGAGAAACACAAACACCTTCAGGTGTAATAATGAGAGTTGAAGGATCATTCGTGACAATCATTCAAGAAATCCAAAGTACTGAACGCTTGTCCTTGAAATCTTAAAAATGTGAAAATGGTACTCAACATGCTTAACACCATCATGCACCATTTGTATACCTAGCATTCGAATGGAATTAAACAAGCACAGGCAAAACCAATACTTCTCACCTTTGGGATCTACTGACTTTGCCAGGCCTTTTGGCAATACTCTACAACACTGGGCTTCACCCCACTGGACGCAGGGCAGCAGCATCAATCTTTTTAAAAAAGGCACAATTACGCTACAACTGCTAGAGGGTGAGTCATTTCGCTGGTGCGCACATGCGTATTGTAGGCTCGCACATGTCAGAACACATGAATGTTAGTGGAATGACGTGATAAGTATACAAAACAGTGATGGATGGAACATTAGAATTAATCTGAGCCACTAATAATCACTCGGGCAGCATCCCAATCCATCATTATTTTGTACACCATGCCACCTCAGTTTGGACCCAGCGATATGAAAATCAGTCTAAATCCGGCTCCAATAGGCAAGGTCCAGCCAAAACTGCCAAGCCAGGTCTTCCCTGAACCAGAACACACGCAATCCAGGACTGGTTTCACTGAACTGTTCCCATGAGGAGCAGGGTCAAGAATAAGTTGCACTTGGCTAGGTTCAAACTGAGGTGGCATGGTCGGCAAAAACCCATGGATCGAGAATGCTGCCCGACCAATCAACTTCCTGTGGCTGAGATTAATTCACGCATTCCATCACTTTGTTTTCTAATACCCTAAGCAGATTGATGTGAGCATCATTAACTGTAATTTTTATTTACTGATCCAAGACCGTGAAGGCCACTCGAATCAGTAAATAAAAGAAAAAAAAAAAAAAAAAGGACTACAGGTGGGGGGTGGCATGGTGGGTTTGAGGACAGAGGAACGAATGTGGGGGCTAGGTGGAAGAAGGCCAGGAAAAGCATCACATGAAGGAGAGAGTAACAAAGGGGTGGGGGAGAAACGCAAGAAAGAGAAGCACTCAAAATTGACATCTGCACAGGTAGCAGAGGTGAAGTATACAAGAGAGAAACTCGGAGTTTAGGGGTAGGCATTTGGGGGAAGCACGCAAGGGAGAGAAGTAAAAAGATGGAAAACATGCACTCTAATGGAATCCCTACCCATAAGGGAAAAAAATCCTTAAAAGTGAGCAGTGGTAGGATAGAAGCTAGCCAATCAGAGATGCTAAAGAGGCAAAGCTCCAGTGGAGGGACAAACACAAGATGGGCAAGAAGGGACAAGGAAATCAATTGAATAAGAAGCAAGCAAATGAGTGACAAAGATAAAACAATAGTAAACAATGTGCAGGCTGTAAGCCCCTTAAGTTCTTGGAAAGATCACAATAGATTGTCTGCAACTAGACTGCTTGAACTGTCCGGGAAGCTTGACATAAGAAAGGTGATTATCCACAGTTGTGTCCTTCTATCCAAAAGTTTCCTCTAGCCTCTTTAATGCTAATGTGTAGTTATCAAATTCCATATAATGGACCTCCACAACGATTCGTCTAGGAATTAGTTAATGTTTAAAATTCTGCACCATTCCACCTCTACACTATGTTGAACATTGCTAATTTGCATTTTGCCACAAACACTTCACAACTCATTAAATTCTAATATGCTTCATGCAACTCTGAATTAGAGGACGGCCCAATAAACAGTGACAGGAAATATGACTGTAGAAGCAGGTGTTTTTATAACAATTAAAGAGATGTACATTAACTTCATGGCTTCTAATGAGAATTTAATTGACAATTTTGGGCACGAGAAAGCAACAGGGCAAATCACGTGCCCTAGCAAAACATGAGTCAGCTTAGTTGTATTGATACTAATTCTTTTATGCAAGTCATAGGTTTAAAGAGTATTTTGCTTAAAACTTTTATACGAGCTTACTGTCTCAGAGTTTTCAACACAAAGTAGAGTACTTAAAGCCACAATGCAAATTATGCTTCCAGGGACTCCTTCCAGGTGCCCGTTAGAGAACTGTTTCTACAGGACACTGAGAATACTAGCACCATCTTACTTATTACTTACTGAGTAAGTATAGAATTTTCACATTCACTAAGGTAAAAATTCTGAAAAGAGTTCTTAACTACTAATTGCTTTGTCTAATACACAATCACAAACAACAAAGTAAAATAAAAGTAACTACTGTCCAAGTTTGATCTAGGTAAAACAAGAAAAGTAGTCACTGTTGTCAAATCAGATCACGCAGTTTCCAAAGGTGTAAAATTCACTGTTGTACATAAAATACACACTTAGCCGCTTGAATCCGAGCACAAAAATTAGAACGAGAAATTGGCCTGGTGCGATCTCAAATGCTTTTGCAGTCTCCATAGTTCTAGTCCCGATGCTGCCATTGGTGACTGCACAGTGTAGCGTCCTCCCCAGCCCGGGTCCATGCAAATGATCACGCCATATATGGAGCTTGTTATTACACGTCTTTCTTTATTCCTCAGTGTGCAACTGGTAACTGACCACTCTACATCATGAATTCTATTACCCACACCCAGACACATCCGTCACTGTTCTACGGAGTTCGTCAGGGACAAAAGGGTCCAGTCATCTCGAACTCAGAAGACACCACACAGTATAGATTCAGCATACACGCCCCTAATCATGGCTGCCACTTCATTCCAGAATAACTCATTCATGATTTCCAAAATATGACTGCAGTAAAACATTTACAATTGTCCTTTCTTAATATGCTCCATATATTGCAATCGAGTAGGGATAATGAGTTGAGGGTAATTCAGAGTGCCTGCAGCATTGAATTTACTGTCCTAAAGTGCCCTATACCATAAAATGCAAGCCAAGCACCAACCATGGGCATCAGAGAAGGTAGTCTCTCAACCCAGGCAGTGACGGTAACAATGATAAATTTACGCTACAGGATTATTTGTGGCAGTTTTCAAAAATTATGTTCCGGTTATCGCTGCAAGGCAAAATGCAGATTGCATCGCATGCAAGCAAAAACATTCCTTTAGTTACGCCAGGCGTGATTTAAGTGATCAAACAAGTATCTTCACTATTCTAGCATGGAGATTTATTAATGATTTTCTTTGGAAAAATGGTTCTTTTCAAGCAGTCTTTAGAAAGCACTCACTTTGTCTGTTAAAAGCAAAACGACAATCGTGAACATTACCTGCGCCATCTTGTCTGGTGGAATTCTATGTGCACATAAGTTGCAGTCATTTTAATCTATCACAGCCATTTTGTACTCTGTTGGTCACCTTTGTTTCACCCTGCCCTTACTAGCATCCCTCTGACCCTCTGACCAACCTGGTACGTGTGCTGGGGGCTATAAACTCTATTTGCCGCAACAAACCTCAGCGCCACTTGCTGCCACAAACTCGTTTTTCCTCTCATCTCTGTTTTCAGGCAAACCTTTGGACACTCTACCCCTCACTGCACCTAGTTACACAAACAGGTTCCAAACACCAAAAAGACTCTTGCAACATGATTTATTGCACTGCAAACAGCAAGACTTGTTGTTACCAACAATGGGACCTGTTTTTATCAACAGAACGGACTCTTAGATCTGGCCGGTCTCACATGTTTTAGACCCTGAAGCAAGGTCCAGCTGCAAGATAAGATTGTCTGTTTGACCTGGGTGGGAAGAGAATTACTGTTGGGCTTGTGTGACAACCTGCCCGGGGCGGGGACCCCAAGCTTGTGTAACCATGTTGATGAAACTAATGCATTGTGTCAAACCTGTATAAAAGGAAGAGCCAAAGGAGTTATCAGCAGAACACCTCCCTCAGACATCCCGGTGTCTGCAGTTGACGTGATCTCCTCATGAGAAATAAACCTTTTTCTTGTCTTCCAGTTTCCAGCGCTTGCCTAATTATTTTGATAGCGAACCCAAAGTGAATTAGAGGTGGAACCCTGCACCGGGCAGCATTGAGGGTCTTAGAAGACTCGCTGCCTTTCACAAATTGGCGCCCAAACGTGGGGGCCCATCAGCGACGCGTGGGTCCGGTAGAGAGGTCCTAACGACGGAGTGAACGACTAAACGATTGGGGTATACCTGCCTGAGAAGACCCTTGTCTGGCTGCCGATCGACTGAACTTCACCGGTTCCGAACGGACCTCTCTCAAGTGACCTGCGGTCCTGACTGGGACCTTAGAGGAACGCCGCATTGATTGTTGGAGTGAGAGGACAACCAGGCGCTGGAAGGGGAAGACGAAGAACCGTCCATACGGTCCGGGTAAGGTCGTGAAAAAACGACTTAAATTGATTGATTGAATAGTTTGATTGAAATACTAGTATTCCTTTTTTGATATTGATTTATTTGCGACATTTCCCAGCTTGCAAACAACGAAGAATAGGAATATTCTCTCTCTTTGTAGGCAGCGGACAGGTAGTGCAGACTTGTCTAAATTGATTGATTGAGATATTCATTTTTGACCGATAAATACATCATGCCTGTTTTCTCTAGATTGTTTGATTGTAATTGTTTTGGACCAGACCGTTCGTTAGAGGTCAGTCAGCCGGCACCGCCGGAAGGCACCCCTAACAAGGACATGTACGTAAAGTATGGATTAGCCACCGTAGCTTATAGCAAACTATGGCATAAATACACTACGAAGGACCGGGTAAATCAGTGGCCACTGACGGGATCTTTCGATCCCGCTAAAATAGAAACGTTAGAATTAGCTCTCCACAAAAAGAAAACTAGACCAGCCATGTTTGACAGTTTTGGTTTATGGCGAAAAGAGGCAGCTCAAAGAAAGAAAAGGGACGAAGCTAGACAAGATAAAGAAACGCGAAAATCAGCTTACCAAGCCTGTAAAAGATTAGAAGAAAAACTAAAAGAAAAGGAAATCGATAAAAAGGAACAGGAATCAAAAATATCAGATCAATGCCCTGTTAGAACGCCCTCGACTCTTTACCCCAAGTTACCAGCAAAACAAAGGGTAGATGATGATTTATTGTTAGGTCCCCCAATCATATACATGCCACCCCCTTACGCCCCTACTCATCCCGTAGTACAACGCAGGACCACCAAAGTATAGCCGGAGATGGCACGATCGCCTCAGTCTCCACCGCCTCTGCTCCCACTGAGTCACCCACACCAAATGCCTCATCAAAGGATACAGTAGTAGAGGTAGTATCAAAAGAAAAAGGAGCGCCCAAGGTCCCGCGATTAAGTAAAAATGAGCGAGCAGGCATTGATAAAATAGTTAAATCCCTCATAGATAGGAAGGAGACAGAAGAGTATGTAACTGACATATGCAACTCCTATGTTGAAAACCGCAAACGATACTTTATTGTACGTCTCTGTTACCACACTCTTACTGCATATGAAGAGAAGTACCAAGATGTAGGGCCCGAGCGGCTAGTGGCTCTCTATAGGAAGGTAGACACCGGAGATGAAGGCGACAACGATGTTACAGAACTCTTTTCATCCACACTGGAGGTATTCCGTCACCTCGTGGAACAAGGACGGATAGATAAGGACAGGACATCTAAGATAGCAGGACCCCCGGTGGAAAAACCAGATAGCATGATGCCGATAAAAGAAGCTGCCCCTTATTGGGTACCTCCTAGAGGACAAGGGTCTCATGACGATATGAACCATCAAGACGCTAGAGGAAGGGTGGTCTACAATTGGGTGTATCAACCATGGGACAGACAGGACATTTTGACGTTCCGTAAATCTTTACCGGATTTACGAAAGAACCCCACCGCCTTTACACCGAGCTAGGTACCGCTCTGGGATCAACAATAATGACACTTGCCGACGTAGACTTGTTCTTCGGGTTATGTTTGCCAGCAGATGTGTGGAAACAGATTAGGAAAATAGACCATACCGAACTGCTTGGTCATACCTGGGAACAACTCAACACACTAGATAAACAGCGGAACCCTGGTCAAAAACCGGTTAAAGCAATATTGGACCTCCCTGACAAAATAGTGCAGAAAGTGAAAACGCTGATCCCAGAGAAAAAGATAGACTGGTCCATAGTAACCGCATGCCGCCAGAAACCACAAGAGGATGTCTCAGAGTACTTCTCCAGATTTGAAACGGTGTTCTCCGATTACAGTGGACAAGACATGTCCACCGCAACCGGACACCACTTATTTGTGCAGAACTATGTCAAAGGACTACTGCCAGATGTATCCCAGAAATTACAAGCCAGCGAAAGTAGTTGGGCAGCATCTAAACTGGCGGCCATTCTCCAAATGGCCCAGTACTATGAGCATCAGAGAAACGAAAATGACAGGGCTACAGAAAGGAAAAAGAAGGACTTGAAGGAAAGGGTAATGGTAGCACAACTCCAGGGGGCGAATACAGGAAGGGAGCAATATAGGGGAGGATACCAGCAGAATACCCCTAGAGTACAGCCACCTAGAAACAATTCATCGACATCATATGTAGGACGCCAAGACCTAGGACAGGATCAATGTGCATTTTGCAAAGAATATGGACACTGGAAAACCCAATGCCCGGCTTTGTTAGGAGCTGGTAGGGGCAGAGGGGCGAGGGAAATAGCAAGTGGACAGAGAGGAAGAGGACGTGGGAGAGGGTACGCAAGTGAAGCAATCGAGGAAAGGCCAGGAAGAGTGAACACATTTGACCATCCCAAACAGAATCAGTAACAACAGACAGACTATGACAATACGTACGACTTTGCATAGGACAGCCAGGGGCAAGGGAGGGATCCAGTCGAGCTCTATGTTGATCAGCAAGGCCCTTATGTTACCACTGAGGTCCTGGGCACAAAGTCGCCATTTCTGGTAGACACGGGAGCAACACGTAGTGCACTATCCAAATGACTGATTCCAAGGGCACCCTTGTCAGGCTCACATGTGACCTCAATAGGATTTGACGGTACGCCCTCCACCAACCCTTTGTCCCGACCGATCCCTTTTAACCTTGACAACAATAGCGTCGAAACGACATTCATCCTCTCTTCCAACACCCCAGACGCCATTATGGGTCTCGACCTTTTGAAAGACTTCCATGTGACTTTCAGATGCTCACCAGACGGAGTGCGTGTCGTCCTGTATGACAACCCCCAGCGCCATAGAGAGAACCCTTCTCAGCACATGTTTCCCATCTCCGAGACTGACGCATCCCTACTGGACACTTTGCCATCACACTTATGGGCTAGGGCTGATTCAGACGTAGGACGAATGATGATTGACCCAGTACACGTAACAATACGACAGGACGCAACCCTACCGAAAGTACCGCAGTACAAAATATCGCCAGAGGGCGAGAAGGCACTGACAGAGATCATACACTCTTTGGTAGAGGCAGGGGTGGTAGAGACAGTAGTGAGCAACGTTTGTAACAGTCCCATACTACCGATTGTAAAGAGACAGGGAGAGGGAGACGGAAAAGCCTACCGCTTCATCATTGACCTGCGGGAGATAAACAAAATCGTAGTGCCACAATACCCAGTAGTTTCCGACATCACGACAATTTTGACTTTAATCCCCTCCACTGCCACCACCTTCACTGTAATTGACCTCAAAACGCATTATTTTCCATACCTATACACAAGGACAGCCGCTATCTATTTGGATTCACCCTAAACTCCCGTTCGTACAGATTTTGCAGAGCACCTCAGGGGTACACTGAGAGCCCAAGCATCTATAGCCAGGCGCTTAAAAGACAGTTGGACGTCATACAATTGCCAGATGAAGTGGCACTAATACAATATGTAGACTTCTAGCAGCGGACACCATACCAATAGCCGTCACAGCCACCATCAAACTACTCCATTTTCTTGCTGAGAATGGTCACAAGGTCTCCCGAAAGAAATTGCAGTTCTGTAAATCACAAGTGACCTATTTGGGTCACCTTTTATCCAAAGAAGGGAGGAAACTCACGCCTGACAGGATCCAGACAATTCTAGACACCCCTGTCCCCAAAGATCAGAAACAAGTCCGCTCTTTGATAGGTCTCACTTCATTTTGCCGACAGTGGTTACCGAACTTTAGCCTCATTGTCAAACCCCTTCTCTCCCTCATAGCTAAAGACATCCCCTCACCTCTCCCCTGGACCCCCGAATGCCAGTCAGCCTTTAAAGAACTACGCAATGCCCTTTGTTCAGCGCCTGTCCTAGGAACCCCGGATTACTCCAAACCATTCTTCCTCTACACGCACGAGAGGGAAGGATGTGCAGTCTGTCCTAACACAATCAATTGGTCACAAACCACGCCCTTGTGCATATTTCTCTGCCACCCTCGATCCAGTAGCCAGAGCACTGCCAGCGTGCCTGCGCGCTGTGGCAGCTGCAGCAGTATCGATACGCCAGAGCGAAGGAATAGTACTCTCCAATCCAGTCACTGTTTTAGTACCCCATGCAGTCGACACACTACTAAACCAGACCAAAACCCAACACTTGACTAGCGCCCGACTGACAGGATAGGAGTTGACTCTGCTAGCACCGCACATTACCCTAAAGCGATGCACCACCCTCAATCCAGCCACACTGTTACACCTACCCAAAAATGATCCTAGCGTGACTCCACTACACGACTGTGTGACACTAACCGATGAACAAACAAAGAGTAGAATAGATCTCAGAGACACCGCCTTTCTAGAACCAGATGTAGAACTATGGGTGGATGGTTCGTGCATCAAACTCCCCGACGGCACCACCTCAGCTGCATACGCTGTCACCACAGCCCGAACCGTTCTGGAAACAGCAAGTATTCCCCAAAGTTCAGCCCAGGCTGCAGAACTCATTGCCCTCACACGAGCATGTATCTTAGCGATGCACAAGTTACTAACTTGTGTAACGATATTATCTGTAAGAGACAGTAGTTAGTGACAGATTCCTTACCTTAGAATATCCCCAGGCGTCAGGCTGGATCCGGAAAGTTTTTGCGTAGCAGTACCCTTGCGCGTCGGTAGGCGGCGTCGTGCAGCTCCGCGTCCGTCGTCGGCGTCGTGATCGCCGGGATGACGTCGCGGGCAGTACTTAGACGCCGCCCCTGCGCGCTGACGTCAGTTCTGTACACGACTTTCCGCGCCAGGAACGCAGAGCCATGCAAGAAGCTGACATAGGTATCTGAAAAATACTAGGGCCCTGAAAGGGATGTCCTTAACCCTAGAAATCAGTTCGCAGAACGGGGAGGATCGGTGGGCGGTAGGAATCTGTCACTAACTACTGTCTCTTACAGATATATCGTTACACAAGTTAGTAACTTGTGCATCTGAAAGAGACACGTTAGTGACAGATTCCTTACCTTAGAATAGATACCCCAGCAATACCAACCCCGGTGGTGGGTCTGCGAACAAAGATCAGACAAGGAAGTCCCGGAGGACAGAACGGCCAAAGAAGCCGTCCCTCCGGACCGGACTGTCAAGGCAGTAATGCTTTGTAAATGTGTGCAGCGAGGCCCACGTAGCTGCCTGACAGATATCCTGCAGCGGAACACCGCGGCCTAAAGCCGTGGTAGCAGCCGTTGCCCTGGTGGAATGGGCACGCAGCCCAACAGGAGGCTCCTTCTTAGCCAAAGAATAGCAGGCTTTGATACACAAGGTTACCCAGCGGGAGATGGTTCTCTTGTGCACCGCCCAACCTTTTTTGGCGCCCACGTAGCCAACAAAGAGCTGGTCATCCACCTGGAAGTGTTGTGTGCGGTTGATATAAAAGGAAAGCGCACGTTTTGGGTCCATCTGGTGGAGCCTCTCTTCCTCTCTGGAAGGATGCGGAGGCGGAAAGAAGGTGGGCAAAGTGATGGTCTGTCCAATGTGGAAGGCAGTAACCACCTTTGGCAAGAAGGACGGACGCGTCCTAAGAACAACCTTGTCTGGATGGACAGACAGAAAGGGAGGTTTACATGATAGAGCCTGGAGCTCACTCACCCGCCGAGCGGAGGTGATGGCCACCAGAAAGGCTGTCTTCAGAGTCAGAAGACGAAGAGGACAGTTATGTAGAGGCTCAAAGGGAGCGCACATAAGAAAGGTAAGAACCAAGTTCAAGTCCCACTGAGGCATCACAAACGGAAAAGGAGGGAAGAGGTGTGTAATGCCTTTTAGAAACCTGTTAACAGGGGACTTGAAAAGGGAGGGCTGATCAGGAAGCCTGAGGAAGGCCGAGATGGCACAAAGATAGCCCTTGATGGTACCCAGGGCAGAACCCTGTTGGGCCAGGGAAAGAAGGAACAGAAGAACCTCAGAAAGAGGGGCAGAAAGGGGATTCACAGCCTTTGCTGTGCACCATGCCACAAACTTGTTCCACCTGCAGGCGTATACCACCTTAGTGGAGGGACGCCTGGCTGCCAGAATCACATCACAAACTTCGGGAGGCAAGTCGAAAGGAATCAACTGCCGCCGCTCAATCTCCACGCAAGCAGGTGGAGGCTGGACAGGTTCGGGTGGAGGACCGTCCCCTGCTGCTGCGACAGAAGATCCTCCCGAAGAGGCAGACGGATCGGGGGATCGACGCTCATACTGAGTAGCTCGGGATACCAAACTCTTCGAGCCCAGTCCGGAGCCACAAGGATGACTTGGGCCCGGTCGCGCCGAATCTTCAACACTCTGGGTAGAAGTGGTATAGGCGGAAAAGCGTACAACAGACCGCAACTCCACTCGCGACGAAAGCGTCGCCGAGCGAGTGCGGCCTTGGAAATTCCAACGCGCAGAACTGATGACATTGCGCGTTCTCTTCGGTGGCGAATAGATCTAACCAAGGCTCTCCCCACTGTAGAATGAGTCCTTGCGCCACTTCCGAGTGAAGACGCCATTCGTGATCCATCATGCACCTGCGGCTGAGTTTGTCCGCCCTGGCGTTCAGGGAACCTGCCAGGTTTTGAACCATCAGGAAAATGCCCTGATGTTCCAGCCATGTCCAGAGGCGCAGAGCCTCCTGACATAGGGTCCACGACCCCACCCCGCCTTGCTTGTTGCAGTACCACATGGCGGTGGTGTTGTCTGTGAACACCTGCACTACTTTCCCTTTGACAGAGGGAAGGAATGCCTTGAGTGCAAGTCGGATCGCCCGGAGCTCCAGAAGGTTGATATGGAGCCGGGACTCCGCCGGAGACCAGAGGCCTCTGATCTCCGCCTCTCCCATGTGACCGCCCCATCCCAGAAGGGACGCGTCCGTCACAACTGTGTGCTCTGGCTGGGGAAGGGAGAGGGATCTGCCCATGACCCATTGCCGGTTCGAGAGCCAGCACTGCAACTGTCTTGCAGTCCCCTCCGAGATCTGAACGTGATCGGACAGATTGCCCTGGTGCTGCGCCCACTGGAACTTCAGGTCCCACTGCAGAGCCCGCATATGGCATCTGGCATGATCAACCAGCAGGATGCAGGAGGCCATGAGGCCCAGCAGCCTCAGGGTCATCCGTACCGAAACCCAGGATAAAGGCTGAAAGATCGGAATCATAGCCTGAATATCCCGGACTCGCCGTTCGGGAGGATAGGCCCGAAACTGCGTCGTGTCCAGAACTGCTCCGATGAAGAGGAGCTGTGGAGAAGGAATCAGATGCGACTTCGGCACATTGATGGAGAACCCCAGCGAGTGCAGGAGTTCGGCCGTAGTCTGGAGGTGGGAGACGACTGCCTGGGACGAGCCCGCCTTCAGCAGCCAGTCGTCGAGGTAGGGGAAGACTGGAACCCCTGCCCGGCGCAGATGAGCTGCGACCACCGCCATCACTTTCGTGAACACCCGAGGGGCACTTGTAAGGCCAAAGGGGAGCACAGTGAACTGAAAATGCTCGAGGCCTACCGTGAACCGAAGGTAACGCCGGTGGGCCGGCAGGACGGGGATGTGAAAATAAGCGTCCTGCAAGTCCAACGCTACCAACCAGCCTCCAGGGTCGAGGGCAGTCAAGACCTGAGCTAGGGTGAGCATCTTGAACTTCTCCTTCCGGAGGAAGCGATTTACGTTCCGGAGGTCCAAGATAGGACGCATGTCCTCCTTGTCCTTTTTGGGCACCAGAAAGTAGTGGGAGTAGCAACCACGTCCTACTTCTGGGGTCGGAACATGCTCGATGGCCCTCTTGGCCAAGAGGGACGTGACTTCCTTCTGCAGAAGCACCAAGTGATCCCCTGACATGCGGTGGAATTGAGGTGGCATGGCTGGGGGGGTGGTCTCGAAGGGGAGGGAGTAGCCCCTTCGGACAATGTCCAAGACCCACCTGTCCGAGGTGATGGCACGCCAGTGGTGAAGGTTATGGCGGACCCTGCCCCCTACTGGCGTGCTGTGCACCTGAAAGGAGGGACTAGGAGGGCTTGGAGGCCGCGGACGGGGCGGAGGTCTGACCCGCACGCTGGTTGCCCAAACCGCCATGGCGGTAGCCACGTCCCCGGCCACGCGAAGACGCTTACTGCGCGGGCCGGTGGCTGGGCTGCGGACGTGACTGGGCGCCTCTTCCGTGGCCACGAAAGGAGCGAAAAGCCGAGGTTAGCGGAGGGCGCACAACAGAAAGGCCCAGGGACTTGGCAGTAGTCCGTGAGTCCTTAAAACGCTCCAGCGCATGGTCTGCTTTGGAACCAAAAAGACAGACTCCATCAAAGGGCATGTCCATGAGTGTATTCTGGACATCACCCGAGAAACCAGTTGTTCTCAGCCAGGCGTGGCGACGCAGCGCCACCGTCGTTGCAAGCGATCTGCCCAGCGAGTCGGCGGTATCAAGGCCACAACGTATGGTGTATTTAGCCGCATCTCTACCTTCCGCAATGGTGCGGGTAAGCAGTGTCTGGACCTCCTCAGAACACTGGGGCAAAACAGTCGCCACCGAATCCCACAGGGAGTGGGTATATCGGCCCAAAAGGCAAGCGGTGTTGACGGACCGCAAGCCAGCACTGGAGGAAGAAAAAGCCTTCTTCCCAAATTGGTCCAGGCATTTGTATTCCCTATCCGGAGGGGCGGTAGGGAAGGCGGTTTGGGAGGCAGAGGCTTGGACAACCAAGCTCTCGGGGGTGGGATGTTGGGAGAGAAACAAGGGGTCGCCCGGAGCAGGGCGATGGCGTCGGGCCACGTTCCTATCCACAGGAGCCCCTGTGGTGGGCTTGGACCAGGTGCCCAAAAGAACGTCAGATAGTGCATCATTAAACGGCAGCACAGTCTCCGAAGAGGAAGCTGCCGGCTGAAGCACTTCGGTCAGGAGATTAGTCCTGACAGCCACAGTAGGCAATTGGAGGTGCAAGGCTCCAGCTGCTCTACGCAACACCGTTGCGAAATTTGCACCCTCCTCCGTAGCCACGGGAGGAGACAGCATGCCAGTGTCAGGGGAAGTGTCTAGAACACTGGCATCCCCAAGTTCCTCTGCCCAGTCCTGATCATACTCACACTGCTGTGTGAGAGGGTCTTCCGACCCCTCCCAGCTCTCCTGGTCCTCCTCTGGGTCAAAATATGGAGGAGGAGGGACATCTGGGACCCAAGGTCTCATAGGCGCCGGAGCCGGCGTCGAGCAACGTCGGTCCGGCTCCATGTCCGGAACCGGAGAGAACCGGGGAACGACGCCGGGGAGATCGGCGGAGGCGTGGTTAGGTCAACCGGCATCGATCGGGGTTGCGGTACCACCGGAGCCGGGATCGAGGCCGGGGCCGGGATCAAGGCTGGCGGGACAGGCGATGCCGGGACCGGAGTCGTCGGCGACGCCGGAGCAACCCCATCAGGGCCCGTGGGGCCCGAAGGCGCACCGGAGGGACCTTGAGGCCCGAAGAGGCGGGCCATGGCCGACAGGAATTCCTGTATCTCGGCCGGAGTCGCCCCCGAACCCGGAAAAGACGGGTAATGCGGGGGTGGCTCCACAGGCACGTCCGGGGCCGCGGGGACGGTGCCGACAGGGGCCTCAGCCGAGTCGCGAGACCGGCGAGGCGAAGTCTTAGAGCGATGATGCTTCTTAGACTTTTTGTGCTTCGACTTAACCGAGGAGCGCGAAGACTTGGACTCCGACGACCGGCAAGGGCTCCGCGACCGGCCCCTCGACCTCTCACGGGACCGGGGCTTGGTGCGGCGCGGAGCCGACTGCCGGATCTCGAGGAGCTTTCGAGACCGCTCTCGCAAAGCCTTCGGGTGTAAGGCCCGGCAGTCAGGGCACGACTTTGTGTCGTGGTCTCGGCCGAGACAGTAGAGGCACTCTAAGTGCGGGTCTGTGATCGACATCATTCGACCACAGACGTCGCATGGCTTGAAGCCGGGCATCCCTACTGACACCTAGAGTCGATGAAGACTCGAAAAGAAACAGTGAAAAATTCACCAAAAATTTAGTCAAAGATTGACAAGGGCACTGCTCTTCCCGGATCTGCGCTTACTGGCGCGGAAAAAGAAGAACTGACTTCAGCGCGCAGGGGCGGCGTCTAAGTACTGCCCGCGACGTCGACTACCGACGCGCAAGGGTACTGCTACGCAAAAACTTTCCGGATCCAGCCTGATGCCTGGGGATATTCTAAGGTAAGGAATCTGTCACTAACGTGTCTCTTTCAGATTGACACGACAGTTAACATATACACCGACAGCCAATATGCCTTCGGGGTGGTTCACCATTTTGGGGTCTTATGAAAAGAAAGAGGGTTCCTGACTTCACACGGTACACCCATCCTGAATGGAGATTTAGTCTCCGCCTTGACTCAAGCAGTCCTCCTCCCCAAGAAGTTAGCAGTGATAAAATGCCAAGCACATAGGAAAGTGACTGATCTCATTGTCAGGGAAATGCACTAGCAGACGTTACTGCCCGAGCCACGGCAGGAGACAGAACTACGACACGAATGTATGTGACCAGGTCACAAGCTGAACGATGGACTGACGCTAGGACCACTGTAAGTGACATACAGACTACAGGCACACAAGACGAATTGACCGAGTGGGAAAAGGTGGGACTAAAAGACGAGGAAGATTGCTGGAGAACTAAAGACGTAAATAAATGGCTGTTACCCAATGCCTACCTCATCCCCATATTGACCATGGCACATTTACCAGCACACATAGGCTCCACCCCCATGATTGAACTAATCACCAGAGTATGGCAGAACGTCAAGATAGCAGAATCTGCAAAACGCCTAGTACAACAATGTATAGTCTGCCTACAACACAACCCAGGGAAGGGGACAGTAGTACCACGGGGAGTGTTTGGAGTCCCTGACCACCCCTTTGAAATCCTTCAAATGGATTACATTCAACTAGAGAGATGCCTTGGTCTAAAATATGTCCTGGTGGTTGTGTGCGCTTTTAGCAAATGGGTGGAGGCATATCCCACCCGCGACAATACCGCCTTAGCCACTGCAAAAGTATTGCTGAAAGAATTCTTCCCCGATACGGCCTTTGCAGAATTTTATGGAGCGACAACGGCCCCCACTTCGTAGCCGAGGTGATACAGAACATACTGAGAGGGTTGGGGGTAAAACAAAAGTTCCATGCCGTCTTCCACCCCCAATCAGCGGGCCTGGTAGAGAGACACAATGCAACGTTGAAACTAAAACTAGCCAAAATAGTTGCCACGACCGGGTTGAAATGGCCCGACGCCCTCCCATTGGCATTGTTATCAATGCGCTCCACCCCAACCAAACACCGACTGACCCCGTATGAGGTGGTCTTCGGCAGGCCTATGAGCATTTGGGCGGCACCAAGACCCACCTCCATTAACGATGTCCCGAACATATTAATGTCGGATTACTTGCATAAATTGACAAACGAGCTAACAATTATCCACCAACAGGTGCAGCAAGCCTTGTCTGACGTATCCAGGGGCCCGGGACATGAAATAAAGCCAGGCGACCATGTATTGATTCGCAACTTCCAAAGAACGAAGAATCTGGAGCCTAGGTGGACGGGCCCCTGGCAAGTCCTGATCACCACCCGAACTGCCCTCCGAGTGGAAGGAAAACAAAACTGGCTGCACGCTCATCATTGCAAACGAGTCCCTCCAACCCTGGCAACCTGTGAAGGGGTGGAGGTGCAAGAGGAAGTACTCGCGAGAGACCGACCAGCTCTGAGTTGCTACCCACAAGAAGACACCCTCGAACTATCAGAATTTCCCGACCCCACGGTGCCATCCAGGAAAGGGTACAACCTAAGATCGACGAAAGGAGGGAGCTCCAACGACCAGGCCACTAACTAAGTCAAGGTCTCAGATCAGTAGCACAGTCAAACAACGCTACCAGGAAAGCGCCAGACAAAAGTCTGTGGTCCTAACAGTTGTTGAGCTCCTCGAAGATGATGGAAGAAACTGAACACCTGCAAAACCACCGCAAAGACACCAAGACTGCTAACCTGCACAGCACAAAGACAATTGCACTTGTAGCCGCATTTCTCACCTGTCTCCTGCTAATGGTCGCACTCTGGATCATTGAAGAGAATGCACCTGCATACAGAACATTGTCACCCACCATGCAACCAACCACCAAGAAAGAACACTACCTGGTATCACTACCGCCACATCTCCGAGAACGACGCAAAGAATTCTGAATAATTCTTTCGTGCAGATGTTGCACCAGCACAATCTTGCCACCAATGCTACCAACTGTTGGGTCTGTGGGCTGTTACCACATGCCACTGAACATTCCATCCCTTTCATCCCTTCGGACTTTTCTATTCACGGATCTTGCCTTGCCTGGATGATGCTCCTACAAGAAAGTTACAAAGACAATGCCACTTCCGACGGAACAATCGCCCAGTTCTACAACGAGTTCTGGCAAAACAAAACAGGAAGGACAGCCGCCCCTTCTGCCCTCACACCTTCAATGCGACATTCCAGATTAATGTCCCCTCCAAAGAACGAGTGGAAATGCAAGTGTTCAATAATCCTAACAGAGCCACATTTTCCTACCTGAAGAAAAGAACTGCTGCAACACTGACTGTGGCCCTATCTGTGGTGAAAGTCTCTGGCCTTGTATGCATTGAAGGCCGTGGGACTAAGAATGTGGGTCACAGCACCTGTAGCATTGTAAGGACTTTGAACACTGCCAACCCCCAGCGCTTGTTGCATCACCCAATATGTACTTTGTTTGTGGAACCAAAGCCTACACCTGGCTCCCAAGAAACTGGGGGGCACGTGCTACATCGCCTTTGTTTTGCCACCAACCTATACAGCCCCTGCAGAGCATCATCGAGAAAAGCGTTCTAAAGACATTGATCAAGCAGACTCTGCCTCATCACAGTTCCTCGACGCAGCAAAAGGGCTCGTCCCGCTATGGGGTCCGATGGGAAACAGCCGAGCCATCAGACATCTGTCCCAAGCGGTAGAGACCGCCCTGAACGTCACTGCTGGCATCCTCACCAACAACACTGCTGAGCTCCAAGCGATCCGTCTGGATACCCTGCAAAATCGCATGGTCCTGGACGTGGTACTAGCGGACCGTGGAGGAGCATGCCGCATCATCGGTGCCAGCTGCTGTGTATACATTCCTGATAATTCACCTTCTGTCTATGAAGCAATCAAACATCTCCATAGACTATCTTCAGAAATTCATCAAGGATCAGAGACTTGGACAATTGGAAGTTGGCTTTGGGGCATCTTGAAGGAGTGGGGTTGGAAAATATCAATGATTCTCTTGGTCCCAGTATTGACAATATGTGGTTGTTGTTTGGGTATACACTGTATACCACCTTTGTGTTCTCTTTGCATAACTACCGTGCACCCTAAGACTATGGACACTCAGCTAACAAAAATGAGAGTAATGTATGATCAAGAGATACAGGACATTATGGAGATCGAAATAGACTGACAAGCTGGCTAGTTATGTTCAAAGGGGCCACTGTTAAAAGCAAAACGACAATCGTGAACATTACCTGCGCCATCTTGTCTGGTGGAATTCTATGTGCACATAAGTTGCAGTCATTTTAATCTATCAGAGCCATTTTGTACTCTGTTGGTCACCTTTGTTTCACCCTGCCCTTACTGCATCCCTCTGACCCTCTGACCGACCTGGTACGTGTGCTGGGGGCTATAAACTCTATTTGCCGCAACAAACCTCAGCGCCACTTGCTGCCACAAACTCGTTTTTCCTCTCATCTCTGTTTTCAGGCAAACCTTTGGACACTCTACCCCTCACTGCACCTAGTTACACAAACAGGTTCCAAACACCAAAAAGACTCTTGCAACATGATTTATTGCACTGCAAACAGCAAGACTTGTTGTTACCAACAATGGGACCTGTTTTTATCAACAGAACGGACTCTTAGATCTGGCCGGTCTCACATGTTTTAGACCCTGAAGCAAGGTCCAGCTGCAAGATAAGATTGTCTGTTTGACCTGGGTGGGAAGAGAATTACTGTTGGGCTTGTGTGACAACCTGCCCGGGGCGGGGACCCCAAGCTTGTGTAACCATGTTGATGAAACCAATGCATTGTGTCAAACCTGTATAAAAGGAAGAGCCAAAGGAGTTATCAGCAGAACACCTCCCTCAGACATCCCAGTGTCTGCAGTTGACGTGATCTCCGCATGAGAAATAAACCTTTTTCTTGTCTTCCAGTTTCCAGCGCTTGCCTCATTATTTTGATAGCGAACCCAAAGTGAATTAGAGGTGGAACCCTGCACCGGGCAGCATTGAGGGTCTTAGAAGACTCGCTGCCTTTCACATGTCTTAACCACCTTAGGCACAACTTGCATCCATCCACACAGTACAGCTCACCTGGAGTAATTTTCACACTGGTAGGCATACATCCTGGTTTTCTGGTAAAAGAGCATCCAACAAAGGACATGATAGGAACTTGTTGGACCATTTCAGGCCCTCAGGATCACTTAGTTGTTCCAGAAGATATCTTATGAAATAGTGTGTGTGCCACAACAGCCATTAATATTTCACTGAAAGAGTATCAAGAGAATGTACTTATGGGCCAGAATGGGCCACAGCGCAGAACGGACAACCCATAACTGCACAACAATAAGTTGACATCTGGATGTGTTACCAACAACTGTCCACAGTGACTACTCTCTTCTTTGAAGCAGTGAGTGCTACCTCTAACAACTAGTGCAGTACCCTAGCTGATTAATTCTACTGTGTTTTTCTTTCACTGTTCTGGTGTGGTTTATATATACATTGACTCTCCAGGAGAGGTTAAAAGATGCTCTCAAATCTGACTGAATTGCAGCCAAACCATTGAACATCTCCAATTAATTTACTGGCAGTGGGCTGCTCCCCAAATGCCTTAAACTGAAAATGTACAATGGAGATAACACTGAACTGGACCTACGTGGACACGATTTGGCATGCTTCCAGTAGCTCTAGCATGGGACCCAGCGTACAGCTCTCAGAAGGGACACGACTGAAGTTCTGCCCGTGGCCTTGCTCATGTCATTTGCCTTCAAGCACTGCCCAAGATGCCGCTCTGCCAATTTGAGGAAACCAGAGAAGCAGCAGTGAACACTGCAATGAAGATTAAGTACAGTATGTTGGGCCCCTGAAGCAGAGACTCTCCCTAGCACACTTGCTCCCTAGTACAACCAAATAACCATTTCCCATCCCCGTTATCCCTCAGCCCTGGTCTGATGCAGCATGAGAAAGACCCACACAAGCTCTAGGCCTGGGTACTGCAGGAGCCTCCCTAGTCCTCCCCCTGAACCGGATTAGGTACGCAGCTATCTAGCAGGCTGTCAGCTCCCAGGTCACTTGATCCACAGCTCTGTGAACGAGACAAAAGAAGTATGTAAACTCTGCACCACCCAAGCATGTATTACTAGCTTGGAGGTGAAACCAGTCCCTGCTCCTTAAGAAGCCCTTTCCTGAAGTGAAATCCGCTGACACTGTGTGGCTACCACAGTGATGGTCAGAGATAAAAGTTAATTTTATCTAGGGGGTCTCCAACACAGACAAGCTCCCGGACCTTCCAGGAAATGAAGAACAGAAATCTAACTAATCCTTGAACCATGGTAAAGGTTAACAATCTCTTTCTTACAAAATCATCTAAATGGTTAGGACTAGGGTACTGAGAATACAACCAGTCATTTATTGTGCATATGGCAGTTGACTTATACTGTATCCGACTCAGCCCTGACACCGCCTCTTTGTGGCTAGACATTCTATGTTGGACCAAGCATGCCAGAGACTCAACTTTCAATCTTAGACTCGTTAAGCAGGATCCTTTTCGATGCAGTCTCACCTTTGAAGCAGCAAGATGATCGCCTCGTCGTCTAAAGGCATGGATATAAACAGAACCTGCTGTTTAACACATGCAACAAAGATATACAGCATCAAGTAGAATCGGCCTTTTGTTTGTTGTACTTTTACATTTCTAGACGGCTGTTAACTTCGGCAAAACAAAAAAAAACACTTGAACTATTAACAAGTTCCCCTCCTCTCGGTTGTGCGATCTTTGCCCAAGGAGGGAAAACTACTTATCTTTTTTTTTTTTTAACACATCAACTTCAAGAAAGTACAGCCAAGTGCCAGGAAGGTAAACAAAAAGAAATCCTGACGTTTTCCTTTATGGGAGTAGGACATTACCCGGTTATCGGTTTAATCAATGGCTCCATGTGCGATTCCTGTGTGTATACCGATCTGTCTGAATATTAACGCAAGTTAATTAGCAGTGCTTAAAAGCGTCTAAAATGATTGTCAGCACACATCTGCCCATATTCACAGGCATGACTCAGTGCGAACAGGTGTTCCCAAAGAATACAATAGCAGGGGCAGATACGCTGGCTAGACTTCTCACACGGACAAGCCAAAGGGACATTTTTCACAAGAGCCAGACACATTTTTGCTAGTCCTAGAATATTCACATTTGTATTTTCTGTTGAATTAGGTCGCAGTCACTTTAATCATTAACCTATTTTCTTACTTAATAGGAGAAAAATGGGCGTTACTTTAACACAACTCAATATTAGTGGAATACTTTTCTCAACACTTTTTTCTAAATTGAAAAGTAAAAAATGTGCTCACGCGTTAAACTTGATGAAGCAGCTCAATTTGTTGTTTTGCCTGTAATCCAGATTACTCATGGGTACGAAGCAGATGGAAGAAACAGATAAACCTCGTGACCAGACACGTATGGCACAAGTGGTTATAATTTATAGGCCTCAAATTGCTTTTATTTTAGTATATTTTTCATTAGAGACCATAACAGTATTGGTTGGATTGGAGAGTTCTGACTTAAGTTATAAAGGCACGAGTTAGAAAATAAAACGTTATTTTTTATTTTAATAACAGCGTACTTGTGAGGACGGTTGACAAGAATACACATACAAGCTTCGACCCCTTTCCCTAATTGCCATAATTTAAAAATGTCCATACAAAAGTTTTAGTGATAAGTAGCAATGAGAAACCCACCTTCTAATATGAGATCAGGAAGAGTGAGAGGGCCGTTTACAAGGCCAAAAAAAGAACCAAAAGGACAGTCACCACCAGCTACAACACAAGAACCACAGGCACCAACAACGACCTCCACGACTGTAACAATGACAGCAGCACAACTACAATAATGTGGCCAACAAAAAACAGCTCGGAACGCAAGGAATCAAAGCAAAACAGAAGAGCTCATAAACATCGATGGTATGACTCTGAAAGCAAACCTCTTCACACACCAACTAAAAATATACTCCAAATTCGCGTTCTTGAAAGATCCCGGCACAGTAACTTACTCAAACAACATGGACATCAAGGGACTCCAAACCTCCCTACAACAGGGATGCGCAGCTTACTGCCCAGGGGTACCGTCCCCACCTCCAGCTGGGGCACACCAAACTGTGTCCGACAATTCATTAGTTAAAAGAGAACACCAAACAGAATTGAAGGCCCAGATGCAAACAGAGATCTTGGGGGCATTACTGTCAAACCAGCCGGTAGGTAGCAGTAAAAGCCCAAGAAGTACTCTGATAACCAAGGACACCCCCAGTCGAAAGGAACCACAACACGAACAGGAAGCAACGCCCACACGCTCCCTGAATCACCTAGCATGCCCAAACACAGGAGAGGACAGTGACTCAGGCAGCCCACCAAGCATCCCCCTATACATTCTTCCTAGATCGGGCAGAATGCCTCCAACACACCACAACCCAAAAACAGCTCCCCCCTAAAGCCAACAAACGTATCGGCCACCGTTCCAACAGCATATCGTTCATTAGTGTACAACCCTACTGACAACTCCCTCTCTTACAAACAAAATGAAGATTAGCAGGGAACAGACTGCGACAGGTCATATCTCGCATCCCAGGAAAGGGAGGAACTGGTAGCTTCATATACACTAAAACCCACCCAAGGCCCCCACAAAGCGGCACCAACCAGCGAAAACAGTTTAGAGAGAACCCACCCTACAGAAACCATCTAGGCAACCCTGCTCAACACTATGCAGCTCTCAGTTACCACCCTCCAATACCAATCAGATAAGTTGCCTATGCAGTTTACGGCTCTTCATACTCTAGCAGACTTCACCTCAGGTATGGACAAAAAGCTTGCAGACCACAATGGCCTGATAAAATGAGGGCAAGCAGCCGCCCAAGCCACTCTAACTGCACAACCTGAGTGCACATGCGCACCAATCCTGGAGAAATTAGCCACCCTCCCAACCATGCTCGGATGCCTAACAGACTTAAAATCGAACACTAAACCGCAGGGATGTAGAATTCCAATAGCCCGACGCCCAGGACATATTGTTTGGGGTCAAGGGCAACAACTTTTCATGTGTATTTTGTCCTTGGGACAAGTAGGCCCAACACCCTGCAGCACAAACCCTTTGGCTGCCAGTTCGCAGTATGAATCAGGGAAGGGCATTGTCTGCAGTTAAGGTAATATTTTTTGCCCATATGTTAATGCTGTTCAAACTTGTATTTATGGTTCATTAATTGAAAGCCTTTATTATTAGGGTGAGCGCTCTAAGTAAATGTAAGCTCCGACTGCATTACTGACAGTGGTTACAATATAAAAACGTGTACACACCTTTTCAAAGTTTAGCAATATGAGGCTATGTATAATGCTCCCAGAACGCTCTCTAATTTGATGCAAATATTTCCAGAAGCTTAAAAGCATGATTGAGGATTCTTTGCTTTCAAAATAAAATGTTCATAAAAAAATGAAAGCAGGAAAAAAAACATTTTGCTAAACTACTGTAAAATTTCAGGTACCATTTCTTTGCAGCATCATTTAGTAACATGTATTGATGCCTGCTAGTATTTCCCAAAAATATTCATAATGGAAAATCAGTGTAACCAGTTTCAATAAGATTATGGAAAACACAAATAAACAACCATTGGCAAAGCCAGTAGGTCTGAAATTGGTGGTCAGTTTTTTAGTTTTGTCTATGTGTGATTTGTTTTGGCATGGTTTTTGTAAAACCTTGTTGGTGTGGGAGCTGCCGAGCTCTCACCATTTTAACAAACATTGTCAAAAGCAAAAATTGTTTTTTGGTCTCAAAAAGCACACACTGCCACGGTAGTTACTGGCACTGAACAAAACTACTTTCTGAGCAGATATTTCAATTCAATTCAATTCAAGAGTTCTTTATTTCGGCCATTGTGGCCATAAAAGCACAAGTAAAAAGTACGGCACAGTTCATACATCTCAATTTTCCAAAGGTAAAGTGCATGTGCATTGCAGTGTCAAAGAATTCTGAATAAAAGTTTTAAAATGTAATAAATACATAAAAATACACATTTGTAACATTTAAAATTTGAAAAGGGTGAGGCTAGTAGCAATTTGTAATCACAGAAATGGGGTGAAATGATCGAATTAGGCGGGGCCTAATTTTAAAATGGCTCGGCGTACAGACCACATAGAGAATAAATAACGAGAGACTGAATACACAATAGGCATGCTAGTGTCATATTTTAGTATCCTATAGGCCTCCGCACAGTGATTTGTTCTGAGGTTTCTGCATACCTGTAGTAACCATCGGTGTCTAGCCTTCTTGTATGCCGGGCAAAAAAATAATACATGTTGGTCCGTCTCCGACGTGTTGTTGCAGACCGGACAACCCTGAGTCAGAGTGCCCCCCAGTTGTTTGTAAAGGCACAAAATGGCAATACTCCGTGCCTGAATTGTAGATAGAGCTTTTGGCAAGGGGAGGCTGGATGACATCAAGAGCAGGTTCTAGCCTGTATTGCTCTTTAACCTCTAGGAAGGATGCAGTCAATATACCAGTCGCGGGGTTCCTCTTTATCTGATTAAGTTTAAATTCCCTAAAGATCTTTGACAGGGCCTTCCTGGATATTGACAAGCAGCTTCCTTCAGCGGTAGCCCATAGGTCGGCCATCCCCATAGCTTCTAAAGAGTTTTTGATGTAAGCCAGCCATGGGATTTTACTAGCTCCCTGTAAGTTTAACACTTCCTTCAGCTCTTCTCTAAAAACTACTAATTCTGGGGTACTCCATAAACGTCGCCAATGTAAGAGGGGTCTGAGGGCAACTTCCTCTGCAATTGGGCCGACTCCAAGATCCATTCGAAGTGGCATAAGTGGTGTGCTTATGGGGAGACCCAAGAATTGCCTGGCAAAGGAATTCTCATTCTTAGAAAGGGGGTCGGATGGCCGATGGCCCCAGATTTCTGCCCCGTACAAGGCCGCCCCCCTTGCTTGGGCTTTATAAATTTCCATCACCGGTCCAACCATTTTATGAGTACACTTCCTGAGCATCTTTGCTAACCCCCCTGTTGTCTGGGCCAACTTTAGGCTAGCCTTCTTTATTTGTGCGCTCCACTCCATTTTCTCAGTAAGTGTTAATCCTAAATATTCGAAGACGGTCACTTTCTCTAGTGGTTTCCCATCTAGCTGAGGGTTTGGTTGTGTGGTGTTTACTGCATTAAAAGCCATGTATTTAGTTTTCTATGAATTTATCTCTAAACCCCTACTTTTGCAGAATGAATGAAAGATATCTAGGGCCCTCTGTATTCCCATAGGGGACTTAGATAGTAAGAGGGTTTCGTCGGCGAACATCAAGGCGGGAACCTTGAGGTTCGCCAACCTAGGAGCATCTATGTCCCTCCCAGCAATCAGGGTCTCCACTAGACCGTTAATAAATAAGCAGAAAAAGGGTTGGGGCCAACACGCACCCTTGTCGTACCCCTCTATCTATGGAAATGGGGTCAGTGAGCTCGCCATTTTTCCTGTGCCTGATTTGGGCGTAATTACATTCATGGAGCCGTTTCATCTGGTGGCAGAGGTAGGGAGGGGCCTCCAAATTTAATAGAATGGACCACAGTTTGTCCCTGGGGACCAGGTCAAATGCAGATTTTAGGTCCACAAAGATCAAATAAAGGCTGTCACCCTCCAGAAGCACTGTCTTCCAGTACAATAGTTGCAGCCTAAGAATTTGATCTATTGTGGACATTCTGGCTCTAAAACCTGCCTGGTAGGGGCCAAGTATAGAATACTCCTCCATCCAGCTCTCTAATCGACCCAACAGCACTCATGCGTATATCTTCTGGGTGACATCTATGAGGCTGATTGGGCGATAGTTAGCGGGAAGGAGTGGTGAGCCCTTTTTATAAATTGGAATAATTTCCGCCCCTAGCCAGGTCGTGGGAATCGACATTCCCTGCATGATAGCATTAAACAGGGTCCATAAATATGGGGCCCAAATATTAGGCTCATTACGAAAGAGGTCGCCTGGGATCTTGTCTAGTCCCGGTGCCTTAGAGGGGGATACCCTACTTAGGGCATCCATTATCTCTTTTAAAGAAATTATTAGAGCATCAAAAACGGGTGACTGAGAGTGGGGGCACTCATTTATGGCCTGACCTGCTTCACCCTCTACCCTTGCATATAGGGGTTCAAAGTGGGCCTTCCAAACTTCTGCTCCCAGGTTTGGTTCTATTGCCAGTTTACCGTCTGTGCAGCCAGTATTTACTAAATTCCCAAAAGTCCTCATGTCCCTGGAACATAAGGCACTTTTCAGGCTTTCCCATTTATCTCCCTCCCATTGTTTCTTTGCCACATTGATTATGTTTTTGTGGGCTATCCGCTTGTCTTTTATTAAGGGTCTGTCTTTGGATTTGATAGCTAGAACTACTGCTTGCTTAGCCTTATGGCAATCGCCATTGTACCAAGGGTGACCCGGGGACTCCTTTTCCCTAGATTTTGTAATGGGGGAAAAAAAATATTTGCCAAATCAGATACTAGACCTTGGTGGTTGTTCGCAATTTCAAGTAAGGCAGTGGTAGAGACAGCAATTTCAATAAGTTGATTTGCAGCCTTGAGATATGGGATGACAGTTTGGTAAAGGGAAGCTAGCTTTTCCTGAGATTTACAAAGTGCCCCCCATTTAACTCTCCTCCTGCAACTAGTTAGAGTTAACCTAGGGCCGGTTGGAGGTTGGCCTGTGTGAACATCCCTGGGGCAAGGCAGTACCATCTCGAGAATCAAGGCATTGTGGTCACTGTCATATCGAGGCACAACCTTGAAATCAATCACCCGGTGCCAAGATTTGGTGCCCACCAAGATATAGTCAAGAATGGAAGAACTTCCCGGTCTGTTGTAAGTATGATTCGCCGGGGAATCAGATTTTGTACGCCCATTGCAGGCCCTAAGGGAGTGATTCAATGTGAGGGTGTTCATTTGGAGTACCAGTGGAGTCCAGGCCCGGGTCACCGGGGCATTCGGCTCTGGAATGGCCCAATGCTGGTCCTCCTCACTGACGTCACCCACAATTAGGTCTTTCAGGGGTTCAAACTGACAATTAAAGTCGCCAGCAAGGATCACCAGAGTGTTATCAGGAATGGTATGCAGAAAAGTTGTCAATTGCTCGAGGGTTGTCGACTCCTGGCCATGGCTAACTGGGCGGGAATAGACATTGATTACAACTATTCAGATATGCTTCTTGTGAAAGAGCAGAATGCTGTCACTCACAGTGAAGCCAGCCGATACAGAGAGAGACAGAATTTTAATAAACGGTCAATGCCAGACCAAATTAGGGGTCCAATTATTAAAGAAAGTCTCAAAAGTGCACCCATGGTATATGTCCCTGTATTAAGTGCAGCTATACGGCTTTCGTAAATTCCCAAGAATTTACAGAAGTAGGACAAGAAATAGTACTCCTAGAAAATATTTGGGAACTGCATTTTAGCATGAGCAAATATGAATGTGTAGATTTGCTCATGCGAAAATCTGAGTGTTTGCAAGTTCACTTTCCCTCCAACCACTTTTTTCCCAACTCTGGAAAAAGGTTTACGTCTGACATTGTTCGAAGTAAATTTCCAACATTTCTCAGTATGGGAAACTATTAGAGAAAAGTAGTTGAAAACCCTTAAAACATGCAAGTATGTAGGTTTGCACAGACTCAAAAGGGCATTCTAACCCTGGAACTATTGCTTACCACTACCTTTAGCCCCAGTATGTAGATCTGCGGGAACGTATTCAAACACTACTATGGTATGAGCCCTGGCATAATCAGAGACGCTATATCAGAGCTCTTATATAATGAGATTGCTGCCATAATTTGTCGCTGCACTACATGGCACCAAAGGGGCAAGTGGATTTTGTTATAGGACAAGTAGATTTATGAAGCAACCTGCCCCATGGACAAGTAGATATTTTATTAAATTCCACACCCCTGCTTAGTAAACCTAACAGCAGCATTATCATCACCAACACAAACATGGAATCGGAGGAAAATGCAACAGGCCAGGACACCAGGCCAGACAGGGCCCAAACCAAGTGGAACAGATGCCCACATCTCTCACTGCAACTCAAGAAAAGACTGGCAACTCAGCTCCCCCCAACAATGCACAAGCCCGTCGCAAACAAGGAATAAAAGGCAGAAACAAGAAGACCGAGATCACAGGCTACTTCAGGTTGGGAACCCCCACAGGGGCACCTCCGGACCTAAAGGAGAGCATTTATCACCCGGCACCACAACAGCAATCCAATACTCCAACAAATTCTGGAGAAGGGATCCCTCAGAAGGTGCTATTGCCCACTTCAAATACTACACCACCTAAGGAAGGCAGGACATCCATCCAGAGAGGCATTGGATGCCAAGGACCTAAACAACGTCCCTGGAAGGGCAGCCACAAGAAGATCACAAGAATCAAACAGCACAAGTGTTACCATGGCTGCAGAACGCTCACTACCCCTCAACACAACTACCCAGACCCAAACCGAGCAAGAAGTGAATGCCCAAACAAAGGCAGAAGCAAAAGATCTCCACAGGCCAACGCCCTTGGCAACAACGGGCCAGTTGTAAACCTGGCAACCACCACAATGGGCTCACCCAGAGCCGTGGCACAAAGGAGTCCAACTGGGCCCCTCCAAACTAGAAAAAACCCGACCAACGTTCAGTCAGCCACCAATCCTCCAAAGATCTGCACTCCCAGCCTCCCTCCTCAATGGCCAACACAACTTGCATCAACTCAACTATTGGGTGAGCCAGCAAACGACCCAAGAGCAACTGACACCATAATATTTCTGCCAGAGAGCAAATCAAGAGGGAGAGGAGATTTTCTAAACAGGGGCAATATACTGCGACTTCTCCAAACAATTAAAAGCCTGGATAACCTGTGCTCAACCGACCTATTATCAATTGAGTTTTTACAGGCTGACAACCCGCAGGGTCCAGAGGCAACTAAAACTACCTGGACAATAAATGAGACAGCCAATAAGGTCATGAAAGAAGCAAACACATTTCAACAATGGGGGATATAGTTATATCCCCTCAACAAGCCCGGCTAACCAACTCCCTTGTTAATCAGAAATACTTGTAAAATGCAGCCGCAAGACCAACACTCCACCAAATCAATACTATAAGGAGCAAGAAGCAGCTCCCCAGCGAACGAATACAGAAACAGTATCCTATGGGGGGGAAGGCATGAACCAAAGGAGCCAAAGTCAGAAGCAGGAGACATCAACTAGAGCCACCCATCGCGAACAATGTCGATCACATCCAATGACAAACAATTCCCCACACCAGCCCCATTCCGAGAGGGCCCAGACTGACTCGCATGTGTTTTTGGAACATCAACGGCCTGGCCAGCAAGGCAAAGGACCCACAGCTTTTAGACTACCTGCAGGCTTTCGATCTCATACTTCTCCAAGAAACCTGGGTGGAACAAGCTATAGAACTAAAAGGGTTCATGTCCCAACTAGTCCCCGCACGTAAGTGGGCAAGACACAGCCATCGATTGGGTGGCCTGACAATCTATGCCCCAATAACAATAGGAATCATCAAACCACTAAGGGGCAACCATCCCGGCCCCAAGCGAAATACAGGCAGTAACCACAACAATCTCTTTCAATGAAGTAGAATGGCCGATCATAATCCTAAATGCCCACTTACACCCAAGGCACAAGTTCAAGGGCACCAGACAACTGATTAAATAACTAAATAGAATCTCAGTAGAAGGACACACAGAGAACATCATACTAGCTGGAGATTTCAATTTTCACCTCTTCGGCACCACAAGCGACAAAGACCTGCTACGGGACCTAACTGAAGAGTGGGAAATTCCAAACCAGGGCCCAAGTCATCTAAACAGACAAACCAGATCATCAACTTCACTTCTACAAGAACATCTCAATCTGAGGGCCTTGAATGGCTGCTTCACAGAGGATAACCCTCCAGCACCCACGTTTCACTCAACAACTACTTCACATCTTGACTATACATTTGTCACAATCTCCCCGTTTCACAAAATCTCCTCTTATCGCTTGGGAGATAATGAGCAAAGCGACTAACTACCACAAGAAGTGACACTCAAAGCAAAAACTAAATCTTTAAATCCAGACATATAAACAATTGGCACAGAATACACCACTGACTATAAGTGGATTAAGTGCAGCTCCGCTTCAGTGGAGAAGCTTTTAGAATCTGCAAAAATCCTCCTTTGTCAGTATCACAATATGATGACATCCCCCTCAATTACATGGGAGAACTTCACCAAGACCTTCAGGGATACACTCGCCACCAAGGCAGGAATAAAAATGGGGCCATCAGAGAGGAAACCCTTATCAAACATAATCACTCCCCAGGTCAGAAGAACCAAACGCTCCATAAACCAAATATTAAGGAAACTCTGCAGAAACCCATAAAAACTCAACCCTGCAGAACGAACTGAGGAAACTCAAGGCTAGCCAGAAAAGAACCAAATGGGACAAAAAGAGGCAAGAAAATGAATCCCTGTGGTCAAGGCTGCTGCATGATTCTAAAAGCAAGAAGTGCGCTCTGTTCTGGCCGACAATCAACAGCCTCCAACAGCCATTCCACCAAGGAATAAACTCCCACATTTCAGAGGAAGGCTGGGCAAAATTCCTGCACCATCACTTCAACAGCCTGGATCAAGGGGGAGAAAAGATCAGGGAAGAGTCCTATGCCAAACCAGGAGATGAAATATACCCAGGCACCATACTGGATACTACTAAAGACTTCTCGCAAGCAAATGCTCTACTTATCAACTTAAGCAAAACAAAAACAATGACAATAAATTACACAAAGAAGAAAAAGCTGCACTGTCACCTGGATGGGCATCGCCTAGAATCAGTAACTGAATACAAATACCTCGGAGTCTTACTAGACAGCAAAGGCTCTTACAAATCCCACATGCAGGCCCTGGGTCGAAAAGGCATCACAACAACAATAACAATGAAGCCCTTACTACAAAAAGCACTACCAGGCCTGACCTTAGATCTACTACTTCAGGTCTTACAGGCCAAGCTACTACCCATGTTAACCTACGGAAGCGAGTCAATGCGAGGGAGGGATGCAATCGATTTGTATAAAATCATCATCCGTGCCTAAAGAACGATCTTCCACCTCCTGAACTACACTTCACCTGCTCAAATAAGGCTAGAATTCATCCTACAGAAACAGACCATTGCCAGAAGATAGGGGGGGGGAGGGGGGGATTCATAAAAAGCTGGCACAAGATCAGGGGAGCCGAACAAGGCTCACTGAATTCACACCTCTGGCCTGAACTGTCATATCGGGGAAACTCACCAGCCAGAGAGTACCTCCTACGCTCCCTATCAAAACTAGGCCTGACTAATTTGTGGTAGATCCCCGCAACTCAGCTGAGCGTCAAAAAAGCAGTAATGAAAGCCACAAAAGCAATATCTATAATCGAAGATAAAGCAACTTTGGCGAAAAGGGCACACGGCTGGTCTTTTCTCAACGATGACACAGTCGTCAAACCACAACCATACCAGAGTGCAGGATTTAATATTATGAAGGAGAAATTTTAAGACACCGTCTGAGCATCCTTCCGATACTCCTGCACCAACCTCCCTAGAAAAGGAAACCAGGAGAGCACATCTGGCGCCTTTGCGGAAACGGAAGTAAGGATCTTGTGCACATAATCTGCATCTGCCCAAGCCTACTGTCATTGAGTCTCACATGCAGCCCTGGACGTCAGGTGCGCAATGCTGCGCCCCATCTTCAATCAAAAAGGCATTAGGTCCTGCAGGCAGTGAAGCTCTGCTTCAACTCAACCGCCACTCAACTAAACTACTGCTTCACAAAATTCCTCAGCACAGCAGAAAGGAGACCGGCCCAAACTACTTCTTATAATGAAGCCATGGGTGAGTAAAACAAGCATTTGCAATGCAATAGGTCTCGCATTTACGCGAGTTTGAGCTATTGGCATTGTAAATGACAATGTCTTTTATTTATGTTTTAAAAACCAAAACATAAATAAAAGGCATTGTCATTTACAATGCCAATAGCTCAAACTCGTGTAAATGCGAGACCTATTGCATTGCAAATGCTTGTTAAACTGTTACGACCAGATCTGTTCAGAAATGCCATTGTATTTGCAAAACTAAACATTCAGGTCGACCCGGCTAAGTCTTTTTTTCTTTCTTCTGACACACAATGAAGGGAGTGCAATTATGGAGTCGCGGACGAATCCGAACCTCTCAAAGAGGAGACACTCTGGCTTAAAAGGTAGCAGCCGGGGGCAGCGATGAATGGGTCTAGCTCGCTTTCAATAGGGCTCCCGAGGGCCACGTCTATGGCGCATACAAACTGGGAAAGGACCCCCTCGGGGCACGGTGTGACTGCGCTCGCAGGCCCGCCCCGCGAGTCAGCTTGCAAAGTGCCTTCTGCGGTAATTCTTTTAATACCATTAATTTAGTTCGACTGCGCCATCCAGGTGTTAAGTCAAAGTCTTTGCAGATTATTTTACTTTCAAAGCAGGGCGCCTCCCACCCCTGGCCATTTCTAATAGTACAACAGGCCATGTTAGAACACAGCAAACTCACGTATTGATGATATACGTTTCTGAAGTCTGTTCTACTTACAGGAAGAAGATGCTTTGCGACATGCTGAGAAATATTTGCAGACGTCAATAATCCTCACCATCTATAGGGGCTGAGCAAAGTAACTAAGCACCGAATATCAAAGAAGAAAAGAAAAAGTCCTTCTGCACACCTATCCATGCCCAAAAGACACTTCAAAGATCCTTACCTAGATCAAGCTCATTTTACTGTCCCATTGACCTAAACCACTTTTAACTAGGAAAGTGAAAGCGCGCCATGTGCGCGCTGTGCTCAAACGCCGCGAGCCGTACACGTGCACATCGCCTGTCCGGGCACGTGCACATCTCCTGTCCCCCTTCCGAACAAAAATCGACGACAATAGATCTCGCCAAGCGCGCAGCACATGCGCTGCATCGCTAGGCGAGACCTAAAAATAACTGGACCAAGAGGGATCTTAACTCTCCAAACATGAGCAATTCAGGCTGCTATAATAATTTTTTAATCCTTGAGAATGCCATCATCTACACAAAATGCACATAGAACTCCCACTTGACAAACCTGGAAGAAGACATAGCCGGTAAAACAAATAAGCAGCCATAAACCAAAGCAACATAAAAAAATCTAACTAAAGGACTATTTTGCACAGCAAACTGTACAACGAACTCTTTGCAGCCCGTATTTTAAGGTGTAATCTTTTTTTTTATATCTTGTTTCGTGTTATGTAAATGAATTGGTAAAGCGACATGTGTATTCAAACGGTTTTTATTAATCAAGCATAATAAAAATAAACTTCAAACTTCACCCTCTGGCAGTACTCGGCAGACGTGACCTTAGCACGTCATAGGAGCAAGAAAAGAATAAAAAGTAACCATTCAGCAGACAGCCGTGTTTATGTGATGTGTGATTACATAAGCTTCTTGTCCATGCACACCACCGCGAACATCCTTGAAAACTTAACTCCAAAATATGGCACTGCCGGAAGAGGCCTGGGACCATCATTCTAGTGTTTAGCACATACTGTAAATTTAGTTTCAAAACCTTTGGCGAAACAGGTCGTTACTAGTAGCCATGCAAAAGAGCAGGTTTGCTTTGTGAGCAAATTCACGAGTAAAGTAAATGAATTCAAACCCAGGTGAAACCAGCCACGTGATACGAACTAACATTTATTACTCTATTATTATGCTGGGCTCCATCATTTTCACTTTATCACAAAACATCATTCGTACCCTCAATTATGAACAAAAATGTGCACTGCACTATACCGCCTACATTGCACTATCCTGACACGGACTACATTTTGTCGCACCACGAAGAAGTGGTACGAGCACTGTTCGGCTTGTGGTATGTGTAGGAGTTAATAGACTACGTTTTTCATGGTTGTGACCTCCGTGATAAAATATATGTCATTTTATAGGGGTGTTGTATGCTTGCAAAACTTTACTTGTAATCTGTAGCATAGATTTTGAGGGAGAAAGGCAATCTTTCACTCCATAGGTTACTGAAAGTTTATACACCATATTTACAGTTTTGTGGTAAACAAGAGATGAAAACTGGTAGTTAAGTGAGAAAACGTGTACTTATCCGTAACAATAGTTTTAAACTTGAGGATTTTCTGAATTCACATGCTACTCATTATTATGTCATCTAGCGGTTAGATCCGGAACCGTTCCTCTTCATTTTTCCCCCTTTTGATTCTCATCTAGAAGTGGACAATAAAAGTTCCCTATGACGTCGAAGTAGCCATCTTTAAATTATTTGTTCCCTGCTTTGGTAACCAGCGTCTTTTTACTGTTCTTAAATGAGTCTCACATGCAGCCTGACAAAAGAATCAAGGGAATGCAGGAAGCAATCATACCCTACAATTCCATCACAGTTCTCAGTGCCGGAGATTGTGTCTTCTGGTACGGGCAACCTTACTCTATCAGTGCCCTAACTCTTTTGTACAGAAAGAAGGTCTTTTCCTTAATTCTTGAGGCAAGGATTTCTCCATATTCCGCGTATAAGTTGTTTTCATTACCTGCTCTTTGCTGCTCTGGCACTGCATATCTGATGTCACCTTTACCATCCAGTTGTTCAGGTAGGGATACTCATGTATTTTCTTCCTTCCAAGTGTATAGTGACTATTGTGAAACATTTTGTAAACACCTTCGCTACTGACTTTATCCCAAACGGCCGCACTTTGAATGGATAATGAGAGTTCCCCACCACAACCCTGATATAGTTCTTGTGGTTCATCTGGATGTTGACATAGGCATCCTTGTGGTCACCATGCAGTCTCCCTTTTGTAACATCATGATGACTTACTGTAAGGTGGTCATCTTCAATTTCTGAGTTTTGATAAACTCGTTAGGAAATTTCAGGTCTATGACAGGTCATAAGATCAGATTCTGTTTGGAAATCAGAAAGTAAACCGAGCAAACTCCCCGATTCTGTTTTTCTCTTAATACTTACTTTCTTTCCCTTTCTTCAGGAGGCCTTGCACTTCATGTAGTAACAGGTTTAGCCCTTCTCCTTTTCAAGCTCTTTTTTGGCCTGATGTTTGGGTGTCTTTTTTTCCAGTTCTACGCAATATTCATATTTTAGAATGTGTGCAAACTCCCTTATCATAGATTTTCCCCCATTACTGAAGCAACCCTCTCAGTCTGCCCCCTACTGGTGTTAGGAGCTGGGGGCATCCCTGTTGAGTCATTTGTGGATGGGGGCCGGATCCCCTTGAGAACTGGCTCTTTCCTCATGCTCCGACTCAAAGGAGTGCCTTTTGTCCACAGGGTGACATTTTCGGCTTGCTCCCTAACTGCTCTGGATTTGCCGTTACATTTGCTGAAAGCAGGCCTTCCCATAGGTCTTCAGGTAGCTGGTAGCCTCTTTTGAACGATGCTCTAACTTGTACAGCACCGATCGCCTTAGCAGTGTTTTGATCTTTTTTAATCTGCTGTAAGAATTCATCCATCATTGTTCAAAACAGGCTCTGGCCTGTGAAAGGCATGTTAATTATTGATGCCTTGGTGTTAGCTTAAAAACGGAGACCTTCAGCCGGGCGTGTCGCCTTAGTATGGTGCCTGTGCCCATCTGCCTACTACCATGTCCACAGTATCGAGGGAGGCTTTTAGGCATGTGTTTGTAGTGGATTTACACTTGTTTATTACTGCTTTTGTCATTTTTGGGTTCTGCTCTATAAGATGCTGTATGATATCTTCAATTACCTTTCACTGTTGATGGCCATATCTGCAGAACAGGGCACTCAGTTTTGCAATACACAGCTGAATGGCTGCTAACTTACTGCCTCCAGCCTTTTGCTCTCCTTGTCCACTGGTGGTTCTGTGGACATGGTGTGTTCGCCAACTTACTGACTCTTGACAAAGTGTTTGAGTCAGGTGGCGCACTATCCTTTCTATATAGTGGGTCCCCACTTGATGGATTGGACTTCTTTTCCATACTTGGGGTGACTGCTTCAGAAGAAGCTGGTTCCATAAAAGCCTCCTGGCCCCGATCTAAAATACTAGGGAGCATGGGCAGAATCAGATTCTTCTTCTAGAATGGTAGAAGTGTCTCTGATAGGAAGTAAGCCTCTACCCGTTCTTCCTCAAGCTGCATCCCATGTGTCTGCTGCTCTTTTGACCAAAGTTGTAGAGTGATAGGTCACCCGGGGGGTGATGGGCTTGACAGGTAGGAGTAGAGTTCCTGCTAACGGAAAGTCAGCGAGTTGTTGAGCAGTTTTTTATAGATGTTAGAGATACACTTATCTGGCATAGAGTCTGCCAGCAGCCGGTACTGTAAAGGGGATGCCTCGGGCAGCTGTTCCCCCTCCGTGATATGTTTTTGGAGGGCATGGCCCAAATGCATATATTTAACATTTTCGGTATCTGCCAAGTCGAATTCCTGGTGAGGGTCATCAAAGAATATCAGGGCCTGCCCTCACCATGCTTCCCCTAGATGCTCTATCCCGATTAGTTTCCATCCAGAAAACCCCACCAAGCCGCCCACTTCACTCAGCAAGTCACTATGCCACAGAGGAGTTCAGTCCGTGAACCTGCAGGCCCACCCTAAAAAAAAAAAATGTTGCCTCCCTCTAGGCCTCAACCCCCGTCCGAGTAGGCTCCGTACTACTACCTTTCGGTATAGGATTTCTTCATATCGTCCCTGGATCATCGCATACCTGTCCATTCGATAGGCCGGCTCCTGTTGATCAGAGAAGAACCAGTCGCTAACCACCTGTAGCTGTGTTGCCCAATAATATAATTTAATATCGGAAACCCCCAGACCTCCCTCATATACTCCCCTTTGTAGCTTGCACAGTGCAATTCTCGAAGTCGAGCCCTGACATAGCAATTTACGAACCTGCTGGTTTATTTTCTGGGAGGTTTCCGGGGGAATCTTGAATGGGGTGTTCTGGAACACATACAATAGTCGTGGAAGGGACATCATTTTGTATAGAGACGCCCTCCTCATTAACGAGAGAGGTAAATATCGCCAGTGGGCTACATCTTCCCTTAGCCTGTCAAGCTGCGGGATCACATTCATGCGAAGAAATTCTTGTGGGTCTCTAGTGACGTACATACCCAAATATTTGAATCTGTTGTGCACCACCTCTGCTACACAGTCGGACGGAAGCCTAGGCGCTCCTACCGCCAAGGTGAAAACCACTGACTAGGACCAATTTATACTATAGCCAGAATAGGTTCCAAACAACTCGAAGACTTGCAGTATTCTGCTGATGGAGCGGTATTGCCACAAAACAGAGAAGGATGTCATCCGTATAGAGTAATATATGTCCCACTCAGACCCCAGGTGCCTGTATTTCTTTTATTAGTGGGTCTCCATGCACCCACTCTGCCAGTGGTTCCAGAGCTAATGCAAATATCATAGGCGAGAGGGGGCAACCCTGCCTTGTCCCCTTGTGTAATGCAAATTCCCAGAAGCCTACTCCATTGACCTGGACACGCGCCAGGGAAGACTGGTAGAAGAGGCAAATCCACTGCAGTATTTTGGGCCGAAACCCATCCTGGCATTCCATTCTATATTATCAAACGCCATGCTGGCATCTAGGGCCATCAAGGCCGCTGGTCCCCTTTTGGCTGATTCCGTCATTTGGAGCACTCTGTACAGGCACCACAAGTTCAGACGGGTGCTTCTGTGGGGCATGAAACCAGATTGGTCTGGATGCACCAGAGAGGAAATCACCTTGTGAAGTCTGGTTGCCAGGATCTTAGCTAGTACCTTAGCTTCGACATTTAGGAGTGAGATCGGTCTATAGGAGCTGCACTTCATTGGTGGTTTGCCAGTCTTGTCAAGCACCACTATCATGGCCATTTTTTGATCCTTGGGTAGGCAACCCGCTGCGCCTGCCGCTTGGAACATGTCCAGCATTGGTTTGACCACTCTGGTCATGCAAAGTTTGTATAATTCTACTAGCAGCCCATTTGGGCCCATCACCTTGCTGGATTGCAAGTTACGAATAGCGGCTATCATTTCTTCTTCAGTTAGATCCAAGTCCAACCTCTCCTGGTCGTCATCGACGAGTACACGTAAGTCTACACTATGGAGAAAGGCCTCTCACTCTTCCTCCATCCTAGCTGTGTTCAAGGTATACACCCCTTCATAATATGCTCTACCATGTTTTGATCATGATCTTCATAAAACGTTTCCTGTGTCTCTAGTGTTACTAGGAGGTTTTAAATCAATGGAGCTACACCAAAACGTCAAACTGTTTTTTCTGCAGGAATGCTGCCATTTTGGCTTTGAGCCTGCACCTTTTTATTTCAACTTCAATTGCTTAGTGTTCAGTTTCAATCACTGAGCTTCCCTTTCTTTTTGGCCCTGGTTTATCCAATTTCTTATTGGTTTTCCTTCCTCAAATCTCGATCTCTGTTTGGAGTAGAGGTGAAGTGTGAAAGTTTATCCCCACCTGTGTCCTTTGTCGATGACTGGGATGGCTAGGGCTTTTTTTTTTTATAGACTATTGTGTTCTGTCAAGTGTTTCAACACTGAAAGCTGTTGCAGGGTCTGAATTTTCAGCTCAATTCCAGCATAACCATGTATCATTGTGGCGGTACATTCCTTCAGAGTCTGCACATATTTGTTTGGTGCTCTTTCTAGCAAATCTCAAGTCTCCAAGTCAATTAGTGTTGTTTACTTGACATCAAATACTTATTCTCCCAAGGCCGCCTCAGTCTCCTCTAGGGCATCATCTTTGTCCAACCGCCCCAAGACCTTAAAGGACACTTGCTTTGCATGGGCCATAGCATAGTGTGCCCAATGCACAAGTTACTAACTTGTGTAACGATATATCTGTAAGAGACAGTAGTTAGTGACAGATTCCTTACCTTAGAATATCCCCAGGCGTCAGGCTGGATCCGGAAAGTTTTTGCGTAGCAGTACCCTTGCGCGTCGGTAGGCGGCGTCGTGCGGCACCGCGTCCGTCGTCGGCGTCGTGATCGCCGGGATGACGTCGCGGGCAGTACTTAGACGCCGCCCCTGCGCGCTGACGTCAGTTCTGTACACGACTTTCCGCGCCAGGAACGCAGAGCCATGCAAGAAGCTGACATAGGTGTCTGAAAAACACTAGGGCCCTGAAAGGGATATCCTTAACCCTAGAAATCAGTTCGCAGAACGGGGAGGATGGGTGGGGCGGTAAGGAATCTGTCACTAACTACTGTCTCTTACAGATATATCGTTACACAAGTTAGTAACTTGTGCATCTGAAAGAGACACGTTAGTGACAGATTCCTTACCTTAGAATAGATACCCCAGCAATACCAACCCCGGTGGTGGGTCTGCGAACAAAGATCAGACAAGGAAGTCCCGGAGGACAGAACGGCCAAAGAAGCCGTCCCTCCGGACCGGACTGTCAAGGCAGTAATGCTTGGTAAACGTGTGCAGCGAGGCCCGCGTAGCTGCCTGACAGATATCCTGCAGCGGAACACCGCGGCCTAAGTCCGTGGTAGCAGCCGTTGCCCTGGTGGAATGGGCACGCAGCCCAACAGGAGGCTCCTTCTTAGCCAAAGAATAGCAGGCTTTGATACACAAGGTTACCCAGCGGGAGATGGTTCTCTTGTGCACCGCCCGACCTTTTTGGCGCCCACGTAGCCAACAAAGAGCTGGTCATCCACCTGGAAGTGTTGTGTGCGGTTGATATAAAAGGAAAGCGCACGTTTTGGGTCCAGACGGTGGAGCCTCTCTTCCTCTCTGGAAGGATGCGGAGGCGGAAAGAAGGTGGGCAAAGTGATGGTCTGCCCAATGTGGAAGGCAGTAACCACCTTTGGCAAGAAGGACGGACTCGTCCTAAGAACAACCTTGTCTGGATGGACAGACAGAAAGGGAGGTTTGCATGATAGAGCCTGGAGCTCACTCACCCGCCGAGCGAAGGTGATGGCCACCAGAAAGGCTGTCTTCAGAGTCAGAAGACGAAGAGGACAGTTATGTAGAGGCTCAAAGGGAGCGCACATGAGAAAGGTAAGAACCAAGTTCAAGTCCCACTGAGGCATCACAAACGGAACAGGAGGGAAGAGGTGTGTAATGCCTTTTAGGAACCTGTTAACAACAGGGGACTTGAAAAGGGAGGGCTGATCAGGAAGCCTGAGGAAGGCCGAGATGGCACAAAGATAGCCCTTGATGGTACCCAGGGCAGAACCCTGTTGGGCCAGGGAAAGAAGGAACAGAAGAACCTCAGAAAGAGGGGCAGAGAGAGGGTTCACAGCCTTTGCTGTGCACCATGCCACAAACTTGTTCCACCTGCAGGCATATACCACCTTAGTGGAGGGACGCCTGGCTGCCAGAATCACATCACAAACTTCGGGAGGCAAGTCGAAAGGAATCAACTGCCGCCGCTCAATCTCCATGCAAGCAGGTGGAGGCTGGACAGGTTCGGGTGGAGAACCGTCCCCTGCTGCTGCGACAGAAGATCCTCCCGAAGAGGCAGATGGATCGGGGGATCGACGCTCATACTGAGTAGCTCGGGATACCAAATTCTTCGAGCCCAGTCCGGAGCCACAAGGATGACTTGGGCCCGGTCGCGCCGAATCTTCTTCAACACTCTGGGTAGAAGTGGTATAGGCGGAAAGGCGTACAACAGACCGCAACTCCACTCGAGACGAAAAGCGTCGCCGAGCGACTGCCGCCTTGGAAATTCCAACGCGCAGAACTGATAACATTGCGCGTTCTCTTCGGTGGCGAATAGATCTAACCAAGGCTCTCCCCACTGCAGAAAGAGTCCTTGCGCCACTTCCGAGTGAAGACGCCATTCGTGATCCATCATGCACCTGCGGCTGGAGTTCGTCCGCCCTGGCGTTCAGGGAACCTGCCAGGGTGTTGAACCATCAGGAACATGCCCTGATGTTCCAGCCATGTCCAGAGGCGCAGAGCCTCCTGACAGAGGGTCCACGACCCCACCCCGCCTTGTTTGTTGCAGTACCACATGGCGGTGGTGTTGTCTGTGAACACCTGCACTCTTCCCTTTGACAGAGGGAAGGAATGCCTTGAGTGCAAGTCGGATCGCCCGGAGCTCCAGAAGGTTGATATGGAGCCGGGACTCCGCCTCGGAGACCAGAGGCCTCTGATCTCCGCCTCTCCCATGTGACCGCCCCATCCCAGAAGGGACGCGTCCGTCACAACTGTGTGCTCTGGCTGGGGAAGGGAGAGGGATCTGCCCATGACCCATTGCCGGTTCGAGAGCCACCACTGCAACTGTTTTGCAGTCCCCTCCAAGATCTGGACGTGATCGGACAGGTTGCCCTGGTGCTGCGCCCACTGGAACTTCAGGTCCCACTGCAGAGCCCGCATCTGCCATCTGGCATGATCGACCAGCAGGATGCAGGAGGCCATGAGGCCCAGCAGCCTCAGGGTCATCCGTACCGAAACCCAGGATAAAGGCTGAAAGATCGGAATCATAGCCTGAATATCCCGGACTCGCCGTTCGGGAGGATAGGCCCAAAACTGCGTCGTGTCCAGAACTGCTCCGATGAAAAGGAGCTGTGGAGAAGGAATCAGATGCGACTTTGGCAATTTGATGGAGAACCCCAGCGAGTGCAGGAGTTCGGCCGTAGTCTGGAGGTGGGAGACGACTGCCTGGGACGAGCCCGCCTTCAGCAGCCAGTCGTCGAGGTAGGGGAAGACTGGAACCCCTGCCCGGCAGATGAGCTGCGACCACCGCCATCACTTTCGTGAACACCCGAGGGGCACTTGTAAGGCCAAAGGGGAGCACGGTGAACTGAAAATGCTCGAGGCCTACCGTGAACCGAAGTGAACGCCGGTGGGCCGGCAGGACGGGGATGTGAAAATAAGCGTCCTGCAAGTCCAACGCTACCAACCAGTCTCCAGGGTCGAGGGCAGTCAAGACCTGAGCTAGGGTGAGCATCTTGAACTTCTCCTTCCGGAGGAAGCGATTGACGTTCCGGAGGTCCAAGATAGGACGCATGTCCTCCTTGTCCTTTTTGGGCACCAGAAAGTAGTGGGAGTAGCAACCACGTCCTACTTCTGGGGTCGGAACATGCTCGATGGCCCTCTTGGCAAAGAGGGCCGTGACTTCCTTCTGCAGAAGCACCAAGTGATCCCCTGACATGCGGTGGAATTGAGGTGGCATGGCTGGGGGTGGTCTCGAAGGGGAGGGAGTAGCCCCTTTGGACAATGTCCAAGACCCACCTGTCCGAGGTGATGGCACGCCAGTGGTGAAGGTGATGGCGGACCCTGCCCCCTACTGGCGTGCTGTGCACCTGAAAGGAAGGACTAGGAGGGTTTGGAGGCCGCGGACGGGGCGGAGTTGGTGGCCTGACCCGCACGCTGGTTGCCCGAACCGCCACGGCGGTAGCCACGTCCTCGGCCACGCGAAGACGCTTGCTGCGCGGGCCGGTGGCTGGGCAGCGGACGTGACTGGGCGCCCCTTCCGTGGCCACGAAAGGGGCGAAAAGCAGAGGTTAGCGGAGGGCGCACAACAGAAAGGCCCAGGGACTTGGTAGTAGCCCGTGAGTCCTTAAAACGCTCCAGCGCATGGTCTGCTTTGGAACCAAAAAGACCGACTCCATCAAAGGGCATGCCCATGAGTGTATTCTGGACATCACCCGAGAAACCAGTTGTTCTCAGCCAGGCCTGGCGACGCAGCGCCACCGTCGTTGCAAGCGATCTGCCCAGCGAGTCGGCGGTATCAAGGCCACAACGTATGGTGTACTTTGCCGCATCCCTACCTTCCGCAATGGTGCGGGTAAGCAGTGTCTGGACCTCCTCAGAACACTGGGGCAAAACGGCCGCCACCGAATCCCACAGAGTGGGGGAATATCGGCCCAAAAGGCAAGCGGTGTTGACGGACCGCAAACCAGCACTGGAGGAAGAAAAGGCCTTCTTCCCAAATTGGTCCAGGCGTTTGGATTCCCTATCCGGAGGGGCGGTAGGGAAGGCGGTTTGGGAGGCAGAGGCTTGGACAACCAAGCTCTCGGGGGTGGGATGTTGAGAGAGAAACAAGGGGTCGCCCGGAGCAGGGCGATGGCGTCGGGCCACGTTCCTATCCACAGGAGCCCCTGTGGTGGGCTTGGACCAGGTGCCCAAAAGAACGTCAGACAGTGCATCATTAAACGGCAGCAATGGCTCCGAGGAGGTAGCTGCCGGCTGAAGCACTTCCGTCAGGAGATTAGTCCTGACAGCCACAGTAGGCAATTGGAGGTGCAAGGCTCCAGCTGCTCTACGCAACACCGTTGTGAAATTTGCTCCCTCCTCCGTAGCCACGGAAGGAGGAGACAGCATGCCAGAGTCAGGAGAAGTGTCCAGACCACTGGCATCCCCAAGTTCCTCTGCCCAGTCCTGATCATACTCACACTGCTGTGTGAGAGGGTCTTCCGACCCCTCCCAGCTCTTCTGGTCCTCCTCTGGTTCAAAATATGGAGGAGGAGGGACATCTGGGACCCAAGGTCTCATCGGCGCCGGAGCAGGCGTCGAGCGACGTCGGTCCGGCTCCATGTCCGGAACCGGAGAGAACCGGGGAACGACGCCACCCGGAGCCCCGGGCGGCGTCAGGAACGGCACCGGGGATATCGGCGCCGGCGTGGTTAGGTCAACCGGCGTCGATCGGGGTTGCGGTACCACCGGAGCCGGGATCGGGGCCGGAGCCGAGGCCGGGATCAAGGCTGGCGGGACGGGCGACGCCGGGACCGGAGTCGTCGGCGACGCCGGAGCAACCCCATCAGGGCCCGAAGGCGCACCGGAGGGACCTTGAGGCCCGAAGAGGCGGGCCATGGCCGACAGGAATTCCTGTATTTGGGCCGGAGTCGCCCCGGAACCCGGAAAGGACGGGTAATGCGGGGGCGGCTCCACAGGCACGTCCGGGGCGGGGACGGTGCCGACAGGGGCCTCAGCCGAGTCGCAAGTCTGGCGAGGCGAAGTCTTAGAGCGATGATGCTTCTTAGACTTTTTGTGCTTCGACTTACCCGAGGAGTGCGAGTCTTGGACTCCGACGACCGGCGGGGGCTCCGCGACCGGCCCCTCGACCTCTCACGGGACCGGGGCTTGGCGCGGAGCCGACTGCCGGACCTCGAGGAGCTTTCGAGACCGCTCTCGCAAAGCCTTCGGGTGTAGGGCCCGGCAGTCAGGGCACGACTTCGTGTCGTGGTCTCGGCCGAGACAGTAGAGGCACTCTAAGTGCGGGTCTGTGATCGACATCATTCGACCACAGACGTCGCATGGCTTGAAGCCGGGCATCCCTACCGACACCTAGGAGTCGAGATGACTCGAAAAGAAACAGTGAAAAAATCACCAAAAATTTAGTCAAAAATTGACTAGGGCACTGCTCTTCCCGGATCTGCGCTTACCGGCGCGGAAAAAGAAGAACTGACGTCAGCGCGCAGGGGCGGCATCTAAGTACTGTCCGCGACATCATCCCGGCGATCACGACGACGGACGCGGAGCCGCACGACGCCGCCTACCGACGCGCAAGGGTACTGCCATGCAAAAACTTTCCGGATCCAGCCTGACGCCTGGGGATATTCTAAGGTAAGGAATCTGTCACTAACGTGTCTCTTTCAGATGTTGCCTTTCCCTGATTTTCAAGGTCGTTTGTGGAAGTCCTCACACACTTCACAACTGTTGGACCTTTGGTCCATCGATAGGCATACATTACAGTCTGTGTGGGTGTCTTTCTGTGCCAGTTTATGGTGACAATTTTGGCAAAATCTATTTTTTCCATTACCTCCCTTACTTAACAGAGGCCCATGGACAACTACCAGCTACTAGGTATGCAGTCTCCAACCCTACATGGTAGAAGCTCAACAAACACTGTCTCCTCTGTTTTTCTCTTTTTGTTCTTTTTTCGATGTCCATCATCTTGTTGCTGCTGATGTTTCCCATTCGTACTGTGCTCCGGATCTCTGTGCCACCTCTGGCCACCTCCTCCACAACAAAATTTTCAATACTTTAAAAATGATTATGGCTGAAGTAAGCATGCAGCAAGATTGGAGAGGGAGCCATTTCAGTTTGATATGATTTGGCATAACGTTCAAATTTCTGTGTTACTAATCAATATCACACAAGCATTGAGAATAGCTCTAGGAAAGGCTGTCTTAATGGCAGAGAAGCCTGTGAGAGTGGCTATTTCGAATTCAAATCTTGTTATAACTAGAGCTTGAAGTATTTGTTTAAGGTCTTCTGCAGGTATGTAGTTTTTAATGGATTTAAATAGTTTTAGTTGGGGGAACGTTCCTATGGCTATGATTGTTTTGTGCTTGCAAAAGTTGAGCTTGTTGTCGAGTGCGATGCCAGGTATTTGCCATTTGTCTTCATTTTCTGTTACTCCAACAGAAGCCGTGCCCTAATGCAGTGTGCATTAGACCACATCAAAGACACAAGTCTGCAACATTGAGGATTAACACAATATTCTCTGTCGGTGGTGCTGATGAAGGCCACAGATCGGTACAGCCCTTAATCACTGAGCACATACCAGTGTTGTAGGCCAAACCAAAGCCTTGTGCCACAAGATTTAAAGAACACTTCAGTCACAATACAGCACATGGAGCAGATGTGGAAGTAGTGAAGGGAACTCAAGAATGAAAAAAGGAAAACAAGGAAAGAACCAAACTACACCATTCTGTCAGGGAATCCACCAGAGATGCTCTCGGGTCACCCTAGATGCCTCCTCTCAAGAGGCACCCTCGAGGGCACAATAACTGTGCGCTATTTTCTATGTGGCTCACAGTTAGCATACCTCCTAAAATGATCTTTGAATATGTGTATAGGTTTGTAATAGGATGCCTGGGCAAGGGTAGTCCTTCATTAGCATGGAAAACCGCCTCTATGCAAATACACAACTTCACATAGCATGGGCATATAAAGAGTACATGCTCAATGGATTTTACAGAAATTACCTTGCAGACACTTGCATCAGCTTTGGTAATACATATAGTCACCAGGATAGAAAAAGCAAGCACCACCATCCACCGTGGCTCCATTCGTTGCAGGAGCAGATTGAGTTCTACATTTCGATATAATGAGACTTCCTGGGGTATGGACTCGAGTGAAGCAATTATAGACTTTCTAGCTTTGGATGAAGAAGGCAAAAATCAAATAAGGACAACATTAAACTATATCATAGTTGTCATTCAAACCTTTTTTTCCTAAGTGGTGAAATATACTAAATTGAGGATCTCCCTAGTCTGGCTATGGAATGCGGTTGCATCACTCAACAGTAACGGAACCTCAAAAAATGGACAATCAACAAGCACAAGCATTTGCATACAGAACCACAGAGTATCTGGTTATTTAACATAAAAATACTTATAGGCCTCAAACATATGGACCATAAAAATTGAGAGCACGTTAATATTACGTCTCCTACTGTTCCGAATCCAAACTCCCAATGTCTGGTAAGAATGGATATCAGGATGCTGCTCGATGTAGGGTGGATTCAAAAATTACTAGACAAAATAGGAATGTGAGAAAAAGTCTAAAGTTTAGGAACAGATATGACTATCTACACAGGCAGGCCAAGCTTTTCACTTGCCTTTTTACAGTACTGGTTCGCTTCCATATTGGTGGTGCTTGCCTATTCTCCTTACTCAGAAGGCATTGGATACCACAGTTTTGCAAACTAGATTGGAGCTCCTGTCTTTGTGAATGGAAGCAGAGTTAACCATGGAGCCCACCTTGAACGTAAAAGCGTTAATTGGTGTGTGGAGTTTCTGCTAGAGGTGCAGTGGTCCTTTACCATGCATTATTCTGGGAGCTATGCACATTGCCTTTAAGGTGACCTTTCTACTTGGAGGAATACAGTGCAGGGTCATGAGGCCAGGCTGATACGAGTCCTCTTTGCAAATTTAAGAGCCTGTCTGGCGGCCACAGATATCCATTGATCAATTGCTTGTAGGCTATTCCCCATGGTAAGAGTCACGAGAAGACATACCTGCCTGAAAAAGAGTATGTAATTAATTTCATTAAGCCATTTAAAATCAAGAAGTCTGTAGGAATGAGGTGAATAAAAAAACGGGTTGCAGTTCAACCTTGATTCTTCAATCCCATCACGAAGCTAGCCGGAGATAGTATAGAGTCCCTCCCTAACTTGGGCTTAAAGCAGGATCTAGACAGTTTTCAGTATCTGAAGATGCGAGTGACACATACAGCCGAGAAACAGTATGAGTATAACATGATGAGAGTACTTTCTGGCCTGGTGGCCTTTTGGAATAAACTCCTGTTGTCTGTCACAGACAGGATTGCAGTGGCAAAGATGGTGCTCCTGCCCAGAAGCGTCTATGTTCTTCAAAACACACAATGTCCATTAGACCGGTGTACATTTAAACGCGTTGATAGTTTACTAACTACACTCGTATTAGTAGGCAAGGGCAGTAGAGTTGAGCTGAAAACGCTAAAGCTTAACACAGAAATGTGAGGTCTCGGCCTACCAAACATGGAACTATTTTATATAGAGGCACAATTACAACATGCTGCCAAGTGGTGCGCGGATGGGCCCAATTTGGGAAAAATGATTACTGGCTGGAACACAGAATGCAGACAATCTGCCCTAATGTCTCATGGAGGGGCCCCCGCCTGAGCGACAGCTGCCCCTACATAACAAGGCAGGTGGCACGAACATGGTGATTAAGGCCATATACTCCGGAAACCTCTGCTCCTGTCTCTAAAAACTTACCGATATGGTGGCCAGCAGCAGCCGCCACTAGAGAGCGCCAGGGCATCGCCCACCTAGATTTCAAAGTTATGTGGATGGTAATTGCCAAGAGCAATTACCATCCACATTAAGTTGCTTTTTAATCAACTAAGGGCTTTAAGCCCATGCTGGGTGCTGCCCTCAGTGCCTGGCTGCCTCTGGTCCTTGCGGAAAATAAGAGTCAGGCACTCTCGAGAGAGACACATGCTCTAGTGAGCATGTGCCTCACAGCCAGCATTTTTTTTATTTTTTTATTCCTAAACAGACTAAGGGCAGACTTACCGCCAGCCAAGGCCTGAAATTTTCGGGATCTGAAAAGACCTCGCATTCATGACACGCAGCAGTGTCATATTAATAAGCAGTCCCGGACGTCTAGGGCATAAGCCCTGTATTCCTGGGACTGCCTGTCAATCACTTCACAGGCTGCAAGCGACACCCCTGTGACGAGTTGGGAATGGGTGTTGCTCGCAGCCTCTGAATGAACTGATCGCATGTGACCTGAGGTCACACATTTACAGCTCAGACACGCAGGGATCATGAGCAGAGAATTAGAAGAAGGGCGAATTCTATGAAAGCCATGTCACACCTACCAGGCAGGCATTTTAAAAAGCAAACCATAAGTTTAAAATGCAGGTCACTGGAACATCATAGCTTATGTTAATGTATACTCTGACAGAAGGTGAAGAAATGTAACAGGGGAGCGAAAGCGAACTTGCTGTGCCCCAGGACACGTCTCAAAATTAACTTTTCTTTCCCTTGTACTCATGTTAGGCCATACATTTGTGTGGTTTGCTTATTTGGGATGGCATCTGGTGCACGTGTCGCTCTTGATCACTGTGAGAAATCTGTTGCTGTAACTGTTTCAGATGTATTACATTAAAAGAGAGCGCAGGACTTCGCTCAGGATTTAGTTTTTGGTGCATGGAATATTAATTTGGCACAGGCAAGTCATTTTGAAACTGTCCTACAATATATTACTTTAGTCATAAGTTGTTATATTTAAAAAGAAAAAAGTCAAAAATGGCTTGTTTGGGGCAGTTTCTGCCTGTTCCGGGCAATTTCGACCTGTCAGCAGGATTAGCGTGTTAGTGGTAAACATTCACCGAGCACTGTGCCCGACACCCAGACGTTTGCTGCAAAATGTGCCGGAGTACGAAACTCATATTTTTCATTATTCTCATTCCCCATCTCCGCCAAAATTAAAACCACTTAGAAGCAGGCTGAAAATGGGGTTTAATCACCTTAGGCACACAACAAGTGAGCGCGCATACTTTGTGATTGTTAAGAAAAACCCTTTGCAGGACACCTATTGTCAGCGCTTTAATTGGAAATATAAGAGTGCTAGGACTCACTGTCCAGAGTACTTGTTTTTTCCTGAGAAGTGTTGGTACGCACCAATTAAATGTACTGAAGTATCGAGAAGTGCAGGTTCTCAGAGCACCTAATGCACATTTAAATGACTCCGCTCCGGGGCTGACAATGGAGCCAAGGAAGCAGCCGGGGTCAGCGGGGTGTATGAGCTTTTCTCTGTGTATAACATGTGCAAAACGTGTTCTGCCCCAAGTTGCGAGTGCACACAGAGCCTGATCGCCTCCTAGTGCCTTGTCTCTAAAGTATAGCACGCTGTGCCTGACCCCTGAGATGTGTGCACGTCTCTCATGGTGCTTGCTGAAGGAGGCTGGCCTGGTTTCTGGTTGTAAGAGCAGGGCATTCCGTGCATCAAGTGGGTTTAATTTTGAGGAGTGGGACAGTGCGCCGACACATAATTCATGTGATCAGGAAATGCACATAAAAAATACAATAACTTGCCTTACTGATACAGCATAGCAAGACTTAGATTTGACTTACGAATTTAATGTGTATTCAAAAGCGGTCTGACGCGCTCTCAGCGTCACAACATATAAAACATGAACATGCGTCTTAGAAGTTAACATTTTAAGAAAATGTTTATTTAGACTACCCACTCATAGTACGTACATACTGCGAAGGGCATATTGTCGTGAATGGGGGGATATAAGCTTAATGTTGTCGACTCTGAGGAGTACACAATTTACACCAACATTACGAAGCATGTAGTCTAGAGAGCAAGTCCCTTCCCGCTCCCCTTTGACAGTCGCTCCATGGTACCTTGCGCTGCTGCTAAGCCACAAAAATTTCCACCAACACTTCTGCTTAGCATCTTTCGCCACTGGGAAGAAGTATTGTACCAGTACATTGATTTATTGACCGGCTGAGGGAGACACTCCTGTGAAATCTAAGCCATTTAATTATGTTATGTATGGCACAATGCACATTACAAAAGGTTCTGTAATCCGCTTTACATGTCCTCTCATATCACAGCTCAGTCGATAAACCAGCAGACATTAAAGGCCGATGTGGGAGGCCCTGGGTAAGGTACCCTCCTCTCGTGCCCCGCTCTGGTTACACCGCCATGTACTGTGATACCACCAGTCTGGGCCTTGATGATTTGATCGGCCAATACATAAAAAAGGCAGCGATGTGTTACAGGTAGGAAACGCGTATAGTGCCTATTTCCGTTGGTTGGATGTGCTTGGCTGGAGGGTCATTTTGCAAGCATACAAGTTTGAGATTTTTGACTTGTTTTTAATATTTTCTTCACGCTTGTGACCGCTATATTTGGATCCCCTTTTTTCATCAATTTGCAGTAAATATGTGGTGTAAAATTCACCATTTGAATCCATTTGTTTCAACATTTTCGTGCGGAGGAGAACCCCCCAACCACACCCTCCTTTTGCACCCTCCTCTTGCACTTCAGGCTTGCTCGCTTCGCTCGCTCATTATAATCGGATATAAAACTTCTGCCCCACCATCCACCAGCCGCCATTGATGGTGGCTACAACCCTTATTGCGTATCACAAAGGATAGGTCAGTATCAGCCTGGAAAACCAGGGGCAGCCACACACAAGGGGACCTACACCCGGGGGAGAGGTGTATCACTTTCATAGAGGCACAAGAGACAACTGGGGTAGGTCTCAGCTAATTTCTGCAATTCGCCAAGCTAATAACCAAGACAGCTAGTGAGATCTGGACCGGCTTCCCAAAACACACAAAAATAACTACCTAACTCTGAAAATCTGAGAAGTAACTAGAAACCTTACTAGTCTCAAACAAATGCTCTTTACCAGCAGACCTAAAAATGACTGTGCTGCAGTTAGTAACCGCTTCCCATAAAGACACTCTGCAAGGGTTCAATTCTAGTCCTGCGCTTTGCATAAAAACTTCCAGTAATTGTTTGATAAAAGTGCCACTGATGGATTTCTATTTTCATCTTGCATAAACAGGGTACATACATTCATGTGAAGAGTTACTCTGTTTCAAGGTGTGGACCCTGTATCCTTAGGACCCACATTTTAGCGATGCCACCACACTTGGCAAGGAGCAGGTGGCTCCAGTTTCTTAGATATGGCGTTAGTAAAGACCTTTTGATTTTATTAAAATTGTATGTATACTAAACTTATAGGAGCTTTCACTCGGCCTTTCATGCGCTGTTCTGTTATTGAGCCATCCACATTTGTCTTGTGCCTAATACAACGCACAGCAAGGAATGAGTGGTTGGCCCACTTCAGCCATTAGTGAATTACATTGTGTGAGTGATGGCATTCTGTTCTTTGACAAGGAACATATCCACACACAAAGCAGTTCCCTTCAGTGCCAGGAACTACTATAGTAATGTGCGCTTTTGGAGATGAAGAACATGTTTCCTTTTAGCCAATATTTGTTTTTTTGATTGACTAGGGCCGGACAGCTTCCTGAACAATAAGGTTTTGCAAAATCCATGGCAAACCATAACAAGAGCGGACAAAGCCAAAGGGCTGGCAGCCAACACCACACCTACTGGGTTTGCTAATGGTTGATTATTTTTGTTCTTGTCTGCTGTACTTCATTACTTCAGTTTCAGATCTAACTTCCCATTAATCCCTCTTTTCTTGAAGATTTCACTGTCGTTTAGAAAACTGGCCCTTGCAGAAGTTGGTTTCTACAGGAGAAAAATAACCTGATATTTTGAAAACAACAAAAATCACTACAGCCCTATGGATGTTATTCAGCAAGTACAAGTTCCATACAAAATCAACTGGAAGTCTAATTTGATATAATGGAGACTGGAATGAAGAGAGGGCAGCTTCTTTTTCACGGATCCTCGAGGGATGATTAGGGTTCAAAGATGAGGCTAAGAATTAATGAATTAGCTTGCTACACCACACAACTTACCCACAACAGGCATGGCAGCAAATCGTGAAAAAGGCAAAGCACTGCTCAATAACACTGAAAAACCATAAGGGAAACATGACATGAAATCAGACAATCCTCCTCATAAGCCATTCCAGAGATGTGCATCGGTACAAGACAGCCCGCAGCGCTGAAAATGCCAGTGGCAGAAGTATGCTATACCGAGTCTTGGCAAAGCCAATCTGTCTCACCCTTCCGTTTTGCCAATGCTTTCTGGCCATGTTGGGTAGCATAGGCAGGAAAAAAAATGGTCATTGACGGGCAATATCAGCCAAAAAATAAATAATCTAGTGAGATGATGTATATGTGGGCATTCATTATTACGCAGTAGTGTGTATGAGTCATGTTTCAGTGCTGGCCTCCCAGCATGATGTATGCACACTCATGAATCTAGACCAGTGCTTTCCAAACTTTTTAGAACCACAACCCACTTTTAAGCATGACAAAAGTTTGTGACCCACCCAGCTTTAATTTACATGAGGGAGGCGATTTTTTTATGTAACTAAAGCATCGTGTGGTAGCGCACTGCCATTTACAGACAGCAGCACATTTTTAATTGAAACGGGCACTACATTTGCACCGACATAGTTCTACTAATAAAACCATATTGCACACAAATGATAATGAAAATCAGGTTTCAGATAATATTTATCATTTGATCATCCCCAAGTAAAAGATTCTTCCTTTATTTTAATCCTATTAAAATCTTTGTTTCCATCACACTTCAGAATTACGAAAAAAATGCTTTCTTTTTGATTTCCGAACTGCTAAATGTTTATAGTTTATTTACAGGCATTTCCATTTTGTTGTGTTACAACACATGACATCCTACAGCCTTTCCTTTCACACACTCTGCATCCCAGCAAGACTTGTCACATAATTCACTTTACTTTTCTTTCTCCTACTGCAAAGTGAGAGATATTTGTAAACACCAATTCCTACATTAAACAAGCACTGGCAAAGCCTATAGGTCTCACCTTTACAAGAGCTGTTGGCTTTGTGTTTTTGCCATGTTGTACACCAGTGTGGCTGCTGCTCAGCATGGCTAAACGTTAATGGGGTGGAGTGTCCTAGAGTGGTGTGAGTAGAGTGTCGCAGACTGTATTTTTTGGGGTAAAGTGGAGTAAGGGGAGCAGAGTGTCAGAGTTGAGTAGCGGGGAGAAGAGTTCAATGGTTCAGTGGCACAGTGTTGTAGAGTGCAGTGGTGTGGAGTGGGGGTGGAACAGAGTGGAGTGGGTTGGATTGGATTGAGGTAGTGGGGTGGGGTGGATTGGGGGGGATTGGATTGGGGTATAGTGGGTTGGACTGAGTAGGATGGAATGGAGCGGGTGGACTGGATGGGGTGGGGTGGGTTAGAGTGGGTTGGATTGGATTAGAGTAGGGTGGTTTGGAGTGGGGTGAATTTAGAGTGGAGGGGAAGCCTGGACTGGAGGGTGTAGATTGGACTGGTGTAGATTATACTGAAGTGTGTAGTTTGGAGTGGGGTGGATTGGAGTGTGGTGGGCTGGATGAACTGGATTGAGTGGGGTGCACTGAGGTGGGGTGGGGTGGGGGATTGGTGTAGGGTGGGGTGGATAGGACTGCAGTGGAGTGGGACAATTTGAGTGGGGTGGACTGGATTGGAGTGGACTAGAGCGGAGTTTGGTGGATAGGAGTGGGGTGGAGTCCAGTACAGTGGGGTGGAGTCAAGTACAGTGGATTGGGGTGGAGTGGGGTGCAGTAGAGTGGGGTGCAATGGAGTGGGGTGCAATGGAGTGGGGTGCAATGGAGTGGGGTGCAATGGAGTGGGGTGCAATGGAGTGGGGTGCAATGGAGTGGGGTGCAGTGGAGTGGGGTGCAGTGGAGTGGGGTGCAGTGGAGTGGGGTGCAGTGGAGTGGGGTGCAATGGAGTGGGGTGCAATGGAGTGGGGTGCAATGGAGTGGGGTGCAATGGAGTGGGGTGCAATGGAGTGGGGTGCAATGGAGTGGGGTGCAATGGAGTGGGGTGCAATGGAGTGGGGTGCAATGGAGTGGGGTGAGTGGGGCAGGTGGGGCAGCTGTCTCTGCTCGGTGGACCCCCTGAAGCTCCAGATCAGGACCCTAAAAGCGAAATGGTGCAGTTGCATATTGCACGGAAGACATGTGACGAATGTGGAGCATCAGCGATACTGGGCGATCGTCGAAAGGCAGTGAGCAAAAGGGACACCCTGCCACGCAGGTGGGCGAGCACTGCATCAGTAGGCAGTGGATGCGGCCAAGGCCTGCATAGACAGAAGTGTTGCCTCCCTTCACGATCCCCCTGGTCTGTCCGGGGAACGGCCTGAGCAGTGGGACGTACCTGCATGGTCCGCGGCGGCTGTCATGCGGAAGGTTTACGAGGCCATGCAATGAGCCCACTGACTGGAAGGAGACGCGAGGCGGCCGGGAGGAACCTGCCAACAGCCAACGGAAGATGGGGAACTGCTCTCCCGGATCGCCACTGGTGGCTGGGATTAGTGCTCTCGGAGGCCAGGCCTCGGACGATCGGCTGAGGACTGGAGCGCACTGCTGTGGGATTGTGCAGGCTGCGCTGGTAGCTGGGCGCGGTCGCCTATAAGTGAAGGCCGGGATCTGGAACTGATCGGCGGGAGCAGACAGCGGCATGAGGGCCAAAGAGGGAGCCCCAGAAAACTAAAGAGTGAGGGAGGAGTGGAAAGAGTGCTCAGACACGGGTGCACGCCGGACTCCTGCAGAAAGTTTAATAGGACCTCGCCAAGCAGGCTGGGGGTTGAGGGGCATCCCTGGGAAAAAAGTGCCAGACTTGAAAATTAGCATAAGGACGCAGGCAGAGAAGCCCGGGCCTGAAGCTGTGCAGAGCAGTGTAAAGGTCAAGGAGTAGTGGCGACATCCGCACTGACTTTGACCGAGTCCTGGGGAAAGGCTGAGATTGGACATTATCACTTGGTATTAAGACTGACCGAGCCCTGCAGCGGTGCCTCGCAGGTCACTACTCTACCAGGCAGCTCAGCAGTAGAGATTCCCTGCTGGTGGTGTGCAGGAGGGGTGCGCCTCGGACATGTGGAACTACCTACCCTCAGGAAGCACAGTCACATCAATGGCTCCGATGAGGAAAGCAGACAAAGTTCTGTCAAAGCTCCCCTTTCATCCCAGGAAAAGCATAAGGAGCTCCAAAGACTTGGAACTGGGCCTGGATGCAGACAGTCAGGGTGCTGGAACGCTGGAAAACACCCTCCTTGCAATGCAGCAGAGTCTGCAGTCAATTGACGGGAAAATAGATCGCCTAAATATGCATATGGATCATCTAGCCACCAAGCTGAAATATGCAACCAGAATCACAGAAGCAGAGAAAAGAATCTCCAACACTGAGGATGCTGTCCAGTCTCTTAAGGGTAAAAGCTTGAATATGGAAAAAGTATTAGATATAATTAAAGCAAAAAACGAAGATTTGGAAGCCCGATCCCGTAGAAATAATCTGCGCATAGCTGGAACCCCTGAATCGACCAACACAGGCAAAATTGAACTATACGTGGGAAAACATGATCAGTGAAATCTTTGGATCAGAGGTTTTGTCTCATGTCCTGGTGGCCGAGAGAACGCACAAGTCCCTGGCACTGCGACCCCTGCTGGGAGCCCCACCATGGCTGGTAATCGCCAGGCTGCTTGATTACAGAAACCGAGACACGGTCTTGAGGCTTGCGCGGGAAAAGGGAAAAAGTAACATATCAAAGGAACTCTGTATCTTTCTTCCGGATTTCACAATGACTGTACAGGCAGTGCGGAAAGAATACTTCCAGATCAAGAAAAAGCTACAGAATGCGAAGATACCCTATGCCATGTTATACCCTGCGAGACTCAGGATCGAATATCGGGGAAAATCAAAAGTCTTCAAGACCCCTCAAGCCGCGATGGGCTACGTTAACAAGATGTCCCCCCCACAGCAACGGCCACCATGGGTCTGATGTGGCTGGCTTGTGGGAGTAGAGAGGACTCCCATGGCAGCTGGATTCTAACTCCTGAACTCTGCGTCTGCAACGCAACTTGGAGGGGGTTGGAGGACTTGAGAGTTCAGGATACATGAAGGTGGTGTCGGTAACAGGTGAGAGGCCTTGTAAGCCAATCACTTAATTCAAAACGCAAGAGACCACTCACATTGTACTGCAATAACATATAGCTCTCTATATATTGATGTTGTTTTGGGGGAGGCTCCCTCCGCCCGATAGAGCACTACACTATAATGCCAGCCGGAGGAAGCAGACTCTCTCGTCCACCCCTGATTAGCAGGGAGAAACTGGGTACCCAGCGGCCCTTCACAGGTGCACCCCATCAGTTTGTAAATATTTTAGCGTGATGGTTGGGATGCTGAAGTGGGTGGGGGGGTATGATGGTTTTGTTAAGTATGCTTTTACAGCTCTATACTATGCACCATGGCAGGTGACCTCAGGGGCATGTCGTCAACCGTATCAGTGTACATACATATAAACAGAGGGAATGACTAGGTTCCAACAGGTAGGCACTATCACTATGCTACCATGGAATGTGCGGGGATTGAACAACCCCGCAAAACGCACCAGGTGCTAGCATAAGCACACAGAATGCTCAGTGGGTGTAAGGTGGGCAGGGTTTAGACTGGCCTCGTCCTACTCATACTCGATTGGGGGTGATGACATTGATCAAGAATGGAGTTCCGTTCACAGACACTCTCGAACACGCAGACAAACAAGGTAGATTTGTCATTGTGCAGGGCGCACTGGGGGGGGGTGTTCTCTTGTCACTTTGATTAACGTATTTGGCACCAATATTAACAACCCCTCATTTTACACTAATATCTGGAACATGCTTGGCAGTCTACCCCGATCAGAAGTAATATAGGGTGGGGGTCTGAATACGATGCTCAACACATCCTGTGACAAATTGACACATTCCTCTGAGCCTGAAAGACTGTTGTCCAGGGTGCTAAAAGAAGGGATGGAGGACTTTAACATGGTGGATGCATGGAGGACATGTCACCCTGTGGGCAGGGAAGGCATGTTTATTTTGTCTGCATATGCTATGTGGTCTTGACTTGATTATTAGCTGATAACTGGGGGGGGGGGGGAAATCAGCACTTGGGTGTTGAACTTACATCTCCTGAGAACTCCGTCAGATCACAAGCTAGTGATTGAAGTCCCTACATATAGGTCCCCCCCCCTTCACATGGAGGTTCAAGGCCATTGCCTTATTAGACCAATTATACAGGGAAACAATAAGACAGGCCATTCTCGAGTACTTTGCTATAAATCAGGACTCTGTATCAGACCTTATGGGAAGACTTCAAATCAACAATAAGAGGGGTCTGTATAGGTACTTGTGGATTTGGGGGTCTCCTTGGAAGACCACCCAAAGGTGCAGGGTCCACCCTTCGTCCACGGGTCCGGGATACAAACTGAGACCAACACTGGAGCGCCGAGAGAAAGGATATTTATTACAATCTCATGAGATGGAGAGAGAGAGATCATCAGCAACAGACACCCGCAGCTTGTCTGAGGAGGCAATCTGCCAAGCACTTTGGTTCCACGTCTTATTTACCCTTCATCCCCACCCCAGGCGTGTATAGTAAAGAAAGAACACCATGATTATGAAAAGGGGGGATGTATACAGAAAACGATGAACACCATAATTATACAAAGGGAGACGTGTACAGTAAAACAATGAACACCATAATTATACAGGCAGAGGTCAATCTGATAAGTTAGCAGATGGTCACTGTTGGGCCCCTGCAGGGTGTAGGTGAAGCTCTTAATTACACAACAAGCAGAGGACAATCTGATAAGTCCGAAGATGGTAGCTGTCAAGCCCTGAAGGGCAGGGTGAGGACAGTAAGCGCAGGTGGACAGTCCTGTTAAACTGGGGTTTAGCAAGAGTTCAGTCAGATTGTGGCAAACAAGGGCATGGGCAGTCCTGCTCGACTGGTTTTAGCATGAGTCCAGGCAGGTGGCGGCAGGTCAGGTCAGAAACAGGGCGTTGGTGGCAGTGCAGAGGTGAGGTGAATCAAGATGTGAAGCCACAGAGCATTTGTGACCCCTGTAGAGAGGTCGCAATGGAGTATGAAGCGCAAAATGGCTGAGCTAATGGCAAGACAACAGACATACTTTTCCACAGTCCCTCCTTTTGCCATAAGCGAAATCATTTTTAGTCAATTGCAATGTCCATCAATAGCTGTATCTTACGTTCAATCATTATTTTATTGTTCTTGAGATGAGTATTTATAGGGACTGGCTTGATAGCACTTGCGCAGAGGCCGCAAAGTGGGGGGACCACATTGAATGCAAAGACAGCAAAAGAAAATCAATACAAGAGGTATCAGGACGATCATTAGGACTTTCCATCCCCAAGTCAGTAGAAGTTGCCACAACCAGGGGGCCAAGGGACCATGAGCCGGTATCTTGATGAAGATCAGAGGTGATTTGATGAAGCGTGGAAATAGCCTCATAGACAGATGAGGAATGGTCTGGGATGTACACACAGCAGCTGGTGCCGATGATGCGGCACGCTCCTCCGCGGTCAGCAAGGATGACGTCAAGGACCATGCGGTTTTGTAAAACGACGAGGCGTACCGCTTGGAGCTCCGCTGTGTTGATGGACAGAGTAAAAACTAATATCCAGCTATTGGAGAGAGAATACGAGCAGGAACCCTGTGATAGCACCTTAGCAACAATTAGAGATCTCATCCTTAGCTATCGGGACTCAGCTGAGAGGGAACTGAATTATCAATCCAGTAGATATGTGGCGCGATCATATGGGGAGCGTGGTACACCAGGAAGGACGCTGGCGGCCAAACTGAAACTGGGCGGAGGTCAGACACAGGTGATAAAATAACAGCTGATATCCGGGAGGACCACTATGACACACCAGGAATTCTGACAGAATTTGCGGACTTCTATGGGACTCTATATTCCTCGTGTGAAACATCCAGTCCTGGTGAAATCAATAAATACTTAGAGGATATTGCCCTTGCTTGGCTTTCGGCAGGGCAGCAAGAAATCTATTGCGACCTATAGAGGTGGAAGACGTGCGAGAAGCTATTCGGACATTACCAAATGGAAAAGCCCCTGGCCCAGATGGGTTAACCTGCGAATTCTATAAAGAATATACAGATTTGGTTGCTCATCTTCACGCAATGTATATAAAGCATATGACAGGCAAATTCTCTGACTGACGCTGCGCGAGGCTCAGGTTGCAACACTCTTTAGGCCAGACAAAAAGCCGGAGCTTTGTGAATCCTATAGACCACCCTCGCTAATAAATGTAGATGTGAAAATACTAGCGAAGATACTGGCCAATAGGCCCCAGCCTCTGCTGTCGGATGTGGTGCTGCTGGATCAGCCCGGATTTGTCCCAATGCGATCCACTGCTCACAACCTCCGTACAATAGTCGCACTCCATCATCAGCTGCACCCGGAGCTGGAGGCTACGGCGGTATTACTGGATGCCTCCAAGGCCTTCGACTCGATAGAGTGGGGATACATATTTACAATACTTGAACGCATGAACATGCCTGAAGTGTTTGTGAGATGGGTTAAAATACTATACAAGGATCCAATTGCGAGGGTTCGAGTTAACGGACACACATCATCAGTAGTTCATATATACAGGCACAAGGCAGGGGTGCCCACTCTGGCCACTCCTCTTCACCATTGCACTGGAACTGTTGGCATGCATTATGCGGATGCAGCATTCAAATGTCAAGAGCGTCCAAAAGGTGTGCCAATGTATGCCGATGACATGGTGCTCTATGTGAGGCATCCAGCTGTACACCTGCCACCACTGCTGCGAGAATACATTCGGTCTGAGTGCCATTCTGGCCTCAGTATAAATAGTATAAATTATACATTATTCCCTTGACACCGTGCACCAAACCCCACCACTTGGAATACCCACTAAAGTGGTGCGTGTTCCCGGTGAAGTATGTAGGAGTGTGGATACACAGCAAACCCGAGAGGGAGATCAAGGAGAAGTTTGGCCTTGCAGGTGGAGAACTGGAGGAACAAATGGATCAGAATGCCACTGTCTTTAGCGGAGAGAGTGGCTATAATGAAAATGGTAATACTACCTAGATTTCTCTGCCTATTCAGTAATATCCCTATAAAACTGCCACAGAGCCTTTTAAAAAACGTACAGACTCAGTTAATAAGGCGGACGTGAGCGGGCAAGCAGCCGCATATAGCATGGAAAACAAAGACACTGCCGTATGAACAGGGGTGGCTTTGGCACACCAGATCTAGATCTATATTATCTATGTGCGCAGGACGCACATTATTGGTATCAACTCCTCTGCTGGACACCTCATCTGGCGGTTGAGTCAGAAGATGCAACCCCATACTGCTCCGACACGTCCTTCCCCATATTAGTAAGGAGATCTCACGGTTTGACAAAGAATTTTACTTGTACTACAGCAGCATGGCATGCTCTGGGCACGAAAGCGCACAAGTTACCTTTATATGCCCCTGCACTCCCCCTTGGCCATCACCCGGCTCTCTCGGTGACACAAGAGGGGAGCCTCACTCTTCTCACAAAGGTGGGAATTGTGACAATGGGAGACATGCATGTTAACGGGAAATTCCTAGAACTTGCTGACCTGGCCTTTATCAGTAATAAGACCTTGCTATTTCACTTCACATATCACCACCTCCGCTCAGCAGTAACAGCCCTTTATTCCCTGCGGAGCCCTCTGCACTGGGTGCCCTGCAGATACTACTCACTAGTTCAACACAAAAAAATTATGGTGACTAAATTATACAATGCCGCCCAGGCGGACAGCTCACAGGGCTCAGACACTGTGCTTGCACCGTGAAACGCGGCGCTAGATGCATCCATGACACAGGAGCACTGGGTATATTGCGGCGAGCTCACAGGAATGCTCACCCCCAATTTCAATCTGCGTATTATACATTTAAAATATCTGCAGCAAATGTACTATACTCCCGCCAGATTTTGTGGCTATGGGCTGCGCGAAAACGCGCAATGTCAAAGATGCGGGGAATAGGACCAGACTTCGTACATCTTGCATGGCGCTGTGCAGAGGTTCATGGTTTTTGGAGGGTGGCGGTGCGGGAATTGTGCTTAATGACGGGACACTCACTAGATTGCACTATCAAGGTGTGCTTGCTGGGTTTGCTCAAACAGATGGAACTTCAGGTGCGCCGATTTGTGGCAGTTACGCTTCTGATGGCTAAGAGACAGGGGGCTAAGCACTGGGGTCAACGTGCGGCGCCAAAATATGAGAAATGGTTGACAGATATGGTGTATTGTAGGGACACCATAGCAATGTATTCAGAGGAACTTCACATCCAACCAAAAGACATGGCTTCCCCTTACAAAATATTTATTAAGGAACACAGAGGCTCTCCATGACACTAACTGAATTGATGTTTGTCCAGGTGTTATACTGTAATGAACTGGCTGAGGCCCGCCATGTAACCGTCAGTCATGCACTTGATGCTGCAGGAATGACGACTTGGATGTCATGAGCTGTATTGTTTTTATTTTTGTATCATGAACTAATAAAAGAATAATAAAAAAAAGAAAGAAACCTGACTAAGGGGGTCTGACAAGTGGCCACCTAACTGCAAAGGACATTTTCTTTACGCAAGCTCTGCAACCACAACTTCACTTCAAAAGATTTCAAGTTTTCACTTTTTTGCCTTTGCCCTTCCGTTATTAAACTACATTTGCTCAAATCCATTTTTAAAGTCTTTGTCGTCATTTCAATTTTGCTTCAACCTTTTTTTATTTTTTTATTTGCAAGTGCTTTATACAGACTTGTGTTTTGAAATAGTGCTTTCTTTAAACATTTTTACACCACCTTTTTCTTTAATTGTTGTTAATTTTTGTTTTTTGAAGCATGTAAAGTAACACTTAATATAACTGCAACTATGTCAAATGATACCGCATCGCACCTCCACCAAGGACTCAAACTAGACAAGAGGGGTCTGACAAAGCCGCCACCTCACTGTAAAACTTCAGGCTTCTCACGGAGCAGCAAGTCAACGCCAAATGCAAGATGGAGAAGTTCAAGCAGCCTACAAATGTTGCAAAGAATCAATGCCATTTGGCCAACCATATAAAAGTAGCAGACCAGGCCACAGAGTACAGCAAAGTGATGCCTGCAGATGGCAGAGTGATGTTTTGTCCTTTTATGCAACATGGCGGTGAACTATGTTCAAAAGCATACACTGGATATGCATCAGCGATTCCGAAAGCATGTGAAGTGATTCGCTGATGGTGCAAACCACCACTCTTCCCTGAAACAGGCCTGTCAGACAAGCGTGAACTTGCTTTTCAGAAAGGGTACAGCTGCTAGTGCCTCAAACCATGAAATAAGTAAGTGGGAAAACGTCTGTACAGTACCAAAAATTCATTATGGTGTCCAATGCTGCCAACACCCAATGAATGCTTTCTTTCCAGCAGATTGGCGATTCTCTGGTGGAGAGGTTCCAGGATTGTCTCTCTGATGTGGCAAACTGGATGAAATTGAGTTGCCTAAAGCTGAACTTTGGAAAATCCGAGCTACTTTTCTTCTGCAGCTATTGTCCATTCGACCTATTTAAATGGTGGCAAAATGATCTTGGGCACCACTGGTCCCGTCCACAGTGGTCAGAAAGTTAGTAGTAAAGTTCATCCAAGACCTCTTGTTCAAGCCACAAACTACGGTAACCACAGCGGTCTGTTTTGACGTATTGAAATCTCAAAAAAAAAAAAAAAGGATTCTACAATTTTTACATGTGCAGACTCAGAAGTCGACTGTGCTAGCTCTAGAACCCAGGCCTGCCAAGTATCACGCATCAGGCGTGACTCTAACGCATTTCAGTGTGGTGTTCCGCATCACCGCACTGAAATGCATTGTCACGCATTTTAATGCCACTGACTCTGCTGTACCAGCACTGAAGTAAGGCCACGCCAGGCTGGTAGCGCGCGCGCCTGTGACCTGCGCCGGGTCTGCTGCTCCCGCAAACACTTGCCGGACCGGGCGCTGCCGCCAGCACAGCAGCTCGGTAACAGTTAATATTGCGCACTGCTGCGACAATGTATCTCTTAAAAGCCTGCTGCATTGAAATACCGAGACACGCGGGCGCCGTGGGGCCTGCCCTCAGTGGTTGCGTCAGCGCAGCGTGATTACTGTCTGTGTGGCTCCGCGGGAGGGGGGAATCTGACCTCACGTCCTGGAAGGAAGTGAGGTTAGGGATTCAGGATTCGAAGCGAGGACTGGAGGCATGCCGCACGCCGGCGGGCAGTCTCACTGTGTCCTGTACTGTGTCCCGGACGCCGGCCGGCATCTGGATACAGTCAGTGCGCTGCGCGCAATACTGTCAGCAGCATCAGCATGGCGCCTGAGAGGCCTCGGCTGCAGAGTGCGACGGTGAGGCTCACTACCGAACTCGCTACAGTGGAGGACTCGCAGGTGTGTTCACGGGGTGTGCAAATGCGCGCATATTTAGCCTTAGCCTTTTTAACTAACCTAACAGCGCTTTGAAGACGAATGCCACTGAACCCACACATGCAACGTTAATAGCGAAACTTCAAGACCCCGACTGTACTTTTTCAAACCACTTCTTCTCTCGGCCTGGCTTTCCCTTTCTGCCTGTCTTATCTCTCACTCTCTCACGCTCCTCAGAACTTAATTCATTCAACGGTTCTTTATTGTTCTCTTTCATGCTCTTTCTGGCTTGCTTTTTTTTTTGCTTCCTTTCTTCTTTTTATTCATTCATTTTATCCCTCCATTTCTCGTTTAGTCTCTTTCTTCTTTACTCGGCACGTCTTTTTTTGGGATACATTTCGGAACGTGCCTTGGCGACCTCTTCGAAAGAGGTCGGAGATAAATTCAACTCCTTCTAAGTGGGCGGCACAGGGCTGTAATTGGAGATTTTGTCTTAAAACTACTAATGAACTATGCGATATCGGCGTAAGACCTTTTATGCAAACATCTATGGGAAATGTTAAAAACACACTGAGTCCAGTGGCTCAGACTGGTTTGTGTATCAGAAACCGCAGTCAGAGGGGGAGAAGACTGTCTGAAGGGCTTTCACTGTCAATTATGGGACTGGACAGACTAATAAAAGAATTCACGGGGGTTCATGAAATATAAGAGCATGTAAGGGCCAGGGAAAGTATATCTAAAGATGTTTACTCTGGTAGGAGCAAGAGTGCTAGAGAACCCTATAGCTAGGATACTCACTTTGCAATTGTAAAAGAAGCTGAGCAGTTCCAGTGACTTATGTTCTTTGAGATTTTAATATGTTTATACGTCACTTAAGAGGGAACAGCAAGAATCTGTAAATACAACAGATTCCCTCTCCTCTGACAGGCCAGCGTATCAAATGCAGACATCTGCCAGTGGAGACTCCTGCTCTGCCACCATAGAGCCAATATCCTATAGCCGGGGTCACACCTGTAGTCCCAGTCAGATGTAAACACAAACCCATATAAAGGAACACAAGAGCACAAACCGAGACAACACCTTGTTGGAGAAACATTGGCAGAATTGTATTTAAACTAAGGCCCAAGTAATATGTTATCTTGCCAGCAATCTAAGGGTAGCTAGCGATGGTAGGAATTAAGCTGCCTTCCCGCCTGATTATCCACTGAGCTCCAGACTTATCCTTCATCGGGTGCTTAGACCTTTTGAGTCAGCTCAGCCGCATTGGTCAAAATTGGTGTAAAATCATGTAGAGTGTGAGTAGGTTGTGCAAGTTCTTAGAGTTTCTTGTTGCTTAAATGGGTGTAATTTCTGATATTTATATGTTTTCAGCGTCTTCATTGCTTGATTTTTGCTCGCTAGAAAGTGTCACTCATAGTTGCTGAATGTCACTCATAATTACACTGAAATTGTGAAAATGTCACACATAAGCGATCTCAAACGTTGGCAGCTATGAGTACCTTCTAGATTAGATTATTCTAAGTGACTATCTTGGGGCCTCAACATATTTGATAAATAAATTACAGCTGGTTCAAAATGCAGCAGCATAGCTGATTCTTAACTGCCCAAGGAAGCAATCTATTCATGCCAGTTTGCAGCAACTACAGTTGAATAGATTAAATTCAAGGCCCTGTTGATTACCTTTCAAGTAGTTCAGAAAAAGAGGCCCATTTACCTTAGAGAAGGTTTTGTGAATATCAACCAATGAAATCCCTTTCGCTCGAACACTCGGGGACTACTTCATGTGCCTAGAGTCCTTACGACTAGGAGGGGCAGCTGCTCCTTTAGGCTATTAGTAGCCAAGATGTGGAATGGACTCTCAGTTAATTTAATAATGTTAAAATCGCAAGCGCTGTTCAAAAAGAGTCTGAAGACTCCTTTTCATAGAAAAATAGGACCCCTACAAATTACCTGCTGGTCAGCGCCGGGACACTTCTTCTGAAGCAGCTGTTAGTGCTACACAAAAGGTACATGTTCAAGGCGTATAACACTGTGTTGAAATATCTATATACCAACTCAAACCACATCACCTGCTTGTTGCAAATTATGAACCTTGGTGGGAAGACGTTCTGGAAACCTTTTATGGAGCTGAATGATTTCATGCAGTATTTTTCATGAATATTCTACATGGCTGACAGGATACCTGCAACACGTTGCGGAGGCTCATTGAGTGAAACCGCAAATTTTAAGTGACCCTAGCAGTCCCCAATGGAATTCTTGCTTTGCTGCTGTTGGGTATCACTGTAAGCACTTCAATGCCTGTGCTGGGTTTGTTGAGTCAGAGATGGAGCAAGTCTCCCCCTGATTCCCTTGAAAATCTCCAGATGACTCTGAACAATGACAATAACTGCATTGAAGTTCAGTTGGATATTGTGGTAGAGAAATGTCAAAACATTTTAAGTCTGACGGACCTATACCAGAGTCAGATAACAGTGACCATGAAGGTGTATGATTATATGGTGAACCTTCATATGAACTTAATAATTCAGTACTCACTCACAGTCGCTGCGGCCATTCCTCGACAGTTCTGCAGAGGAAAAACGGACTCTTGCTCAGAAAAAAATAGTTAAAGGTACAGCTCAATGAAGCAGTTGAAGAACGCCCTTTTAAAGGTGGACAGGCCCATGCATGATGCCCAACCAGACACTGAATTCTTAATCGCCTGTTCAATCTTGCACTACTTTGCACCTATCCCAAGACAAGAGTAGATATTGGGCCAACCACGGCTTTAGCGAGGTTTCTAATCAAGAGCTCCACTCTTCTTCAAACATGCAGGTCCAGAGGACGTTCAGGCATCAATTTCAGGGGTGACACTGACCTGTTTTGTCATAGTATGGCTGACATGCCAGGTCCCTTTACTGTTGGCAGCTATGTACATGGACTGTGTGACTAGTTCTGCAGATGCTGAAAGAAGCTACATCATATGATCATTTTATGATCTAGAAGTTGCCTCCTCGCTGGGCATTATTGTGTCTACACTACAATCAGCAGCAAGACATTGGATTAGATTTCGGCTGCTAAGAAGAATTTGATCAGAACAGCCAAGGTGAAGACTAAGCTACACAAAACTTTAAAATAGTGTCTTTGCACACACTTTAATGCTTTGATCAACCTTACAAAATGGATGTTCCCTGTGTTTGGTGTTAAAAGTATGAGAAATAAAAGAATTGTAGTAAAAGTGCTACTAAAATGAGGCAAAATGCCAATTTTTGTGCTGTTGCTAATCTATGCTGCAATATCGTGAAGGGTCTGGAAAGTGCTACATTTCGGGTCCTCTTTCCAGGCTGGCAGAGAGACCGTTCTCAACGAACAAGCTCAAAACATTCAACAAATGTGTAATTGCCTTAATAATGTAATATTTGGTGGAGTAAAGCAAAGAAGAGATACTGTGCATCACTTGTATCTCACCTCTGCCCCAACTCGGACATTTGGAGGGCATTTATTTAGTGTGCCAATGCCCTTCTCAAACCATGTCCCTTTCCACTTCATCTCAAACTGTGGGATTCCATTTGCAAAACAAAACCAAATAATACGATTGGATACTTGGTTTTTCAAAACCCCTGCGCAAAAAGGGAAAACAACGTAAGTGAGCTATATAAGCAACGAGAAGACAATGTGCATGAGGCTTGCAAAAGAGCCATTTCCCCACAATGTAATTTTTTTTTATTAACAATTGTTCTTAAACAAGTGTTTACTGCCTTCCATAATAAAAACCAAACAAACTCGAAAACCTTTCTACCAGGAGCCTGCGAGCAGGTCAGTGCTGCGAGAATGGATGGCTCTGCCGGGCTTTAAGTGCAACGTTAAGTAAGTTAAGTGAGAGAGGGAGTGCGCTTTTGTGTGCGAGTAAACAGGGAGAGAGAGAGGGAGTGAGTGGGAGAGAGAGTTTTGGGTTTGTATCTCTCTATCAAAGGTGTGGGAGGCCATCAGTCCGCAGCACCTTTTGAAGCAGACAGCTATAACGAGCCAATGCTATAACGAGCCAATGGTTTTGAAGTGCACAGATAGGCTTTTACATCCAGTCGTGGAGGTAAAGAAGTAGGCACCCGCATGCCCTCGCCTTGTTTACAATTTGTCCTGCAATGACAAGGAAGTAGATAAAAGCAGGTCACCTGAAGCAATAGAACATCCTCCACAAGCTCTCTGAAAAGACTTTTAGCTACACCGTTTCTCGATGTTTACCTTATGACCCTTCTGGTGGTCATCTTTTTAAAAAAAATATATATTTTTTTATTGATTTTTATTAATCAGTGATAAAATACAAAATGCTTCATCAGTTGTGCTGATTTTTTTTTTTTTACATGTACAGTGTAAACATCGTACCCCAACTTGCTCTCCCCCTTCATCCCCCAGAAGAGCAGAAGTTACAAAAAATAAAAAAGGGAGAAACGTATCCCTCTTCACAACAAATCACAACAGCATCAGAAACTCATTGACTTTACATTGTAAAATATCAAGGACATCACATAGTTTACGCCCAGTGGTCAAGAGACTGACTCCACTTCATCGTCGCCCGGCAGATTATGTATAAGCAGATAATTACGCAGCGGGTCCCAGATATCACCAGTTCTAGACTGAGGCGGCAACAATTCAAAATATAAGGACAGTGGTTCATTGCAATAGATTAGGTCTGAGAGCCATTTTTTGAATGTTGGCGCTTTTCCACGCCCCCCCCATCGGCAGGCATTCCTACGCTTCGCCAAAAGGAGGGCAAAAGCCACATATTTCCTAAAGTGGAATAAGGGTCATGGCCTGTCCTATCATGTCCTATCTAGTGCCGTGGATACCTCACACCAAAAAGCCTGTATTGGCCCACATGACCATGCAAGATGGAGAATGTCTGCCCCATCACACCCATATCCAACATCATCAGGGCAGAGCAGATTACAATGAAGTAAGAAGGTGTATAGTAAAGCCTATGTAGAAATGTGAAATAAATAATGCGGTGGCGACTGCCAGGAGCAATCTGCCCAGTTTGTGCGCAACGTTATATCAATTGGTCAACTGTAAGGATAACCCCTACGTCTATTTCCCATTGTGTACGTGACTGTCTCCAGGTGCACAGAGCCTTGGTCTGTGCAGTGAGGTATAAAAGGGAGACTAGGTGACGTGGAGTATTCACTTGAAGCATGGAATGTGGGGTATCGAAGACGGGGAGTTTATTATGAAAGTCTAATGTGGATACCTTAACATCGTGACACAGTCTAATATTGAGAAAGATGTCTAATGGGGAGATCGGTTCGCCCGGAAACAATCAGCGAGGGATAGAAAGGGGCCTTCCCGATATAAATCTCCCCTAGTGTTGAAAGCCGTACCTTTGAAGCATCTGCCGACAAGAAGCCTCGTTGCGACTTGCCTAGCTTCCGGCCCAGTTTGCGCCAAGCATTCGAGGTACATGCTACTGTGGATTCGGCCAATGATGGGGCATCAGAAGAAACGCCCAAAAATGAGTAAGGGGGAATGGGTGCCATGTATCCCTGTTTCACTGCCAGATGAGGAAGGAACGGAACAGGTTTGTACTAATATATGGCATGATGGATGAGCCTGAGCACACAGATAGTACAAATCCATGTCTGGGGCTTTAAACCCTCCTTTAGAAAATGGCAGAGTTAGAGTGTCCCATTGCAGACGGGGCTATGTACCCGCCCAGGCCAGCCGTATCATCTGGGTTTTCAGAGTTTGGAAGAAAGATCAACTCAGAAGAAGGGGTATGTGAAGGAAAAGTTATAGAAATTTAGGTAGCACCACCATTTTCATCAACGCAATGCGGCCTGCCAATGAAAAAGGTAGAGAAATCCAGCGATCAATACGATCAGTAAGCGCAGATAGTGCCATGCCATAGTTAGATCTAATTACTTCCCGATCTCGAGATCATAACCCCCAGAAACAAAAGGTCAGACTGACACCACTGTAAAGGAAATTCCAGGACAAAGGGCTTCGCAGTAGGTGTTAGTGGGAGGAGCTGTGATTTCTCCCAGTTAATCTGTACTCCTGATTGGCCACCGAACTAGAAAAATTGTCGGAGGACTCCGTTAAGACAGATATGGGGATCACGCAAAAAAGGGTCATGTTATCCACATAAAGGGAGATTAAGAGGCATCTGGTAGAGTAGCAGAGCGCATAATCACGATGATAATGGCGTAGTTTGGCAGCTAACGGCTCTATCACCAAGGCAAAAAGTAGTGGTGAAAGCAGACATTCTTGTCGTGTGTCTCTGGTGATTGCAATGGGAGAAGAGACCGCACTGTTAATCTGAACCCTAGCTACCTGCTGTGAGTTTAAAAGTGCCACCCAGGTCAGAAACGATTTTGGTATACCCATCCGCCGTAACAGTCATTACAAAATCCCACTCAATGGAGTCAAAAGCTTGGGTGGCATCTAAAAAAAAAACGCCACCGAAGCCAAGTCAGGATCAATGTCCTGCATCACTGCAAATAAAGTCCGCAAGTTGTGAGATGTGGATTGCTTAAGGACAAAGCCTGATTGGTATGGGCGTACCAAAAATGTCATGAGTAGCGATAGACAACTGGCGAGTACTTTGACAAAAATTTTAACATCACAATTAATTAGAGACAATGGACAGTAACACTCACAGCGATCAGGTGACTTGCCTGGTTTGAGCAGAGTAATGAGCAGAGCTTCCCGCATAGAGGGGAGAAGTTGACCCTCCTTGTTCGCTTACTGAAAGACGGAAAACAGCACTGGCACAAAAGGTCAACACAGGCCTTGTAGAAGTCAGCCGGCAAACAATCTGACCCATGCGACTTACCAGCCTGCAATTACCTAATTGCCTCCCTAATCTCATCACTAGTGATATCTTGGGCACGGAAATTTCTTTGGGCATCGCTTAGCCACCCCAAGGTGATGTCCTCCAAGTAAGAGTTTGTATCAGCAAATCCTATCCTCCAAGTAGTATATAGGGAACTATAGAATGATGAAAACGTTCAGAGTATATTGGGGGTATTTCTGTTTAGTTGGCCTTTATCATCCATGACCTCCAAAATATTATTGGCAGAAAGCGTTTTTTTGGTCAAGGTGGCAAGAGTGTGTCCCGGGCGCTCGCCCTCCCCATACACCCGCACCTTGGCATACTTTCCTAAGTAGAAGGATTCTCTTTCAGCTATCTCATTAAACTCAGTTAAAATTGTCCTAATTTGCAGGGCCACTGTGTGATCGTCCATGCCTCCTAAATGTGTTTCAAGCTCTTTTAAAGTTCTCCCTCTAGTCTGCCCAAATGATTACGAGGTAAACGCAATACACCCCCACTCTTGGCAAAGCAGATTGTACGGGCAGTAACTTTAAATGCTTCCCAGACAGTGCCCATATTGAGAACCGAGTCTGTATTTCTTGAAAAGAAAACAGAGCTCTCTAACTGAAGCTCTTCCCGAAACAGAGTATCTAGTAGTACATGCAGGGAAAGTCACCAGTCTATGCCGATGGAAGCTTGGGCAGGAATGGATAGCATGAGGAGGACCAGGTAGTGGTCCGAATATGTACACACAAGGAGAAACCTCCTTTACCCAAGGTCCCACGCCCCTTGAAATAAGCCAATAGTCCAGTCTAGACCAACTGATTGGAAAGTGCCCTGTCTGTCCAAAGGGTGGAGAGTCCTCCAGGCATCAAGCAGATCCTGTTCATCCATGATATCCTGAAGGTGACAAGCAGCGGTGCTGCGATAGGTATGTGGGACATAAGAGCAATCAAGTTCTGCCTTTAGGACGTTATTGAAATCACCTCCTCACAGTAGTAGGGATGGACCTGTATGCATCACTTGACCCCACAGAAAAAAGAGATCGCCAGCATTGAGGCCATAGTAATTCACTATTGTGACGGCGTGAGAGTGCAATCTACTCCACATGATCCAAATGCAGTCCTGTGTATCACATCACCCTTTATGGAGTGTGTGGTACCTCCCTGCGAATAAGTGTAACGGTCCCCATGGAATAAGAAGAGTATGTGGAAAATTGTCCATACGAGGCCCATCGGGACGCAAAGTTCACACCAGACGCATCATTCAGAGGAGTCTCTTGCAAGAGGGCTATGTGAATGCCATGTTTCTTTAGGTGTGATAAAATATGTCTGCATTTGCGCGGATTCCCACGACCCCTAATATTCCATGTAATGCACTTATATAATGTGTGTGAGGGAATGCTATTGGCGCAAGTCATAGCAGACACGCTAAGCTGGGGTTGGAGAGCCCAGGAAGGATTGCATGGTTAAGTATTCTTTGAGCACAAGATAGCAACACTGCATCATCAAAAGCATACAAAATTCAGCACAACAAAAAAATCAAACAAGTCCATTACCCTCCCAAACCCACACTAATTGCCCAAACTCATCAGGAATGCAGAACTCCCACCTCCCACCTCCCCCCCCCCCCAACCCCATTCCACCCTTTAAGCAAACCAAACCGAGAACCAAACAAAGCTGGCCCCTGGTATTACTACCACCAGGATACAAACAACCAAAATAAATTAAAACAATGCAAATATGCGAAATCAGGAGTAGCCTGCAGAGGCCAACCAGAGAGCCAGCTGGTGTCATCTTTGTTGAAATCAAAGGAGTCCAGGGATCCTCACTGTAGCTTCATCTGGCACAGATCAAAGTTAGGTTAGGTGGTCTGACACAAAGGAGATCATATGATGAACAACACAGAAAATATAGGCATCAGGCAAATTAATTTGCTTAAGTACGACCTTAATAGTGAGCAGAGCAATGTCAGCCCAGGTCCGAAGTTGGGGAGGATGACCTAGACAGTGCAGCAGGCGTCTTTGTCAGTGTTGTGCGAATAGAGTGCCGACATAGAAAGTCTGCAATCAGTTGAGGGCTGGTGAAGAAATTATCTTTTCCCTGCTAGGTTACACAGAGGCAAGCTGGATATAACATGGCATAGCGCATTGCAGCCTGTCTCAACTTCTGCTTTATCTGTCCAAATTTTCGCCTAGCCTCCTGGACCGTCATAGTGAAATCTTGATACAAGGTCACCCGACTCCCATCAAATTGTAGATTACATTTTTCTCTGGCGATGTGTAGCACGGTATTGCGATCTCTTTAATTTAGGAGTCTGGCGATAATTGGTCGAGCAAGAGTGCCAGTTTCTGGACAGGCCTATAAAGCACAATATGCTCGTTCGACAATGAGGAATTTGGACAAGGTGTCTGCCCCAACCAGGGTGGTGAGCAACTTCTCAAGGTAGTCTTCCATTTTGCCCATATTTGCAGACTCTGGCATTCCTAAGTTACGAAGATTATTGTGGCGTGATCTCCCCCTGAAGATCCTCGTTCTTGGCCACGGTGAGTTTCAAAACTTTTTCCATGTTAAGTAGCTTGTCGCCTCGAGACGAAACAGTATCTTCCACTGTGGAGAGGCTTTGTTCTGACTCTTGCAATTGCCCATTATTTCTCTCAAGTTTATGCGTAATAGAGTACATTCTGCTGCACATGGTGTCCATTTTAGACCCAACTGAAGTCAGACTTTGTGGCATTGCTACAAGCAATGTTTCATAGCCACAGAATCAGCAGATTCATCCGAGGAGGGGCCCCTGACGGTGGATTGCTCCACCCGCTCTCCAGCGCGCATAGGCCACAACGGGAATCAAAGCGTAGCTTGGCCTGACGGCGTCAGTCTTACCCATGGTGCTTACAGTGAATTTTCTCTGGGATTGACCAGTGCAGCATGCAGGTACAGCCCAAAAAGAGACAAGAAGTGTAAAGGAGGCAGCCCCCAGGTACCCCTCAGCTCTGTCACCACAGGACGGAACAGTAAGCAATGAGGATGGGATTCACAGGCATACAGAAATAAGGTGCCAGAATAACACGAGTTGACCCCGATTCATTGGGATCCACCAGTCCACTTTTTTCAATAGCACAAGGACTTTACGTGAGGCTGTTGCATGCACCACAAGGCAGCACTTCCTTCGTGGGTCCACCCAGCCTTCTACACAACCTGCAGTGAAATGGTTACAATCCATTAAACAAGTTGTATGGTAAAAAAATGGCAGCACTTTCACAATATGAGGCCGAAGAACCCAGCCAGCCCAAGTCAATCATAAGCGGCCAACCATAAGCCCAGTCCCGCCTCACCCCCACACGTCCGATGCAGGGGGGCACAAGCATACTCAGGGCCACAAGCTTCAGAAGCAGGCAGGCAATGTCGTGCAGTAGGAGAAGAGGTGGGGTCTATTAATTTTGCACGCCTCTCAGCCACCTCCACATCCAAGGTAGATACATTCCCTGTAGCTGTAGGTTATGCAATGAGGATTGGTATCATGGAACCTCACCCTAACAGACACTGCATCTTGCGGGATTTAGTCAGCATAGAGAACAGTGGCAGCGGCCATTACCACCATCAATGCATCCTCTGAAGGCCGGAGTTATGAGGGAGGGTATATATAGGTCATAAATATGAAAATTGCCACTGTAGTACATACTAGTCCATCACTTCTGGAAACCAGTTATTAATTGACACCGTCAGCTCAATTCATAATATGCAGGCCAGCAATAACAATGTCCCCAGTGGCCCCCAGCCGCCCTCAACGGAAAGTCCTGCAGCTATTTGGCTCAGATCCCTCAAGTGCCAACTATGCGGAAAAAAGACTGGCACACTCCACGCACTCACTGGTCCTAGTAGAGGTGGTCTCTTAAGAGGCTCAGCATCTGTACAGCCTCCGGAGGCAGCCGCAAATATTCAAACGGCCGTACCTCTAGCCAGGTGCTCCCAGAAGAGAGCACCCAGCCGGCAGCCGGCTCTGTGCACACCAGGCCCTGGAGCAATGCTGCACAGCTTCTGCAATGTTCCTCGCCCATCTCAACTTGCAGCCCGCAGCAAACTCAAGGGGCGTACACCTCTCCTCTCCCAAATTCACAACAGAGGAGGTGGTTGATAGGGGCTACGTTAGAAGCAGCCGCGTAGTGTCGCCAGGCCGCAGCAATGATTCAAGTGTCCGCCATGTTTGCATCGCGACCCAGGTCACAAGGTGTGATCACCACAGTACAGGTGGAAATATGCACACCAAAACTCTCAAAAGTTGCTTTTAGTGCATCAGGGAAGCACACATCCCCAAAGTGAGTCAAAATAAGGACAGTTGAAGCAGGACGATGGGTGCGCACAAGAACATGCACTACAATTAAGAGCTAAAAGAAAAATAATAAAGTAGTTCCCTGAATGGAAGAAATGGAAAGGCATAAGTAAGCCAATCAAAATAATGTAAAGAGGACATACTCTGGAGGACGATCAAACAAAGAAGAAGGTATGCCATTATATAAGAAGCAGGGAAATTAGATAGACAAGAAAGTCGTTCAATCAAGAGCAAGAAGCTGACCAAAGCCCACGATATGTACATATTTTAATGTATTAGAGACAACAGTGTTCAGCAATAGACAGCTAAAATATCACTAAATATAACCAGGCATGAATATACAACGCAGTCTAATCAGAAAATATGCAGAACAATAAACCATCTCTGTCAGAAAACCATACATAACAAGCATAAAAGGCAAGTCTTGAAAAGCCGGCACCACTTTCTAGTCTTACTGAATAATGATCATAATAATGACCCATAAACAGAAAATACTTCTGCCAGCCATAATGATTCATTTTTTTACCACTATGGTTCCAGTATTCTTTTCCAGAAGGCATTAGGACGTACCCAATTGTGAAACATTAATGTACCTGAAAGACTGGGCATAAGATCAACTCAGCATGTCAATTTTATCTACTGTAATTTAAACATTCTTGAGATTGCATCTGCAACCAGGAGGGTAATAACCCTGCATTAAAACTTGCTTTTATTAGGTGGCACCACCTCAAGCGTCCATTACCAGCCTTCACTTCCCGACCCTGAAAAGGCGCACTGGCTAAAGTTCCCAAAGCCAGCTCTCCCTCATGCTGCTAGCCCTGCCGCTGCATCACTCTCCCTCATGCCTTCAATTGCCTCTTGACTGTGCCTTCTTATCGCCTCTCTGATTGTGCTGTTCTACGCTTGTTCTCCCTTGACTTTCATCTCTTATCCTGCTTTTCTCCTGCTGACAGTTACTTTATTCTGCTTTTTCCTCTTGATTTTCATCCCTTTATTTTGCATTTTTCTGCTATTTCTCCCGTTTCTTTTCATTAATGCTTTTCTCCTGGTGCTTAGATTTGCTTTGTTTTCCCCTCCCACTCCGACTGCTGCCGCCCGTTTATCTGCCTCCTGCCTTGCCCCGCCCACCACCCCTCCCTCCTCCCACGACCTACTTAATATAAGTTGCAGTACGTGCAGCGGGTGCGCCGCTGGTGTGCCAAAGGCAAGCCCGTCTGCGCCCGAACCACGGCTAACACCTGAACCCATAGTTCCCAGTTTACCCACAGGTACGACGCCACCGTCCTCCGCACCTTGGAAACCGGACGTCCCAGTGAACACTGCTGCCCACCTCACACTGCACTCTACGGTAGGGCATTTCTCCTGCGCCAGTTGCACCTTCTCCTGCACCAGCATGCCCACAGAACATCACACAGACTTCTCATCATGCGACACCAGCAGCGACCGACACCACTGTCTACTACTCAACAGGCTCCATTTTCAAGCACTCCACAGAGTTATGGGACCTCATCACCACCCTCGCACTGGACAGTCTTCCTCATCGAGACCTGGCTCAACCCTTCATCTGCCCCGGACATCGCTACAGTAATTCTCAATGGATATAAAATCACTCAACAGGATTGCACCAACAAGCTGGGAAGAGGAACAGCCATCGTCCACAGAGACCAAACAGTTCACCACCACCGACAATGCCACCACCCCGATGGAATACCTCAACTTCAAGCTCTACACGGCCGATGAGACAACCATCAGAAGCACAGTCTCACTCCGACCCCCAGCTTCTGCACCACCATCGCAGACTTCATTGTGCCCCTCCCTCGACTCAAAGGACTACATCTACCTCAGCGACTTCAACATCTACTTTGACGACCCCAACGACAACTCTGCCCACCTCCTCGACAGTATGAGCAGCCTTGGACTGACCCAAATGCTCAGCGACCTCATGCACACTGCAGGACATACACTGGACCCAATTTTCACATCCAGCAACCGTGTCAAATACAGCCCTGTTACAAAACTCACGAGGACCAGCCACTCCATCATCCACTTCACCATCTCCAGCCTCCGCACCGCCTCCCCCAAGATGGCCAGTCCCCCCACCGCAGGTGAGGCAAACTCGCAGAGACCCACTGGACGGATGCCCTCAACACTGACAACCCAGCCGCTGTCACCAACCTGGAACAGGGAAGTAAGAACTTCAATGCGCCAACAGCATCACCCCCATTAAGAGCAACAATCACAGAAGATCCTCCAAAAAGGCCAGGGGGTACACCCAGGAACTCAGAACAGCGAAAATTGACAGCAAACAGCTGAGGGGGAGATGGCGCACCAGCAAGGACACCTACTAATTGCACACACCACAAAATTCAATGTCACAATTCTGCACAACATAATTACACTCCACATAATACCGCTCAGCGCCACATAATTACACTCTACTCAATACAACATAAAAACACCACACATAAACGCACTTTATGCCACATACCAGCAATCCACATAAATGCACTAAACACCATGACAATTCTAATAAGCATAATTTCACTCAACACCAAAGTTCCACAACACACAATTCAACTCCACACATTTCCAAAACACACCACATAATTCCACACCAAACTACATTTTTCAACTACACAATTCTACAACACACCACATACCTTCAATAGACACCGCAGATTTCAACATCATGCCACAAAATTTAACAGCACACCACAAGCTCCACATGCCACTACACAACACTTAGTCCCATTCCACATAACTCCATAACACAAAATCTCACTCTACTTAATTCCACAACAGTTAATAACATTTAATTACTATCCACATAATTACAAAGCACACCAAGCCACATATTTCCACCACACAACTCCACATCACACAATCGCAATACAACCCATATCTACATCGCAATTCCACCAACCCGTTCATCTCTCCCCTACACCCACTGCCCCTCTCATCTTTCACTCCCACTACCACCTCATCTCGCAATTCCACTGCCCCCTCTCATCCCTCCCTCACACTCCGTATCTCCTCTCTATACTGTCTGCTCACACATGCTACCTTCCGGTACCACCTCATGATGTGCACTGATCCACCTCTCACCTCCCCCTCTGGGTGCCCCTCCCCCTCACCCCTCTCACTCTCTCATGCACACTTCCCACCTATCTCATATTGGTTTACTTCATGTCTTCGAGCACAGTTTCTTTCCTTTGCCTTTCCAAGATTTCCATCCCTCAAAGCCAAGATCTCCTCCTCTTCTTGGGGTGTCTTCTGTGTACACAGGTGGACCCTATTTATGAGTCTGTGGGCCGCTCTCCCTTTCTTTCTCTCTCACACACTCTTTCTGCTCCTCTGTCTGGAGATCAATCACCACTTCGTGCACAAACTACCTATCCCTCTTCCTCTATCTATTGTGTGCAGCTCTCACCCCTATCTTTTTACCATGCCACACAATTCCACTACACAAATACACTACACACCACACAATTCCACCCCACACAATTCCAAAACAAAAAATCCCAAATCAACCCACATAATTCCACTCCAAACCACATACATCAACTCCAAACCAAAACACATGGGTAAAAACAGTCATTTACAACACCAATAGCTCGAACTCTCGCTAATGCAAGATCGATTGCATTGCAAAAGCTGTTTTTTGTTATTTCTTGTGTTTTATGTACTTTGTATTAAGCAACGTGAACTATCACTTTACTGTTGTTGATTCTTGTTTAAATGGGAACTACAGGAAAAAGGAATTCTTCCCTTTACTCAAACTCTCGTTGTTTGTGATTTCAATGGATAGGAAAGCAGCCGTATATGACAATATATGAATCAAGACTTCCCAAGTTACCTAATATACATGGTAGCTAAAATAAAACTAATTTTGGATACCTGATATGCACCAGGCTAGGCTTTAAGTATAAGAAGCAAGCCTGTGTGCCTCCTTGTCTGGTGGCACGGTGACCATTTTGGTGACAATTTGAAAATAATGTTAGTTAATAGCCTATATAAGCGAGATTTGACACCACGCTCCTTGATGGTTACATGAGCAATCTCTGCTAGGGGCACTGTCAGTTACTGGAGGTCATGCGTTGCAATAAAAAAAAAACTGTCACTACATAAATCTAAAAATGTGCAAATCATCATCTTCAGAGTCTGGGCAGACGTGGTGTAGGCTACAGTAGGTAAATCACAATCAACCCTTTTTATTTAGACAAGGCATTTTGTAAAGGAGTAAAAAATTTTAATTTGACAAAAACATCTACCCAGATAGAGGCTAAAGTGCAAGTATGGTGCACCACTTTCTGAAAAGAATCACGCTAGAAAACGTACTCTTAGACAAGGATGCAAAATACAAATTAGTTAGTTGGTTTATGGAAAAGGCACACATCTTCACCGACTATTAAAAACAAGCATTTGCAATGCAATAGGTCTCGCATTTAGGAGAGTTTGCACTAATGGCACTGTTGATGCCAATAGCTCAAACTTTCACAAATGTGAGACCTGTTGCATTGCAAATATTTCTTGTTGTCAAAGCTCCCATGCCGCACTTTCGCGTGGAGGAAGGCCGCGTCCTTTTCTTTTAAAAAGCTGTGTCTAACAAAAAGTGCGTGGCCACTATTAAAGTGAAACCGCAGCATGGGGGCTTTTTCAAAACAAAACATGTTTGTCAAACAAATGTTTTTTTTTTTTGTAAAAGCCCCCATGCCGCGATTTCACTTTAATAGCGGCCGCGCACCTTTCCTTAGACACAGATCTTCTAAAGAAAATGGCCCAGCCTTCATGCATGCAAAAGTGCGGCATGGGGGCTTTGACAACAAAAAAGTATTTGCAATGCAATAGGTTTCGCATTTCTGAGAGTTTACGCCATTGGCATTTACAATGCCAATAGCTCAAACTCTCCTAAATGCGAGACCTATGGCATTGCAAAGAAGCGGCCATCATTGTCCCGGCTGCTTGGAAAGTGAAAGCGTGCATGGCGCGCTAAATGTAAAGAAACCATGTCGTGCCTGCAGTAGGGCAAAACCCATTAAAGAAAATAGTGCTTACAGATGAAATAAAACATATCGTGTAGCAACAGAAGTAAAAGGGCCAGTCCTCATGGGAGGTTTTAAATGAAGACACGGCGGTACTAAGGAGGGACTAACAAGGTGATTAAGGAATCACAAGCCAGCATTTACAAAGGATAACGACACAAGCCAGTGAAAAATATGGGCAGAGAGTGGGCAGAGGTTCAAATCCCTAACTGAATACAGCCTGCCTTGCAGAGCAGCGCACGCGCTGCCCAGGCTCGACCCTAAAAAGCAGGAGTAATGAAGTGTAGCTTGGGTGGAAAATGCTTGGGGTGGAAGGGCGCGGTTGGGGCAATTTCCGATCCGAGACTCCCCGGGGGTTTACAGTAGGATGTTCAGTTCCAGCAGGAGTCTGGACCGTCCCTCTGGAGCACAGAATTAGGTTATGCGGGGATGGGTAGTGTCCGAAATGGGTGAAACGGATTGCAAAAGACGCCTTGATTTACAAAAACGGGAAGTGTGTTTTTATCTAACAGCGTGACCCAAGGAACTGGATAAAATTTGGAAAAAAATACCCACAAATATGATCATTATTTAATATTTTGACCTAATTCGTTTCCATAATGTACATTCCAAATACGACCACGATATATCTATAATAGTATTAATAATGATGATGAGGCCGATGATGAGATTAATAAATAAAGCAGGGTGCACGCTGACAGTGTACACAGCCAGTGCCTTGGAGCACTCACTCCTTGTGACTGGGTGTCTGTAGAGAGACTCCCTAGATACAAGGCGGCGAGAAAGGCTGCCAGCCACAGGTAGCAATGTTGTGCGATGGACACAAAATCACAAACCAGGACACTCCTCACTCACCCCTAACCTGATGCCTTAAATCGACACTCCGCACACCAAGGGAAAGGCAGGGTAGGACTTGCAGCGTCGCAAAGAAAAGTTTCACTTTGCAGCAGTTTTCTTTTTTTATGTTTCCCAAAATGCCACAGGTAGATTTTAGCGAGGGGCTTAAAGTATAAAGTAAGGGTTGTGAGAAATGGGGGTGTGCGTTCTCTGAACGGGTCCCAGCCTGCAGCTATTGGGGCGCGTGTTTGGCGTAACTCACAGATTCACGCACAGTTTCTGCAGGTAGCGCCCTACTTAGCCAGCGCTGATGCCCCAGTTTCAAGACTCAACTAGAAGGGGGGTGGAAGAGATTTTGTGGGTGCCGTCCCGTTCTCGGTTTGAGGGTGGGGCTCATCCTCACAGGGAAACCCCGGTGCATGCTCTCCCGCCTCCCACGCCAGCACGGAGAGATGCCGCAGCCTGTGGTGAGTAGCGAATTCGAAGAGTAAACTGACGTGGCTGTGGCTGATGATCGCGCGCTTGCACATCTCCTGTCCGTCCGTACGCGTGCACATCTCCTGTCCCCCTTTGGAAGAAAAATCGACGACCATAGATCTCGCCAAGCGAGCAGCACATGCGCTGCGTCGCTAGGCGATACCTAAAAACTACAAATCTGTGAAAACTGTGGTTGGACCTTCGCATCACTCTAATAATGATATAGCGACTTTTTTTTTCCTGTTTTTTTTCGGTTACAGACCAAAGATTTTTCTGTATATATACTGTTTTTCGAGTTAACGTCTAAAGTGCCAAAGTGCTTTACAATAACTGTAAACCAAATACGTATCTATCACAAAATTATAGATAAAGATGGATGATTGAAGAAAAAATTTCAGTTTTCAGCAGTCAGGAAAATAAATATTTGTGGCAAACCAAGTCCATGTTGACTGAGCAAATTTATAAATTACTAACCACGGTTTTATTTTTGCCAAATATCACATGAGCCCGATAATATCCCAAATAAATACAAGGTTATCGATGTCAGAAAAGCACTGCAATGGCCCATGCAGATGCCAAACTTCCGTGCCCCCTGCAATACCAGATATGCTACTCAGTCTTCAGCTCTGTCTTTGCTCTCGCCTCAAATTACTACTGTGTCTGTCAAAAATCCTTATTGCACTTTGTTTTTGCTTAAGGTTTATGCCTGCAAGAATGTATGGTTCCAAAACGTGGACTGGCTTTCATATTTTGAAATGCACATTTGTATTACATACTTTTCCAAAATCCTAACAAACAATGGTGAATGCAGTGCAATCTGTTACATCATAGGCTTCCTGGACCCTGTTCCCGCATGCAGCATGTTACCATCTGCTATATTTACAGAATTTGTAAATCTGTCATTCATGGGAACCTTCCATTCGAGCACAGAAAACTCATTGTTCACCATGATTGTGGGATCTCCTTCATTGACTATGATGTACTGCTTTTTTAGGTCTCGCCTATGACAGCGCATCCACTGACTCTTGTGAGACCTTTTGTTTTCTAACAGGAGGCTTAGAAACCGCCCATTCAATCAATGAATCAATAGGGATTTATAAAGTGCGGGTAATTACCTGTGTCCAGGCCCATTGCTTACCTTTGTGGGCTTCATCGTCACTCATTTGCTTGCTTCTTATTGGTCAGCTGCCGCAGGATTCTTACCTCTTCATTTGTTTGCCCCTCCCCTGAACCATGGGTACATTTCTTACATCTTACCACTGTTTGTTTTTTTAGACGCTACTTTTTCTTTGTGCTTAAGCACTGTAGGGGAGAGCGTGTTTTGTAGCGGCCTTACTCGTGTACTTCTCCCCCTGTGTGATTCTCCTGTCCCACGACACTCCATTGTCCAAGTGTTTGCACCCAGAACCTCCCTTCCATGCTCAGTTGTTAGTGTGCTTGCTCCAAGTCGCTCCCTCCAAATCCTGCTTGCCCTGAGCTCCTCCCGATTTACCCCTATGTTGCCTCCTCACCATCCACACGGATTGAATCCGTTACAGAAGATTTATTAAATAAACTTTCAATTTTCATTTTGTGTGTTTAAGGTAGCATAACCAGGCTGCAAATAAGCAATCTACTAGGCCCTTCTCATTTTACATTGACAGCTTAAGATAAGAATGCAATGAAAAGTTTTCAGTGGACATGGTTTTCTCTCTGCACTGCCTTTATTTTCATAAAATAGTAGAAATGGGATTTGTTCTGTGTTGTTTTGCTGCAACAAAATAACATTTATTTGGCAGCTACCTCTGAAATGGTGTTCTAACTGTACCCCCTTCATAGCTGCCAAGGTTTCAGATTGCTGTGTGTGACATTTTCATAATTTAGTGTTATTATGAGTGACAGTTCAATGACTGAGTGACACTTTCTTGCGAGCAAAATCAAGCAGTGAAGACAAGGGAAACATATAAGCCCTCAGGAAAGTGAGGATGGGGCACAAATAGGTCACAGCCAGGCTGTATGAGTTCAAAAACACTTTAGCTTGCTCAACCCTATAAAAATCATTAGCTGAGCGGTCCACCCTGGTCCAGAGTGCCGCAGAGCAGCACTATAGGTTCTGCTCACTTAGTGGCACTAAGGGTTGATTCATAGTAGTTAAGTTGCACCACAGTGGGCTCACCTCTTAGACCCAAGACGAGTTAGTGCGACTACTAACGAAGCTGAAAACTGTCAGTGAGCAGACAGACTGCTCAACTGTAACAGGGTAGGCAGCTCAGAAGATGATCATGACCACGTCCGCTGCTAAAAAGCAAATTTTCATTAGCATTTAGCAACTTAACAAGGCGATAGCTCACTCTCACACTCAGGCACTTTGCGAGGCGAGCAATTGGCAGGCCATGGCCGCAACAACTCGTGGACACCCGCGGCAATGCCACATGATTCTGGCTCAGCTGTACAATGGACTGGTGTGCTCTGGGCTGCTGAGGAGCCACTTCGGTGGCCGCCACGGTCTGTGATTCACTTGACTAAGCTGCAGACGCCGTTGGGGTCAGGTCCCGGGATCATTTACGACCACCACTGGCCAAAACTTTATTCAATCTCATGAATTGTCACCCGCTCAGGCAGCAGGGCGGACCTGCCTATTAAACTGTGTCTGACTCCTGACGTCAGTGAACGTAATGCAGCGTGTTGTAAGGTGTCCTATTATGTGTTACATTGTAGCAGAGTAGCAACTAGAACTGCGAGCAGCTCAGCCAGCCCTTAGGCCTGCCCGGAGCAGCAGGCACCGCGCACTTCCACTGCAGCTTTCAGTCAGTATAGTGCAATATAGCAGAGCTTCGGCTTGACAGCTGAGGAGGCGCTATAATGTGTGACTTTGCATTTCAGTGCGGTAATGCAGACCACCGCACTGAACTGCGTTAATCTAATGCCTGATGAGTGGTACTTGGCAGGGCTGCCACTTTTGCAACAAGTCAAGGACTTTTCCTGTTCCTAGAGAGGACTATGAAGGGTTTATTGTATTTGATACATACAGACATGTGATGTCGTTCTCTTCCTTTTTAGGTCGAGCCTCGAGTAGCGCGCAAGCGCTGCTTAGAGGCGAAGACTTTTAGTAAGCGAGTTTGAAAAGCAGTCCCAAAAACGCTCATGCATCGTGGCTGGCCTTTTTGGGATGGGTACGCGCGGCAAACATGTGTTTCCAATTATCGTGCCCAGACGCGGGCGCGATAATTGGAAACACATGCCGGCAAAAGGCCATGACGCACGAGCGTCTGGTCAGCTGAGCAGGCTGCCGCGCTCCCTCCTCCCCTCCTCTCCTCTGTTGTACACTAGCGCATTCGCGCGCTTGTTGACTACAGGCTTCACCTCAACTAGGCATCTGTCGGCAGTCTAAACGTGAGAAACGCAGGCGTCTGGACTCTCACTTCCATAAGACCCTCTTTGATTTGCACGCATGAATGCTATGCATGTTTAAAGAAGTACATTTTGAAATCACCCTGCCTATAAGGCAAAGCCGCCCTTTCTCGGTAGTTCAAAACGACCTAATGTGTGAGAGACACATTATCCGATAATCACGAATAATTAAACCAATGTCATACACTTCACCTTCTTCCAATTCTTTCTTTTACCCAGCAGCACTGTGCATGCTGGGACTTGAAGTTCTGTTTTCTCGGCGTGCAGGGTGATGCCTACTTAAGTACCAGAACTGAACAAGGAGATCCTCGTGACACGAGACCGCAGGTTTACTTACCTGAATTCTACAGGAAACTACACCTGGAATCATGTTGCCTTCCCTGACATTTCAAAGTTGCTCCACTACTTGTAAGTTTCCACTTCCCCGCCTCTTCCTAGCTGCGTGCCTGCATGCTGGCAGTGGTGAAGGAGCTGCCAAGTGTTTCCGTGTTACAACATTAGGTAAATCTGGCTTTTCGTCAAGCACGTTTATTGCCACTGTTTACGGTTAGAGCAACATTTCAAGACCTTGAAGGCACAGCCTTATTTGACTAAAGAGGCCGCGTCGGTTGAAGCGTTTCACGTGGCGTGAAGCCACTTGTAGCTGTCTAAAAGTCTCTAGGACTGAAAGTGTCGCCGCCGCAGCCCCAGTTCAGGTCACTCACCCGCGTGCTCCCCGTCAGGTCCCGGACCTTGATCTCTCTGCCCCCGGCGCTGGACGAGTGTCGCCGCTGCCCCCAGCGGTGCTGAGTCCAGAGCCTTCAAGGGGTGCACTGGACTCTCTGCTCCTGCAGAGCCCGGGCAGGATGCCACAGACCGCCCCCTGCCCAGTATGCCCGCCGCATGCAAAGCCCGGGCCCCTGCCGCTACAGTCCCTGGGACCACGGGATGCATCACTGCAGACGCCGATCTGAGACCCCTGGTCAGCAGCAGCATTGAGCCCGCAGACATCTTCCGTTCTTTCTTTCTTTCTTCCTTCTTTCTGCCAAACTAAGAGACTGTGTTTGGGCGCCCCCTCACGGCTGCAATGTATGATCTCCCCACGGGTCTTTCTCCAGTCCTTGGGGCACACAAACAATAAGCCTCAAGGGGATATTGGCAAGTAGTGGGCACAGGGCAGTAAAGCCCTAAATACCATAAAACGTCCCATTAAAATGCATAGATTTTGGAATAGCTCTAAAACGTAAGTCTTTTTCTTGAACCATAGAAGGAACCTATGCACAATGGTTTACCTACCAATTATGGCACTCATTACGTTTTCTCATAATACTGTTTTTTATCCTTTTGATTTACAAGCTTCGCAATGTCAGCTTAATAACAACTAAAGGTAGTTAGTAAATATGCATAAAAATAGGAAGGTTGAGCCCATCTCGAAAAAAAGTGTTTATTTCCGTTTCTACTGGAATTGTGTACATTCATTGCCTATATGTTTTATTAGTTCATTTATTTATTATTTATTTAGGAGTTTTATACAGCGCTAGTTAGACCCGAAGGTATCAGAGCGCTTTACAGCATAGGTGGTAAAGAAATCACAGAAGAAAACAGTAGTATACATGTTGACTAGGCGAGTCTAACGTCTCGGCTCAGCGTCTGCATTGTATAGCAGGAGATCATCACGCAGAGAGAGACAAAACAAAAAAGAACAAGCATTGGCATAGCCAATAGGTCTCGCCTTTGGGACCTTATAAGTGTTTGGTTATCCAGCACAATATCCTTGGTGCAACAACATCAACTGTTGCATGGCTAAACACTTATAAGGTCCCAAAGGTGAGACCTATTGGCTATGCCAATGCTTGTTAGCTTAAGGGTTAGCATCAATTATGCATTCTCAGGGTGCCTAGCTCCATGATCAGCGCACATTAGAGAGGCTCCTTGTGCCGGCACTAATATCCAACATAATCTAGGCAATATCCCTCACCAACAGTGGCATAGTAGTGCACTTGTGTCACTGCTCATACAACAAATCTGGATTTGGGCCACGGAGCCCAGCGAGATTATGCCAGATTGAGAGACGCCTGTTATGCACCCAGCCGAATCCAACATGGTGCTGCGGCGCTGATTGCGCGACCGAGAGTGGTGGGCCATTCCGCCCTGAGGCACCCCCTGCACATCTGCAATCCTCGAAGTTGAGCGGCACCCTGGCGGTACATGTGCAGCGGAGTCGTGTTGCGCTGGGAGGCGCCTGGGAGGACCTAGCTATACTGGACGTGGTGGCAGTGGCAGACTGCTGATCGTTAGGCCACGGATGGGGGCTGTGGAAGGCCCCGCCCCCGAGATTCTATCCATGAGTCTAGTGAGCCCCCGGGCATGGGGGCACTGACGAGGGAGTGACACGAGCAATCCGACCTTGGATCAGTGGGACTCCGGTGTGGCGGCGGCCCTCAGGGGAGCTCGTGAGTGCCTGCAAAGACTACTCGGGGGGGCCTGCTCATGCTTCCCAAGGGCAGGGACCGGTCTGGAGGCAGAGTCCCCCCAGATCACCACTGGGAAGCTCCGGAAGCAGTCTGTCTGGGGAGTGTGAGAAACCCCTCTTCACTCAAATACACATAACAGTGCCACGAAATGCCTGGACACCACTGGGCCCTTGCTGTTGTGGCAGTGGAGAAGGCAACTACCCACATCACTGCTTTGATAGAGTGCACAGCGCAATTCACAGAAACGTTGCTTGTTGAGACCACTTTTTTTTCAGCACGGAGCTGGAAGCTGTGGCGAGTAAGGCCCCCACACAAACAGACTAGCAAGACTGCCCAATGGACACCAGCCTTATCCAAGACACTTGTGGATTTGTGACCGGCAGGACGCCGGACCCACCGACGCCAGCAAGCATGAGAAGTGGGAGAATTTGCATTTGGGACTTGACCCATGTGGATTTGAGCGCCGGCCACGTGGTGTGTATCTTGGCTACTTCAGACCTACTGTGAGTCTGCCCCTAGAACTGACTGTGGGGCACCCCGGTTGCCCTGTGCAAAGTGAACAGGCATAGGCGGCCGACTGGAGACACAGCAGACTATCACACAAAACCATTGGACTCAAACACAATGGCAAAATCAGAAGCTCGCCAAACCAAACCACATTTTAAGGGTAAGAAGGCAACCAGGTCCCAGCCATTAGACAGAACCTTCGGTTCCCATGCTTATACCCCAGGCGAAGAGTATGTGAACCTTCGGATGTTGATGCTTCAAATACAAAAAAGCCTCACCCCCATAGATGCTAAGATAGACACTCCCTACTGGGGTGGACAAGCTAACATGTCCTTTATAAACAAGAAAAGCGCATCATGACATAAGAGGACCCCTTCACCCAATTAGACGATGACAGATCTGGCTACAATGAACTCCTGGATATGAGTAAGGTACACAAAGACATCAGAGCAAAAAATTAAACTTTGGAGGACAGATCGTGACGCAACAACCTGCACGTAGTGGGCATCCCCAAGTCGACGGACACTGGATACACGGCCAATTATGTGAAAGTTCCCCTAAAACAACATGATGGCGCAGGTTGCCAGTGGATGAGGGGGCCATTGGGAGCCAAAGGGATTGTTTGGGCCACACAGGGGCAGATGGCTATCGGACGGGGTTGTTTTGGTGTGAAAGGCAGCGAGTCTTCTAAGACCCTCAATGCTGCCCGGTGCAGGGTTCCACCTCTAATTCACTTTGGGTTCGCTATCAAAATAATGAGGCAAGGCGCTGGAAACTGGAAGACAAGAAGAAGGTTTATTTCTCATGAGGAGATCGCGTCAACTGAGACACCGGGATGTCTCAGTGAGGTGTTCTGCTGGCAATGCTTTTGGCTCTTCCTTTTATACAGGTTTTACACAATGTATTTGTTTCATTTATCATGGTTACAAGCTTGGAGTCTCCGCCCCGGGCAGGTTGTCACACAAGTCCGACATTGTTTCATCAACATGGTTACACAAGCCCAACATTAACTCTCCTCCCGCCCGGGTCAAAAACAGACAATTTAATTGCAGCTGGACCTTGCTTCAGGGTCTAAAACGAGTGAGACCGGCCAGATCTAAGAGTCCGTTCTGTTGATAAAAACAGGTCCCATTGTTGGCTAAAACAAGTCTTGCTGTGTGCAGTGCAATAAACCATGTTTGCAAGAGTCTGTTTGGTGTTTGTAACCTGTTTGTGCAGGGATGAGAGGAAAGACTAGTTTGAGGCAGAAGGTGATGTTGATGTTTGTCGTGGAGATAGTTTATAGCCCCCAGCACACATATCGGGTTTGGTCAGAGAGTCAGAAGGCTGAGAGGACAGGGTGAAATGAAGGTGACCAACAGAGTACAAAATGGCTGTGGTCAATCAGAATGACTGTAGTTTATGTGCACGTAGGAACTTTCATCAGACAAGATGGCGCAGAATGTTCATGATTGTTGTTTTGTTCTTAACAGTCGCCCTTTGAACATAACTAGCCAGCTTGTCAGTCTATTTCGATCTCCATAATGTCCTGTATCTCTTGATCATACATTACTCTCATTTTTGTTAGCTGAGTGTCCATAGTCTTAGGGTGCAAGGTAGTTATGCAAAGATAACACAAAGGTGGTATACAGTGTATACCCAAACAACCACCACATATTGTCAATACTGGGACCAAGAGAATCATTGATATTTTCCAACCCCACTCCTTCAAGATGCCCCAAAGCCAACTTCCAATTGGCCAAGTCTCTGATCCTTGATGAATTTCTGAAGATAGTCTATGGAGATGTTCTATTGCTTCATAGACAGAAGGTGAATTATCAGGCTGCGTCGAGGAACTGTGATGAGGCAGAGTCTGTTTGATCAATGTCTTTAGAACACTTTTCTTGATGATGCTCTGCAGGGGCTGTGTAGGTTGGTGGTAGAACAAAGGCGATGTAGCACGTGCACCCCTAGTTTCCTGGGAGCCAGGTGTAGGCTTTGGTTCCACAAACAAAGTACATATTGGGTGATGCAACAAGCGCTGGGGGTTGGCAGTGTTCAAAGTCCTTACAATGTTACAAGTGCTGTGACCCACATTCTTAGTCCCACGGCCTTCAATGCATACAAGGCCTGAGACGTTCACCACAGATAGGGCCACAGTCAGTGTTGCAGCAGTTCTTTTCTTCAGGTAGGAAAATGTGGCTCTGACAGGATTATTGAACACTTGTATTTCCACTCGTTCTTTGGAGGGGACATTCATTGGGAATGTTGTATTGGAGGTGTGAGGGCAAAAGGGAGCTGCTGTTCTTCCTGTTTGGTTTAGCCAGAACTCGTTGTAGAACTGAGCGGTTGTCCCATCGGAAGTGGCATTGTCTTTGTAACTTTCTTGTGGGAGCATCACCCAGGCAAGGCAAGATCCATGAACAGAAAAGGGTGGAGGGATGAAAGGGATGGAATGTTCAGTGGCATGTGGTAGCAGCCCACAGACCCAACAGTTAGTGGCATTGGTGGCAAGATTGTGCTGGTGCAGCATCTGTACGAAAGAATTATTCCAGAATTCTTTGCGTCGTTCTCGGAGATGTGGCGGTAGTGATACCAGGTAGTGTTCTTTCTTTGTGATTGGTTGCATGGTTGGTGACAATGTTCTGTATGCAGGTGCATTCTCTTCAATGATCCAGAGTGTGACCATTAGCAGGAGGCAGGTGAGAAATGCAGCTACAAGTGCAATTGTCTTTGTACTGTGCAGTTCAAAAGTCTTGGTGTCTTTGCGGTGGCTTTGCAGGTGTTCCGTTTCTTCCATCATCTTCGAGGAGCTCACCAACTGTTAGGACCACAGACTTTTGTCTGGTGTTTTTCCTGGTAGCGTTGTTTGGCTGTGCTACCGATCTGAGACTCTGACTCAGTTAGTGGCCTGGTTGTTGGAGCTCCCCTTTCGTCGATCTTAGGTTGTACCCTTTCCTGGATGGCACCGTGGGGTCGGAAAATTCTGATAGTTCAAGGGTGTCTTCTTGTGGGTAGCAACTCAGAGCTGGTCGGTCTCTCGCGAGTACTTCCTCTTGCACCTTCACCCCTTCACAGGTTGCCAGGGTTGGAGGGACTCGCTTGCAATGGAGCGTGCAGTCAGTTTCATTTTATTTCCACTCGAGGGCAGTTCGGGTGGTGCTCAGGACTTGCCAGGGGCCCGTCCACCTAGGCTCCAGATTCTTCGTTATCAAACATGGTCGCCTGGCTTTATTTCATGTCCCGGGCCCCTGGATACGTCAGGCAAGGCTTGCTGCACCTGTTGGTGGATAATTGTTAGCTCGTTTGTCAATTTATGCAAGTAATCTGCGTAGTTCTGTCTCCTGCCGTGGCTCGGGCAGTAACGTCTGCTAGTGCATTTCCCTGTCCAATGAGATCAGTCACTTTCCTATGTGCTTGGCATTTTATCACTGCTAACTTCTTGGGGAGGAGGACTGCTTGCGCCAAGGCGGAGACTAAATCTCCATGCAGGATGGGTGTACCGTGTGAAGTCAGGAACCCTCTTTCTTTCCATAAGATTCCAAAATGGTGAACCACCCTGAAGGCATATTGGCTGTCGGTGTATATGTTAACTGTCGTGTCAGTCGCTAAGATCGGTCGGGACAAAGGGTTGGTGGAGTGCGCACCGTCAAATCCTATTGAGGTCACATGTGAGCCTGACAAGGGTGCCCTTGAAATCAGTCGTTTGGATAGTGCACTACGTGTTGCTCCCGTGTCTACCAGAAATGGCGACTTTGTGCCCAGGACCTCAGCGGTAACATAAGGGCCTTGCTGATCAACATAGAGCTCGACTGGATCCCTCCCTTGCCCCTGGCTGTCCTATGCAAAGTCATACGTATTGTCATAATCTGTCTGTTGGTACTGATTCTGTTTGGGATGGTCAAATGTGTTCACTCTTCCTGGCCTTTCCTTGCTTGCTTCACTCGTGTACCCTCTCCCACGTCCTCTCTCCTCTCTGTCCACTTGCTATTTCCTCGCCCCTCTGCCCCTACCAGCTCCTAACAAAGCCGGGCATTGGGTTTTCCAGTGTCCATATTCTTTGCAAAATGCACATTGATCCTGTCCTAGGTCTTGGCGTCCTACATATGATGTCGATGAATTGTTACTAGGTGGCTGTACTCTAGGGGTATTCTGCTGGTATCCTCCCCTATATTGCTCCCTTCCTGTATTCGCCCCCTGGAGTTGTGCTACCATTACCCTTTCCTTCAAGTCCTTCTTTTTCCTTTCTGTAGCCCTGTCATTTTCGTTTTTCTGATGCTCATAGTACTGGGCCATTTGGAGAATGGCCGCCGGTTTAGATGCTGCCCAACTACTTTCGCTGGCTTGTAATTTCTGGGATACATCTGGCAGTAGTCCTTTGACATAGTTCTGCACAAATAAGTGGTGTCCGGTTGCGGTGGACATGTCTTGTCCACTGTAATCGGAGAACACCGTTTCAAATCTGGAGAAATACTCTGAGACATCCTCTTGTGGTTTCTGGCGGCACGCGGTTACTATGGACCAGTCTATCTTTTTCTCTGGGATCAGCGTTTTCACTTTCTGCACCATTTTGTCAGGGAGGTCCAATATTGCTTTAACCGGTTTTTGACCAGGGTTCCGCTGTTTATCTAGTGTGTTAAGTTGTTCCCAGGTATGACCAAGCAGTTCGGTATGGTCTATTTTCCTAATCTGTTTCCACACATCTGCTGGCAAACATAACCCGAAGAACAAGTCTATGTCGGCAAGTGTCATTATTGTTGATCCCAGAGCGGTACCTAGCTCAGTGTAAAGGCGGTGGGGTTCTTTCAGTAAACCGGTAGAGATTTACGGAACGTCAAAATGTCCTGTCTGTCCCATGGTTGATACACCCAATTGTAGACCACCCTTCCTCTAGCGTCTTGATGGTTTATATCGTCATTAGTCCCTTGTCCTCTAGGAGGTACCCAGTAAGGGGCAGCTTCTTTTATTGGCATCATGCTATCTGTTTTTTCCACTGGGGGTCCTGCTACCTTAGTTGTCCTGTCCCTATCTATCTGTCCTTGTTCTATGAGGTGACGCAATACTTCTAGTGTGGATGAAAATAGTTCTGCAACATCGTGGTCGTCTTCATCTCCGATGTCTACCTTCCTGTAGAGAGCCACTAATCGCTCGGGCCATACGTCTTGGTACTTCTCTTCATATGCAGTAAGGGTGTGGTAACAGAGACGTACAATAAAGTATCGTTTGCGGTTTTCAACATAGGAGTCGCATATGTCAGTTACGTACTCTTCTGTTTCTTTCCTATCTATGAGGGTTTTAACTATTTTATCAATGCCTGCTCGCTCATTTTTACTTAATCGCGGGACCCTGGGCGCTCCTTTTTCTTTTGATCCTACCTCTACTACTGTATCCTTTGATGAGGCATTTGGTGTGGGTGACTCGGTGGGGAGCAGAGGCGGTGGAGACTGAGGCGATCGTGCCATCTCCAGCTATACTTTGGTGGTCCTGTCGTTGTACTCACGGGATGAGTAGGGGCGTAAGGGGGTGGCATGTATATGATTGGGGGACCTAAAAATAAATCATCTACCCTTTGTTTTGCTGGTAACTTGGGGTAAAGAGTCGAGGGCGTTCTAACAGGGCATTGACCTGATATTTTTGATTCCTGTTCCTTTTTATCGATTTCCTTTTCTTTTAGTTTTTCTTTTAATCTTTTACAGGCTTGGTAAGCTGATTTTCGCGTTTCTTTATCTTGTCTAGCTTCGTCCCTTTTCTTTCTTTGAGCTGCCTCTTTTCGACATAAGCCAAAACTGTCAAACATGGCTGGTCTAGTTTTCTTTTGTGGAGAGCTAATTCTAACATTTCTATTTTAGCAAGATGGAAAGATCCCGTCAGTGGCCACTGATTTACCCGGTCCTTCCTAGTGTATTTATGCCATAGTTTGCTATAAGCTACGCTGGCTAATCCATACTTTACGTACATGTCCTTGTTAGGGTGCCTTCCGGCGGTGCCGGCTGACTGACCTCTAACAAACGGTCTGGTCCAAAACAATTACAATCAAACAATCTAGAGAAAACAGGCATGACGTATTTATCGGTCAAAATGAATATCTCAATCAATCAATTTAGACAAAAAGTCTGCACTACCTGTCCTTCGCTGTCTGCAAAGAGAGAATATTCCTATTCTACGTTGTTTGCAAGCAGGGAATGTCTCAAATAACTCGATATCAAAAAAGGAATACTAGTATTTCAATCAAACTATTCAATCAATCAATCAATCAATCAATTTAAGTCGTTTTTTTTCACGACCTTACCCGGACCGTATGGACAGTTCTTCGTCTTCCCCTTCCAGCGCCTGGTTGTCCTCTCACTCCAACAATCAATGCGGCGTTCCTCTAAGGTCCCAGTCAGGACCGCAGGTCACTCGAGAGAGGTCCGTTCGGAACCGGTGAAGTTCAGTCGATCGGCAGCCAGACAAGGGTCTTCTCAGGCAGGTATACCCCAATCGTTTAGTTGTTCACTCCGTCGTTAGGACCTCTCTACTGGACCCACGCGTCGCTGATGGGCCCCAATGATTGGGCGCCAATTTGTGAAAGGCAGCGAGTCTTCTAAGACCCTCAATGCTGCCCGGTGCAGGGTTCCACCTCTAATTCACTTTGGGTTCGCTATCAAAATAATGAGGCAAGGCGCTGGAAACTGGAAGACAAGAAGAAGGTTTATTTCTCATGAGGAGATCGCGTCAACTGAGACACCGGGATGTCTCAGTGAGGTGTTCTGCTGGCAATGCTTTTGGCTCTTCCTTTTATACAGGTTTTACACAATGTATTTGTTTCATTTATCATGGTTACAAGCTTGGAGTCTCCGCCCGGGCAGGTTGTCACACAAGCCCGACATTGTTTCATCAACATGGTTACACAAGCCCAACATTAACTCTCCTCCCGCCCGGGTCAAAAACAGACAATTTAATTGCAGCTGGACCTTGCTTCAGGGTCTAAAAACGAGTGAGACCGGCCAGATCTAAGAGTCCGTTCTGTTGATAAAAACAGGTCCCATTGTTGGCTAAAACAAGTCTTGCTGTGTGCAGTGCAATAAACCATGTTTGCAAGAGTCTGTTTGGTGTTTGTAACCTGTTTGTGCAGGGATGAGAGGAAAGACGAGTTTGAGGCAGCAGGTGATGTTGATGTTTGTCGTGGAGATAGTTTATAGCCCCCAGCACACATATCAGGTTTGGTCAGAGAGTCAGAAGGCTGAGAGGACAGGGTGAAATGAAGGTGACCAACAGAGTACAAAATGGCTGTGGTCAATCAGAATGACTGTAGTTTATGTGCACGTAGGAACTTTCATCAGACAAGATGGCGCAGAATGTTCATGATTGTTGTTTTGTTCTTAACATTGGGGTGGGGGGGGGATTTAAGTTCCGGGTTGCCATATTAACGATCCTTCTTGCAATGTGCCTCTTCCTTGTGCCGGCAGGGTACAAACAGCGAGACTTTTCTTCTGTACAATATACACCTGCCACACTGCTGATTTGGTTGTGTAACATCGCCTATGGCACGCTATTGATTTGGATGTTGGCATGTGTTTTGTTTTTGAAATGATTAATAAAAACATTTAAACATAAAACAACATGATGGGCGCTAACAACTTCTTTCCACTAATTACCGTAGAGCGAATGCACCGCTCCTTAGGCCCTCGGCCCCAGTGGATGAACATAGCTAGACTCTTCAACTTCAGAGACAGAGATGTGGACCTACAGCTCGCCCAAGAAAAACAAGCTGATGTGTGTGGGATCAGGAATTTAATCTTTCCAGACTTTATCCTAGCAATACAGGAGGTAGAGGAGGCCCGTCCGCCGTTTGCATGCCAAAAGAATGCTGCGACAAATTGGGATGCAACACACTATGCTATACCCAGCACGCCTGAAGGTCACAGATAGAGAAGGTACACATTTCTACTACACCCCAGAAAGCTGAACCATTCGTTAAACGACTAATAAAAAAGTCAGACACTAGCAGAGGAGGCAAGTGAGGGAGAATGAGAACATTATACCCAACATCGCACATGACCGGTGGCCCTACCGCGTTAGCCCTAGGCCTCATGCTGGCCCTGTAGACTCTGGACCACTGGGGACCTACTGCTGAGAGACATGCAAACCTACTAATAGGATGTCACCCGACCTTTCTAAATTCAACACATGGGCTGGCAGGCACCACTTATGGCAGTGGTGAGATAGACCGCTCATTAAAAAGGAGGGAGAAAGAAGCAGAGATCCATTAAGCTTCCAAACATAAGGAACATCAAGCATCAAAAGGGAATGGATCACTTGTGTTAAAAAAGTCTCACATAGACGATGTTGGAGACTCAACCACAATACCTCATAGGCGGTATATCTTGATTCTCCGCCTCATTGCTTATGTGGATTGAATCATCATAGGGCCCGTCACCTGAGTGTCCCATTCTCCAAGAGACCTACTTTTCTCCACCAGGAGGAAGACTGGCGGGATAGCAACAGTCATGATGAGTGGTTAAAAATATCTATTTTCCTGTAAAAGAAGATTTGTTGGACAGGAAAATTATAAGATTAAAAAGAAATGGCGGTGTTAAAGTGGGTGAGTTATTGATCCATAATATCTAGTGAGCAGTCAACATGTTTAGGCCAAAGGTGCCCAATCAGGTCAGGTGGCCTTCATCAGGACCAGAATAGAGGGTCCAAATTTTAGAGACTCTCTTGGTGTAAATGAAATGAGGGATTTCACTTAGCACTCTTCGTTATGTAGGCACAGGTTATTGGCCCATAACTTAAATAGGAGGCAATTAGTGCTCCTTAAGGCGTTGGGAGGAGAAAGACGTTCCTCCATGTGACATGTCTTCATCGGCACTGCTAGTGACATCTTCACCGGCACTGCTGCAGTCCTTCAAGGCATTGGGGCAGCCATAAACACTGTAGTGAGATCTGATCCTCTAAGATACCACAAAGCATCCAACAAGGCCTAAACTCAAATTGTGCACCGGTGTGCTCATGCCTCTTCCAGTGGGGAGCGTATGAAAAGGGGCGACTCATAGCCACGGGAGTAAGGTGACACCAGCCCTGGTCTTATTGCGAGACGACTGGGATTGTGTCCCGCACAAATAAATGAGAGGTAGGCCCCCCTGCCGCTCACTAGAACTACTTATGGAAAAAAAGATTAAAACATGCTATCAGGGAAATCCCATGGACCAGTGGTGACCCAAAAAGAGGAAAAGAAAGACAGGCCAGTCACCAGCTCCAACATCTGTTGTGGAGTCCCCAGAGCAAACCGCTATAACTTCACTACCAGCTGCCTCCAGTTCCCCCAGGGTGGTCAACAAGGGGCTGTTTCAGCCAAATATTACATCCAAATTCCCCTTTCTGAAAGATGTTGGGGGGCGGATGTCTTATTTTCAAATAATATGCATATCAAAGGGCTTCCTGGTCCCCTATGCCCCACTGTGCTAGTACAAAATCTTCTGAGAGGCCCAGCTACCCTTGGGCATGCGATGGGCTCTATAACCAGCAATGGCCTTGCAACACCCAACGGTTCCCTGCCAAACCGTATAAGTCACCTAACCAGGGCATGGACATGCAGCTAATAAATCAGTTAGAGGAAGAAGAAAAGAAACGCCAAAATCTTATGATCCACCCACTGTCGGGACCAGGAACGGGATCCCAAAACAATAGCCCAACTCTGTTGGGCTGCAACGTGGTTGTGACAACTCCCCCCACAGCGCAGAGCCCTCAATCTGGTTTGCATCGAAAACAAGGACTCACTAGCAGCAACAAATGAAACTTCTTCTTATCTCTACTCGAAGGAATGGGAGAGGATGCTCACCTCATATGGCAACGAGGCACCAACTAACGCCAGCCCAAACCCAAATGGAAGCAAGCACCCACAAGGGGCCTTATGGTCAACTATGATAAGAATTCTACAAAGCTCAGTAGAGGCACTCAACTTTCAGGCAAACAAAATGGTTTTCAAATTAGTCTCCTGAACCCTCTTGCAATGAACGTGGTGGGCATTGACGAGAAAATTGCAAATGTAAACATTTTAATAAAGAGAGCGCTGGCTGATACACAGGAAATAGGGCAGAGGTGTGGATGCTCCCCTGTCCTAGGCAAGTTGTCAGCACTTCCGGCGACGATGTTGACTAATTGTTGATCTCAAGGACATGATTAAAGACAGGCCCCAAATGATGCAGAGGGGTGAAATGTGGAAATCCTTCCGGCTGGAAAAATTAAGGCCTTGGGGCTGCTTGATTCGACCCTGAGGCAACATCATCAGTAACGGTAGGTTTGCGCGTACGTGACAGGACCCAAAACAACACGGATGGACCTCAGGAACAGAAGAGAGCAAGACAGAGAAAGGGTCGCAACACAAAGCTTCCATGGTAAAGGAGGCTGGTAACCTACCCGATTTTTTACACCAGACCCAGGTCGCCCCCTCTCCCAGGGACGTAGATCTCCATGAGACATCCACAGCTCTGGTTAGGGAAGACGTTGCAGCATTAATGACTACCTCTAGACAAACATGCCCCGCTAATGGAACGCACAGTAGATCTGGAGCCGACTTGGAGGCCGATGTACCAGTCATTCTAGCCCCAGCCGCGACAAATTATCTTGTACCATAAGACATGAAACGACAACCACCCAGGATAGCACCACAAAAGGGCCTCTTCCCAATAACAGGATGGGACCTTGCAAGGAAGAAGGAGGTGTAGCCACTTGTACCACGGCTGGGTTCATCCCCTTTAACCTGCACAGACCTCAAACTCATCCGGGCAGTGATATCCATATTACAAGAGAAAACGCAGCCATCACCAGCTGGGAAAGCGGAGTGCAACAAAAAAGAGTGCTACAGGACATATCAAATGAGAAATTTAGGCACTCGTAAAAATTGCCTTGCTTTACTCTATCCTAAATACACTTCCAGGGGCCCTTATGATATTCTAAATAGAGGCAACATCCAGACACTGGACGGAATGGGGAATGCTGTCTCACACAATAAAGGTTCCACTGAGTTCATCAATCCAGGCCCGGTCAGCGAAATGAAGCAACTAAAGTGGTGTGGGGCTCAATTGAGATGGGTGAAAAAGATTTTGAGTGCGGCCGACATTTTTCAGGGCTGAGGGAACACAATAACACCTATCAAAGGAACAGGATATCCCCAGGTACTAGAGTCACAAGAAAAGGACGATCTATTAGTGACTTGACCAAGAAAGTTCTATTCCGTCCAGAGGAATGCACGTAGCAAATCCCCACGCCCCCAAAATGAAGGGGTAATATGCCACTGTGGCGGGCTTGCCACAGAATCAGATGTGGCTACAGAGTAGGGTTGGCTGTAGGGTGCACTGAACACAACCAGACTTTTACAATGACAAGACACTGCTTCCACCACTAATAACGCGCTTAAGATCTGCTCCTGGAATATAAAAGGCCTGGCTAACAAGTTTGAAGATGCAGAAATCTCCCAATACCTTCAATAACTTTTTACGTAATCCTCCAAGAAACCTGGGCTCCGGATGCACTTGATCTGGAGGGCTCATAAACTTTTACATACCAGCAGTCAAAGTACACACATATGGTTGTAGCAAGGGTGGTCTGGCAATGTACGTTTCAGCTACTAGTGATATTGAATGCCAAGAGGAAGAAACCGACAAAGCCGGTTTACAAATTGTTGTACTAAGTGTTAAGACACCAACCAGTCAATCTTAGAAAATTATAATGGTAAATGTCTACATTCACCCTAATGCTGCAACCAGGGCCAAGGTAACAGATAAGCTTATTAAGACGAGCTTGGCGTTAAGACTAAAATAGAGGGACTATGAATCAGACTATAGAAAGGGACTATGAATCAATAGCTACAAGTGACTTCAACATGTGGCTAATGAGTAAGCTGCCCAAAAATGAGTTCACAGAAGCCCAAAATGCCCTTTGGATGATTCCAACTCAGGTGCCACCTTGCCCCCCCCCTCCCCAAGTGTCAAAAAGATGATAGTAGATGTCAACGTATGGAAGTAAACTTAGAACATCTAGGCTTCAGAGTTCTAAATGGCCGATATAACCCTGACAAACCACCCGGGCTTTCATTTTTAACTAGTTCCGGCGCATCACTCATTGACTACACTTTTGTAAGCCTCTCACTACTGCAGGTTGTTATCGCTTATGGACTTGGCAAGAAACTGGAAAGCGACCATAGGCCACAAGAAACAACTCTAGATCTAGTCTTAGAAACACATACACCAGCAATGGATCTGAACTCCAGGGTACTCGATCGTCCTCAAACGCATCAAATGCAAGGTGGCCTCCCTACCAGTACTGTCAGAAACAGCAAAATCACTGGTGGTTAGTTCCAAAACAACTGGTGAAACACAATAAAACTCACAGATCAGCCCGCAAAACCAGTCAACTCAGTTACAACAAATAGGCAAAGCAAGAGAGCAAGGCCAACTTCCTGGAGAGGAGGGTGAGCAACCCCATGATCAGGACAGCCCAAAAAAGTAAATCGTGTCTCTGGCGGGCCCTCAAAAGGTCACCTGAGGATTCTGTTATACTGAAAGACCTCAGGGCCGCAAGGAAACAATCAAAAAGGGCAAAATGGCAGCTTCAGTCCCAGGTCTTTCTCGGTCAATCTGCTGAACGAGAAAGAAAACACCTCCAGTTCCTTCTGGCGAACAGTAAATGGGATAAACAGACCCCTCCCAAGGGTGACTGCCTTCAGTATCTGAGGCCACCTGGCATTTTTTGAGCAGTCATTATAACCAAGGGAAGCAACACAGGTGCAAATCAGATGACTTGGAGCTAGAAAATACTCAGCTAATCCCATATAGGGAGAGGGCCCCAACACCAGTCTGGTGCACAATCAGTTCTTGCTCCGTGCAGAGGAAAATTGCAAGGGGACATAGGGACGGGGCGCTGGGCCTGAATAGCATTCCACCAGTCTTCTATAAGGAGGATTCATAGTCTGGGCTGCTTAACTTGTCCCAGTTTTTAACGCCGTAATGCAGCCCCACACTATTCCTTCCTCGTGGAGGGGCTCAAATCTTACCCTAATATACATGGGAAGGGAACACAGAGTGGGAAGTTTTCAATATTTATTGAACCAACGTGATTCCTGTATAAAATATATGTGCTGCAATGATCAATAGACAGAAGCAAATTAAACTTATTAGAAGTATTAGGACAGTGAACAGAATGAAAAGTTCCACCATTGTGCTAAAACAATGCATTTATGCAAGCATATAAAGAGACAAGCCTACTCCTACTATGCGTTCCCTAACCTAAGTGTCTAGGAGTGTGTATGTGTTCTTGCCAAGAATCCCTGTACTGGATGATCCAACCCCTGTACCTGAAGGGAAAGAATGTAGGTCCCTGTTGTGATAACGAGCTGGACACCCCTAGTAGAGATATCAGCAGGCTGCTGCACTGAAGCATAAGCATGTAGAGACCTCGCCAATGACAGCAAAGAGCACCTCTGCCAACACCCAGAAATGGATGTTCATTTATAACAAAAAGCAGCTGTACCAAGTACTTATAACAATAGGCATCCTTGCCTGGTGCTGAGATCTTTGTCAGGCTGCCATTGTTAGTATGTTATAGATAGCTATGTCGCAATATGTATGAAAACAACATGCACATTTGCATAATGTATGTATAAACCTTGTACATGGTGGCAAAGTAGCATGACACTGTTCAAGTGAAGTTGATTCTGTAAGCAAGTATAGTTTCCAAGAAACTAATTCCGAATGTCACGGATGCAAATGTGTGTCAGAAGTCATCGTGTAAAAGTGAAGGCAACTTTAGGAAAGACCCGTGTACATGTAAAATGGCAGTGTTTCCTTCCAAGCCTAACTGGGACATGTGACACCCACTCCTAGGACATAAGTCGACTAAGAAGCTATCCAAATGGAAAAAAGCCCTCTTGCTAAAATACAACAGGCAAGGGCAGGTGGAACATGAAGTTGAATTGTTGCCAACCTCGTTACACTATTTAGTGACAGATCAAACAGAACAACACCTAGGAAAAGAGCAAGAGGGGACCCTCAAGACTGAACAGAGACCCTATCTGAGTAAGGAGTGGCTTAGAGTTTCGAGGGGAAAAAAGGAAGTGTAAAAGGAAAATCACTGATTAATTAGTTAGTACGAAGCACTGAGGGAAAACAGTAACTGTTCCCATGCCTTTCCCTCGTCCTCTGCTCCCCTACACCTTTCTCCACCCTCAGCAAACAACTGCCTCTCTCCCCATCTTATTAAAATACATGGTCAAGAGAAAGGATCTGGGTGTAATGTGAAGGGGGGGGGGACGGGAACACTCCTTAGTTGCATAAAGATTTTGAAACTCATTGGATTGTGGGGAAAGAGACCGTGCTCCCATAAATGCTCAGGCACAGACCTGTCATTCTGCGTACATGGGCTTCAGGGGGGTTGTATGTTGGAACAACGAGTTCCTCAACAACGACTACCCTAACAACGAGGTCGCAACCACGAACTCGTCTAAACCACGATTTCTTTTTACCACGCATTCCTTTACAACGATTTTTCGTAGTAAAGGCATGCATAGTAAAAAAAATACATACCAACTACTACCCCGATCTCCCCCAGCCCTTAAAAACTAACCCCAACCCCCGACTCCCTAAAATCAAACACGATCCCCCACACCCCTTATAAACTAACTCCCTGTAAACTAACCCCAACCCCTTCACCCCCTGAAAACTAATCCCCAACCCCCACACCCCCTAAAAACTAACCACAAACCCCTCTTACCTGTTCCTCTCCGAACTCCGCCCTGCCCGAACACTAGAAGGACTCAGACTTAACCACGCACATGCGTGGTTAAGGCTGAGTCGTTGTTCAAAGTCGTTGTGGCAAAGGTCGTTTCCCGTGTGGGCGGGCCAGGTAAATGCATGGGGAGGAGGGCACGAGCCAGTAATCAACAATTGGTTTTGGGAGATTTATTGTTAAACATTGCCCATTTTTGATCGCATCTATCAACATACAGTTAAGTAGTACCTTTGATAACTTTGGTTCTAATCAATAAGGTGTTGCCGCTGCAGAATATTTATCTTTTAAACTGGCGTGCAGCCAATCTTGTGCCGCTGAACTTTCCCTCCTCTTGCAACATGATAGACCTGTATTGGCCACTGTACCTGTCTCCAGGCCATTCCCTGTGCCCAGTGGCGTACTGCGCAGCCATAGGTGTAGTGTTCCCAGCTGCGGGCAATTCCAACAGCAGCTACTGTGGCCGAGCTTTATTGGGCTTAGCTATTTCCGGTGGGCAGCGCAAGCAGGGGCTACTTCCTAAGTTTGTAAATAATTAACCTTGGGTGTTGACGGTTAGGGAGCCCACCAAATCAAGCATAATTCAGGATTTTGTAGGTTCTCACTCATAACAATAACACCAAAACTAACCCCACACCTACTAACAATAACACCAAAACTAACCCCAAACCCCGCACCCCCTAAAAATTAACCCCACCCCCCCCACCCCTGAAACCTAACCCCACATCCCCTTTAAAACTAAACACAAACCCCTCTTACCTGTTCCTCTGCGACGCTCCTCCGAATTCCGCCCTGCCCGAACACTAGAACGACTCAGCCTTAACCACGCACATGCGTGGTTAAGGCGGAGTCGTTGTTCGGGCAAGTCGTTGTTTGGCTTATGTGACTCCGGAACGTGGCAAAGGTCGTTTCCCCTTCAGGGGGTACATAGTCCTCAGTCTCCTGCTTCAGCTCCTCCTGCCCAAGAGCAGTGCCAAGCAGAAATACACAAATCTAATGACTGGCCGGGCAAGAACAACATTTCACTGATGATGAAGGCCAGAAATAATGGAGTTTATTATGCACTACGATTTAGCCCGAACACCCGCATCTCTGACTCTCAACCAAATCTGGATGGATGCAGTCTGGCTTCCCAGAGTGCATTAATCGAGGCAGGTCAACAGAAAAACGATACCTTTTGCAAGGCAAAACGAGCTAAAAAAGTCCAAACTTTTGACCATTTTGAACACACACAAAAAAAAAATTCCAGCCCTGCCCGTATTATCGCATTACTTAGTTATCAGAACATATCCTTGATGGCAGTTAAGTGAACTGGTGTTCGGATCACTTGGGTACCGTGACAGATGTGACTAGATGCAGCCCGCATCTCTTCTCTCTGCAATCCATACTATCTACGTTTCTGATTTGATACTCTGTTCTTTTGCGGAAAGTACATTAAGAATTATGAACCCTCAAATACAATGCGCTTTTACTGTTTTTGCAAGCCTGGGCCTTTCAGGATATTAAACAATATCAGGCCAAAAACAGTTATTCATTTTCATAAGGTGCCACCGGAGCACAATGAAGAGAAAATGACGTGCAGTCACACAAACTTTTAACAGAACGGATAGAATACATGCCGACTTGCTGAAGTTGCCTTTTCTGAGTCACAAAGCCCCCTCCACTAGACATAAACCGACCTTTTTTCTCTCTTCTGCATGATTAATTACTTAATATCCTATTAATTGGAAAATGAGGCTGAAATTCAAAAGCTTTCATTTTCTAGGCAGTTCAGACTTGTCTGAGAAGAGCCGATGAAGATGTTCATCAAAGGCGAGTAGCCAAGGTCATGAAGGCCGTAACTCTTCAGCTATTCATTACCTGTCCTAGACGGTAATTAACAATGGCAACATTACCATAAATCAGCGTCTTCCTGATTATTCACTCATGATGAGCTGTCAGTCCACTCTTTGGTGTCTGTTCTCCGCTTCTGCTCCCTCCCCTCACATTCATTTGTACTTCAGCAGTGTATACTAAGTGCTCACTGCTGGCATTGTCACCTACAAAATACACCTGTTAAAAATAATTACGTGTGCTATTAGCAATGTAGACAAAAAAATATTAGCGTTCTCGACGGATGCTGATAAGTTCCCATAACCACCTACGCCTCTTAGCACAACACTTGATTCATTTTACTAGAAGAACTATGCTAAAAACTCTGAAAGGAGGTAAAAGAGAGTACTGCAAGTCATAAATGAAGAAAATCACTGCAAAAAACAGTGCCGCAGTTCAGCACAATGCCCTTCTATCACCAAGATCCAAAACAAATGAACAAGCTCTGGTGTGACTCCAGAGAGCAGCAAACCCAACTTCCGTCCTTGGCAGCAAGGCCACAGAGTAGTCTGACATCCAGCTGCCCCCAGCCCGGAACTGCTGCTCCCCTATTCCCCGTGCTTGGTCCCCATATCTGGCACATTTCCACACCTTGACAACAGCCACGTTTCTCCTTCTGGTTTGCAAGCAGCTGCATTCATATTGCTCCATTTATTCTCCACTTAATCTCCATTTCCCTTAAGTTTTCAGCGTCCTTTTCCATCTCTGATAAAAGTAGGAAGAAAGTTCAACAAAGAACCTCATTTTACATTCACACTTGCAGGTTTTGCCTGTATATTTTTAAATCAAGTGAGAATGATCGTGGTATGCAAATCAGACCTATTCCTGAAAGGGTACTCATGCCACATGCATATGACTGAGCAATCTGCGTAGAACAATCATCACATTATGCTTGCACCAATGTGCAAGGCAACATCATGCACACCGATGGAATCGCTCTTGAATAGACCAAGGTTAAGTGACTCTCCTTCTAAGCTTCTACCACTTTGCAGCCTTACTTGTTAATACGAATGCACGTTGATTTGAAGTAGCTTCATAACATTTACTCCTACCTTGCGGCATCTCCCGAGGCAAGAAGTGAGGCTCTTGAGCGCTGACATGCACCCAATCAAAGTCGTCATATGGGTCCTGATGGTAATCACAAGGGCCAAGACCATCATCGAAATTGCAGCCCCCTGAAAAACACACCGCAAAATATTTCACTAGTTGCAACAACCAGGGGTCTTTGGTTCGAGAAAATCCAAACTGTGAAGCCTAACCAACACTTTTCATTATAGGACTGTTTTTTAGTTAGTTCTGAAAAACATTTTGCAAACCTTTATGAATCCTTTACGCACTTACAAGCAGTTACGTTTTAGAGCAGAATTTCAAAGTAGGGGAATTCCTCTACTGTGTGGCCCCATCTCTCCATCCATACACAGATACCAAGATGTACATGCTCACATGTTTGTATATTAGCTTGAACCGTCCCCTATTTCCGATAGTATGCCTTGTTCACCACTGTTACGGCGAGGGTTGTGCTATACAAATATCAATGTTGACTCTAGAAGGGCGGACTAAATTGGTAATTTCACCAGATAATTAGGAGCCAAAATTAAGCTAGAACATTTACAGCAAACACACACTTGGGACAAAGCAAAATTAAAATGAGTTAAAAGCTAAAACGGAAAGTAAGTGGGTGGGAAAATTAAAGAAACCAAAAATGATAAAATAAAAGAATGAAGTGAAGAAGGTACCGTATCAATTATTTGCTCAGAACGTAAAAAAGTACATTGCAGCTAAGCAAATAATTTGAACTCACATTTGCCCAAAAACTGCACAAAGATACAAGTCCTTTCAAATCACTTTATTTCGGCCATCAGGGCCATAAAAGTAAAATCCCTTTACAACCTTCTCTAGGGGAACACCTCCTAAGAGTAGATTACCCTTAAAAGATATATGCTGGTTGAAAAACATCACCATAGTTTTAGAAGTTTTGATTTCTAAGCCCCAATCCTCACAGAATTCATTGAAACGGACTAGGAGTTTCTGGAGGCCTCTAAATTTAGGATGAGACCAACATGCTGATCCTGATCTGTTGGAGTAGCTATGGAAACCCCCAGTGAGGAAGAGAGGGTCTTGGGGTCATTACTACTAGCATGCTGGTCCGTGTCCAGATCTGTCAGCAGGGCATATCTATTGCTACGCAGTAAGGTGCTATCAAATAAAGGGTGCTGGTCCCTTACGGGCTCAACTAAAACGAAGCTATGAACGCATGCCAAATGGCTTGAGGCCTTAGTAAGTTGGGACTGTGCACGCCTATTGCACTCTTTAAACAGATCATGTATATTAGTTTGTTTCAGAGAATGGTCACTAGTTGTGGGTGCTGTAATACCAATGGAGGGAGAACACACATCATTTAGTGGGTTAATGTCAAGTGATTCTTAATCCCACCTCAGATTTGGGAGTAAGAATTACTTGACATTCACCCACTAAATCCTCAATGCGATCTAACACCCCGTTCTCCGCAGTATGTTTAGTGGTTTTTTTTGTCTTCTTTTTAGCCAGGCCAGCCCCCTCTACCATGGCCTTTCATTTCCCCATTCAAAAAGAGGGAGAATGGAAGAAATAGTTACACTATCAATAAAATGTAACAAAATCCACATAAAATTAAATTACTAATAGCATAAAAACTTGGCACAAATCTCCCAAACAAGCGATAACACTGTTCAACACAAGCACACTTGTACAAACCTGCAGGACAATTTTGAACTAGAATTTTTGCCCAAAATGTTTATACAGTACCCATCAAAGGGATGGCCAAACCCCAGGCTCTTCCAGGCTGACTGGCATGGACGGGTCCGCCCTTGGCCCGGGCATGGGCAGTGCGCGTCCTGCGCCATGGGGAAAGTCCTGCGCTTTAGTAGCGTGACCAGATGATGTAGGTGACCCCCTCCTTCTGGGTCACGTAGGCAGGGACAGCAGGCAAGTCCTGCAGCAGCCAAGGCACCAATGCGTCCTGAGCCGCAGGGAATGTCCTGCGCTTTAGTAGAGCGACCAGAAGACGTAGGTGACCCCTCCTCTTGGGTCACGGCAGGCAGGGACAGCAGACAAGTCCCGCAGCGGCCAAGGCACCAAGGTGTCCTGCGCCGCAGGGAACGTCCTGCGCTTTAGTAGTGCGACCGGAAGAGGTAGGTGACCCCCTCCTCTGCAGGCAGGGACAGCAGGCAAGTCCCTTAGTCCTGCAGCGGCCAAGGCACCAACATGAATTAATTGTGTGTATAACGTTCATTAGGTAATCAGAATTCAAACGTTTTGAGGAGGGCCAGGGCAACATTAATATACTGCCTAAATGGCTCCTCGAGACAAAAAGATTGACAAATATAATCAAGGGTGATAAAATCCCCAAAAGGGACACAGGACTGAAAATTCTAGTGTGGAAGATAAAGCAAACAACAAGCCAGTTCAGTAAGTTGCAACAAGCGTTTTTAACCACTTGACCCAAAAGAGCAATGAAGAAGGAATTCAACAGAAGGCCTGTCTACAGAAAGGAAAATAGCGGATTCAGAGCATCGTTAGAAAGAATCTGTACTTTTTAAAAGTATTCGAATGCATTAAAAGCTATTTGTATGGATTAAACGACGAGCCATTGTTTAGTGGGTTTGACGACTCTAAAGGACTTATATTTTCACACGGATGGTCATAAATGTGACAGCAGTGACTGAGAAAGCAGTAGCGGCTGGTGTCAGGGAAATGTGGTGCGGCAGTGCGGGGAGGCCTGTAACAAAATAAACATTAAAGAAAACTTCTGCTCCCCTTGCCACAGGCTGAAGCTCCCAGACTCCCCTACAGCCAATCCATACGTTGTTCTCATACCCATGAGAGCAGTGTCAGGATTGGTCGGGGCAGGCTTGTTTTGCCCTCCATCCGGAGCTGGGAGCCTGTGCCTGCTGGTCTCTCCACCAAGCAACACGGTACATTGGAGAGATGTCAGTGCGCATGACGGTTTGGCCGTCCTAAGACCGCCGACCAAGCCGTCATGAGAACTGACAGCAGTGCCCATCCCTCCTACTCCCCCTGCTGCAGTGCTGTGGCCCGCCCCAAGACTCTGCTACAAGATAAAAAATAAAATGATCATTTTATTTTTTGTTTGCCTCTGCGGGCATGGGGGCGACGCTCCACAGCAGCAGCGGAGCCGCCACTGTGATAAAGTAACTTCCCAAACAGATTGGACATTAAAGTATCCCCTCTTTTGAGGTGGGGTTTGGGAGGTTGAGTGGATGCCAGGAGACCAAGGCATGAGCAGAGGTGTAACCGGTGAGAAAACACAAACTAATGCTTTTAATAAAAATGCTTCAGTTTTATGCACTGACTTTTGCAATGGCACACTTTTAAAACATATCGAATTTTTTCAAATGCCAACCACCTTGTCCTCTGAACCTTTCAGTTTCCCTGAACCCTTAATTCGGCAACAACACCAACGGTCAAGTTTCTGGCCTGCATTAAAGGGCAGACATCAGAGTGAAAGGGTACCAGAGTCGTACAATTAGTTGTAGGTTTTCAAACATGTACGTGGCTTTTCAGGCTCCATTTATCGGCCTCCTCTGTTAAAGTAATCAGCTAAGCCCGGTCCAAAAAGCAAATTCACGCAAGGTTTGCTCTGCTACAAGTGGCTCCGCTTCACCCATGGACCGACCAAGAAAAGACCAAATTCAATTGTAGGCGGATAAAATATTTCAAAGAAACCCACTGCACCGAAAAAGTTATTGCTTGGAGGTTCCTTTATCAGCCTAAAGCAAGCAATAGAGCAGGGAGGCTAATTTAGAGCCAGGACAGAACACCATGGTTTCCTCTTTTGTGCTTAACACCTGCAAGCTAGAGTTTTTATTGGAGCAGGGCTGCTCACGCCTTCTCTTTCTATCACTCAGTTTAAACAAAATAGTAAAACAAAAAATATCAGTGTGAGGGTCTAGTTTAGTGGCCCAAACCAAGTTCTCTTCAGTCAGCCATGCCTTTGAAAAGGGCGAGCAAGGACGAATTGAAACCTAGAACACTAGGGGCAGCTTCTCCCTGCTGGACGGCTATGGGATGGAATTTGGTTACGTTTTTTAAAATTGAATGTTTCCCCAAAATATTTTCTTATACGTTTGATTAACTGAATATTAGAATGGCTTTTTTTGTTGGGTTTTTTTGTTGCTTCAATGCCACCTTTGGGAAATTTCTTATTTTATGATAATGTTTAAAATTTTCATTTGAGAAAAAGATTTTGTTTTCATGACTAAAACTGTTAGTGAGATCAATTATTCTACTGAGACTTTTTCTTTAAACTTTAACTCCTAAACACACACCAAGTATTGATGGTGTAATAATAATTGAAAATGTTTTAACAACTTATTTTAAGAAAGGAAGGGAAGAACAAAGGAAAAAGAGGAGTTAAAGAGAAAGGATGGTAGGTAGATCATAGAAGGAAGAGAAAAAGAAAGGTGAAAGGGGAAAAAGGAAGAACGGACAAGGAGAAAGGAATTTGGGGAAGGAAGGAAAAAAAAGCAATGTTAAAACATAAGAAGGAATGAAGACATGAGAGGGAAGGAAGGTATGGACAAGACGAAGGTGAAGGAAGACAGCAGGAAACGGAGAAGTTCGACAGGATGAGTGGTTAAAAGGGAAAGGAAACAAATCTCAGAGGGAAAGACAAAAACAGGAGGGAAAAGTGTGAAGTATTGGAATTAAAGGACAAGCATTTGCAATGCAATAGGTCTCGCATTAACGAGAGTTTAAGCTATTGGCAATGCAATACCTAAAACTCTCTCAAACGTGAGTCCTATTGCATTGCAAATATTTGTTTTACAAGCGCCCATGCTTTCACATTTATGGAGGCCGTGCCCCTTTCTTTAGACAAGCCGCATCTAAAGAAAGGGGCGTGTCCTACATTAAAGCAGATTTTTTTTGGGTAAAAGCGCCCATGCCGCGCTTTCACTTTACTGTCAGCCGCGTACCTTTCTTTAGATGCGGTTTGTGTAAAGAAAGGGGCGCGGACCCCATAAATGTGAAAGCGCTGCATGGGCGCTAGTTAACAAAATAAATAAGTGCGGCCGCTAAATGCATACTGTGCTGCTAAAATAAATAAATAAAAAACGTGGCCGCTATAGTTAAAGTGGACCGCCATTAGTAAAAATTTAAATAAAAGCGTGCGGCTGCTGCAAGGTAGTGGGTGGAATAGGAGAACAGTATTAAATAAAATAGTGCTCACTGACCTTTAAAGCAGACCATGTAACAATACCTTAAACGGTCCAGTCGTTATGGGAGGTAACAAATGCAGACAAGGCGGTACCAAAGAGGGACTAACAAGCCTAATAACCACTTGGAAGCCAGCGTTTACAAAGGCCAATGACACAATCCAATAAAAAGATAGGCAGAGAGTTGTGCAGGGCTTCAAAGCCATACTCCAAAACTGCATGCCTCGCAGTAGCGCAGCGCATGTGCAGCCTCGACTTAAAAAGGGCTAAAGGCAGGGAGTCAGAGAATTGAGAAAATAGAAAGTTCTGTTTTCTCTCCCCTATATCGGGACATGGGTGAGCTTTGCAAAGCCGAATGAACTGAAGCGACGCACGGCCATAGTGATGGTGTTGCAAGAAGGCCTGAGAGCAGTGGACTGAACACAGCAGTCGGGTCGGACACTGCGAGCAGGTAGATCCAATAAGCAATATTAGAGGCCATCTTGCAAGGGTCAGAATAGCAGGACACTGCTGTCAGTGCTCTCAACTTATCCATGGTGATGCATGAGCAGCTCATCCAGTTCAAGGGTTTGCTTTGCATTCTGGTACTTGCGGTTTAACTTATCCAATTATAAAATCAGGATTAAAGTCCCAGAAAGCAGAACAAAAAAAGTCCCTTAACTGGATGAGTCACTTATGCATGAACCTCGGAAACCTGCGAACTCTGTTTTTATGATAACTCAAATATTTCTATCTCGTGTGTGACATGTATGGGAGCTTCAACCAGTTCTGGCTTTTGAAATAACAGCATTTGTCATGCAGAGATTTTTAAACCCAGGGTTACAATTTTGTAAGCAAATTACACTCCCAGAATTCAATTGTTTTTTAATCCAAACATTAGGACTGCAGACAGGCCAACATTTAGGCAGAGATAAGAGGAGGATAATAAGCGGGCGGTGAGTCGCAGCCAGACCGATGAAGGGCCTGCAACACACTCCTACCGGGGGGCGAAACAGAGAGCAGACAGCAGCTGAGCCTGGGAAGATGCTTTGCGCCGATTGGTCAGCTTAGTTTGAAGTGACCAATCAGCGGTGGGCCCGGGGTGCACCACAGAGTTATAAGGGTGTTGGGGGGCCCCTAACAGAACATGTGCCTTTGCCAATGGATGTGCTGTCGCTGTTCATTGATCGTTGTCGCTGTAGAGAAGAGTCGCCAAGTCATGGTTTGAAAGGGACTGCAACTTGGGAGTGCTGGTAGCGGCGTGAAGAGAGCTTGCTGCCTGATTGTGTTTTGGCTGATCAGATTGTGGCTTTGCAGTAAGTCGGGCAGTGGCGTGGTGAGGATTGCGCTGCCTGTGAAGATTGTGAGGTTCTCTGTGGGGCAGCGGCGTGCGCGGAGCACGCTGCCCATGTGCAGCAGAAGTCGGGCAGCGGCGTGGTCAAGTGAGCGCTACCCATGACGAAACAGTGGCCTGCAGTGGATCGCAGGCAGCAGCGGGAGTGTGCTGCCTAGGAATTACGGCTTTGGTGGGCAGCGCATTCAGGGACCGTGCTGCCTGGGTGTGGAACATAGTCGGGCAGCGGTGTGGCCAGGAGCACTCTGTCAGTGGAGTGAGGGACTTTCAAGTCAGCTTTTGTGGCCCATGTTGCGGGGAAGAGGGGCAGCGGTGTAGCAAGAGCATGCTGCCCAGAAAGTGCTGGTGACCTGGAGAGGCAGGCAGTGGAGTAGGGTAGAGCGCGCTGCCCGCGAGGGCTTCTCCTACGGACTACTTACCTGTGGAGCTCAGGGGCCTACTCATTGCTCCAGAGTCAGCTGGAGTCAGCTCCCTCATGGTCCCCGTCCTTTCTCTCTGCTGGACACTGCTGGGATTTCACCTTTGTGCTTTAGCAAAACGCTGACATCACCGGGCGCATCCATCTCCAGCAGCCTTCAGCGCCGAGAGTAAGGCGAAAGTGAAAGTGCGCCGAAGCGGTGTGCCCACGTGGAGGCACGGCAAAGAGGAGTCCAGGCACGTGCACATGCCCTGTCCGGGCAGGCATGCCGAAGGAAGACAGGGAGGGAACCAAACAGGCTTCCCTCACAATAGAAAGCAGGGATTTACGAGGCGCAAGCAAAGGTAAAGCGCGTGCATATGTTTAAGTGGCAGCAGTGAAACTGAAAGCTAAATCAAGCGTGCGGTGGGAGCGTGTGAAAGCTACCAACGCTAGAGAGGAGACGCCAAAGAGGAGACGCCATGCGCGTGAACATCGCCTGTCCGGGCGCGCACATGTTTTGTCTCCCTTCGCGCACCAAACCGACAACAATAGTCTCGCCAAGGCGAAGCAGCGCATGCGCAGCATTCGCTAGGCGAGACCTAAAAAAGGCATGGAGAAGGAGAGAGAGACAGATTCAAGGGTCTGCAGACTAGTGAGATTGTCCTTAAAACTAATGTTGCTGTGATCTGATATCTTCCTATTTGAGTGTCCAGTCATCTTTAGATCTTGCTGGCAAAAGGCCGCTATGCTGCAAGTTTACATCAAAATGAAAGAAGCCATATTCACGTTGACAGATTACAATATCCATCTGGCTCAAAGGGGTGGGGCGGGGGAGGGGGCAATTTTAAATTCACCAAAGGCTAACAAGGTAAATCGGAAAAAAGCAAGCAGATACGTAGACGATGGACAAATAGATAAGGGAACTGCTCCACGCCAAATGGCAGGCCAAACATTTATGATGGCCATACCTAACTTAAGATAAACAATTTTTACTCTTTACAATGCAGCATGTTTACATAAGTGTAGTTGGAAAGGATACTGAACTTAAAGGTATAAAAAGCTGGTTCGTTATATGATGCTTTCCCAGAGTGCCCTGATGTGTGGTCTGCAAGCCCAGTCACACGCATAATGCAACCGGACTTAAATTTACATAAAAAGCCGCAGAATCAGATGATGGCAAAGCCACTCCTCCTATAAAATCAACACAAGCCTTTAGTCAAGACGGAGATCAACAAAGAAAACACAAATTAGGCCTTTTTTGTTTCATTAGCTTGTGTAATGTATTTCAATTTTTAATTTCAGGCTCATTAATATTCTCATTAAAAAGTGCTAATTTCGTAATTTAATCACAAAAACTGCTAGCCTGGCACATAGCAGCTGCAGTTGAATTTAAAAGAAGCATGCATCACAAGGAAAAATACAAAAAACAAAGTTATGCTATTGAGTTTCTTCTACAATACTTGTGAGCACTGTGCCTCGAACAGCAGTTCCTTATGTTCGAAAGGATGAAACTTAATCTGGGCAAATTAATGTCTGTAAACCTATCTGAGTGTAAACGGGCACCGAGCATTGTCTGAATCGTCGACTTGGGGTCCATTTCAGAGTGCAATGAGCTAATGTAAGGCATGGCCTTCAGAAAACAAGCAGTGGCAAATCCAATAGGTCTCATCTACGTGAGAGCAGTTGGCTTTGCCAGTGTGTTTTAGCCATGTTGTACACCAGTATGGCTGCTGCTCAGCATGGCTAAAAGTTAATAGAGGAGAGAAGTGGCGTGGAGCAGAGTGGCATGGCGTAGAGAGACGTGGTGTAGAGCGACGTGGAGCAGAGTATCGTAGAGTGGGTTCAAATTGCATGATGTATTCCCATCTATGTTAAAGTTTCTATCTGTATGATATTTTCTTTTTTGTGAGCGTTTAGGTTGAATAAATGAATGATGACTGACTGAGCGGAGTAGAGTGGCACAGAGGAGACTAAAGTGTAGTGGCATAGAGTGGGGTAGTGTCATGGAGTACAGTGGAGTGAATCATGTGATATGTGCCAGCTTGCAGCTGCTGCCTCAGTGTGTCCAATCTAAAATGATGAAACCAAGAACCATTTTTTGCGTGTTCATTCTAAATATGTAAAACTCAAATCCTCTCAAAACCGGTCGGCGAAATTAAACCAGCCGAGCTGCCACTGACCACAGCGCTCCGTCCATCATCATCTTGTGTTTGCTTTGTTCGCCCTAAGTTGGCAGGGTCCCTTGCTCACTTTGCCACTGGATTCAAGCTAGCCTGGCTGATGAAGGGTGTTACCCAGAAACCGGTCCCAGGATGCTTGTTTCCGGTCCAGGGAAGACCTGGCTTGGCAGTTCGGGCTGGACTGTTACCATGAGGCACAGGGTCCAGACTGATTTGCATATAGCTGGGTCTGAACTGGGGTGGCAAAGTGAGCTAAAGAACGATGATGAATTCAACCCAGATCTGTGACTGGGGGGTGAGTGTCTGAAAAGTTTCAGCGCTCCGTCCATCATCTCCTTGCATTTGCTTTGTTCGCCCTAAGTTGGCAGGGTATGCCCAGACGTGGGTCCCTTATTCACTTTGCCACTGGATTCAAGCTAGCCTGGCTGATGAGGGCTGTTAGCCCGAAACCGGTCCCAGGATGCTTGTTTCCAGTCCAGGGAAGACATGGCTTGGCAGTTCGGACTGGACTGTTTCCATGAGGCACAGGGTCAAGACTGATTTGCATATAGCTGTGTCTGAACTGGGGTGGCAAAGTGAGCTAAAGAACGATGATGAATTCTTCCCAGATCTGTGACTGGGGGTGTCTGAAAAGTTTCAGCGCTCCGTCCATCATCTCCTTGTGTTTGCTTTGCACTTCATTAGTACCAGTTTAACACCCAAATATAACAATAAGCAACAGAAAGCTGACCAGTCATCCATTGCAAATGGCCTTTCAATGCGCAGCAAGGTGTCACTGCGTTTTAGTAACTTTTTAATCGTATGAGCTAAAAACAATTTTGTTTGTTGTCAAATCTGCAGATTATGTCTACCAAACCCTAGTTACACACAGCCCTACCACCCTAGCATCCTTACGGGCCTCATGGGACACAGATATAGGGCCCATAGACGATGGGTCCGAAGCACTCCAATCACCGCGAGGAGCCGCAATCCCCACCCGTCTCCGATACATACAATTCAAATACTTACACAGAGTGTACTACACTCGACATAGATTATGGCGGGCTGGGCTGATCGCCTCTCCCCTATGTCTTCACTGCCACGTGGAGGAGGGCACCTTCCTTTACACTGTCTGGACGTGCCCTACCCTGGACAGATTCTGGCGGGGGGGTTATACAATGCTTATCTGAAGTATTACACTGGGATATACCTTGATCCCCCAAACTCACACTTCTGCATTGCACAGACGAAATAGGAGGCAATATCTACAAAAGACATTTATTATTCTTGAGCTTGACACTCGCCATAAGGGACATCGCAAAACACTGGAAAGCTGCAAACCCCCCTCGCATATCGACATGGAAGGGGGGCTTGGATTATGCTATGGAACTTGAACAGCCAGTGTTTCTTGCCCGCAGTTGTCCCCACAAGCACACTAAAATCTGGAAGCAGTGGGCAGCATACAGACATATACCCTTCGAGACGCACACCATGGGAGACCTATCACTGCTCGATGCGGGAGCAAACCGTTAATTCTGTCACCATTCACGGTTACTCTACACCCGCAATGGGGACACACATATCATGAGACTTAGGCACGAGATTAAGCGCAGATTCCAGCTTGGTATGATGCGGTTTTTGATGTTTTTGTTCAAAGTATGTTATGCTTTGATACTGGATATGCAGTGGAATGTCACTTTTGTCTACTAACAAATGTCATTATTCATATGTCCTTTATCGTACAGTAATCTTGTATTGATCTCCATAAAATCAATAAAATATGTTTATAAAAAAATCTGCAGATGATGTATTTGGCAAATGCGGCAAATCAATAATTATGCAAAAAATGCTGCAGCTGCACAATCGCACAATTCTGGTGGCCCTGCAAATGATCCATGCTAGACTTAATGGAAGAAAAATATGAATGACACGACAGTCTAATGGATGAAGTCTAGCTAAAATCTCCTATAAGTAACTATGTTATATACACATCATTTTAGTAAAATCAAAAGGTCTTGGCTAAGAGCAGACATAAAAAAAAGCCAATTGGGCTTGTGTTTACAAACTGCCAACAAATGCTTATTTGTTTTAAAGAACTCAAGGATGACCTAGGTTTGCCTTCAGCAGGGGGAAAAACTGTAGGGCCATGATTGTGAAATGCTTTTGGGTTTAAATTGATTCAGAAAAATGGAAGCAAGGATGCCAAAGGACAAGAAACAGGCGATGATGGGATTGATTGGTACCATGTGTTAGTGGGACATTTTAATTTTGCATGTCAGGTTGTGCAGGCAGGATTTTTTGTGGGAGTATTGGACTGGTGTGGTCTGGTCTGACTCTCCCACACCACCAACTTAAGCTGTCTGCAGGTGTGAAGGCAGATTTGAGGATGTGGCGGACATTCCTAGAGCATTTCAATTGGATCTCCCTATAGGGCTTAGAAGATGGGGATGCATGGAATAACCTCATTTCTCAGCTGCAGCGGGTGGTACAGGTTTTGGTCTATTCTGGCAAAGATGTTGGTGTGCGGAGCAGTGGCCAGACTCATGGATAAATGGTGGGAGGTGCATAGTGTTCTGGGAATTCTTTCCATTGGTGGTTAAGTTTAGCTTGTGGGATGAGAGGTTCACCAACAATAAAGTATTTTTACAACATCGACAATATGGGTGTGGCACAGATAGTTAATAGGGAGCTAAAAGGGAGGGACTTGAAGGAGCTGAAGTTGTTTCAACTGTTATTGCTCGGTTGCTTACGTCACAACATAGTGTTCAAAGTGAGCCATGTGCCAGGAATTGGTAATGGTATTGCAGATGCCTCGTCTCATTTGCAGAGGAGGAGATTTTGTGGGCTTGCTGCGGGAGCAGACCGAGAAAGAACACAAAAGCCAGAAGAACTGTGGAAGATAGGCACATGAAGATTTTGCAGTTGGTAGTTGAGTCTTTGGCACAGTCTACACCGACAGCATATACTAGGGCTTGGTAGAGTTTTACAGTCAGGGGCACGATGGAGAGCAAGTGAGGAGGACGACTGGAGGAGGCGCAAAGTAGTGGTGTCCTTTATCAAAGACATGATTGACAAAATTTGGTAAAGGGTGATGATTTTGGGCAAGTTAGCAGGAATTGCATTCTTAGATTTTGATAAAAGAATGTTGGAAGGTTGGAGATGGTGGACACAATGGAAGCCCTAACTTTGATCTGGCTTACGCAGAGTTTTGAATGCCCTACCCAGCGCCTGTGGGGAAGACTCAGAAGTGGTTTTTTTTTAAAACTGTTTACTTATTGGGAGAAAAAGGTAGCAGGGGCTTCGAGCGAGGAAGTGAGGGGGCCCTTCATGGGTCTTAAACCCATGAAGGGGTTTAAGACTGATCAAAGAGCACAGGGATTGACAATACTGCTGAAAGCATACCCAGTGTGGCATTTTTACCCCATATATTGGTAGCAGAGGTATTGGTCTGAAGGGAGGGGTGGGGTAGAAACAGGGTCTGTCTGGGATGACAGCTTTTCAGTTACTGGCAATATTTTGCAAGGCGCTGGCACGGCTGTGCTTATCAGGAGAGGAATCTGGAACACTTTTAGGATAGGCAAAGCAACGAAGACAAGAGGCGCAGTTGGTCAGGGAAAGGGTAATGAAGATAGGACAGTGGTCTTCGGAGTGCTACAAGCTAGGCGGGAGGGGGGAGGTGCGGGAGGGGGGAGGTGGGGGAGAGAGGAGGGATAGAGATGTGTCGCGGGGAGGGGTATAATTAAGAAAAAATGGCCTGTGCGGGCTGAAAAGATGCTCCGCTCAGGGAGTCTGTGGGGTTTCTCAAGCCCGGCTGAACTTGTGTTTTGGTTGGCTTGAGACGGCCTTCCAAACACATATGCACACAGAGAGTGCACATAGCGCTCCTCCTACACCCTCCCATGCCCTGGCCCACACCTCCCCTCCCAGCAAACAAAGGCAGAGCCAGCTGCTTAAAAATAAAATGATCAATTATAGTTTTATTTTTTAGTTGCTGGCTCTGCCAGTGGGGAGACGCTCTTCCGCCATTGCGGAGGATCCGCCCCTGCATCTAGGACAATAGGAGAAAATGATTTAGTTAGAACAAAAGGGTTGGCATTGATAAAGGCTATGAAGGCCGACAAGAAGGAAATGAAGATAAGTTGTGTCGGGAGCTGGTTCACAGGAGGGAATGGCGCAGGTCGAACAGGCCTGCAGTTGTAGAGAAAGCCCAGCAGAATGTAAAAAGAGAATTGCGTAAGTTATGTAGAGAGGAAGGAGTTGGTAGAATTAGGTATACAGATTTGCGGTATGAGGAGATAGGTTTTTTGCGAGCAATGGAGTGCATTTATTCCCTATGGGAATGGATCTTTAGTTGATGCAGTTGATCGAGGCATTGGCTGAGGCTTTAGGTGTTAAGATTTGTTGCAGAATTAGACAGTAAATGGGGGGGCAGAAAAACTCCACACAGATTTTTTCTGAATGGGAGTTTGCTGCAATGCTTTAGTGTTAGTAGCATTTTTATTGCCAATTGGGGTGGGCAGAGCAGTTTGATTGGGGGAGGGGTAGGGGAGTCGGTTGACACTTGCAGACGTTAGGAAGTTGAAGTTTTACAGTGTTATGAAGTAAATAAAGTTCAGGATGTACGGAGTGAGTTGGGAAAGATTTGGTGGTACTGATGGGCGGTGGCGAGGAGATAGGTGAATAACAATGTAGAGTCAACTGTTTATAATTTGTAGAGCTAATTGTCCAAGGGATATGTACATATGTTTTGTGATGTGCACCTCCTGTATTAAAGCTGGCCTTTTCACACTACAAGTTGTCAGTGGCCTCTGCAGCGCCCTTCTCTTGGTTGAAGCTGCTCTTCAACCTACCAGCAGGCAATGTCAAAGGTACCCGGTTATTGAAACTATTTGAAAAAGATCTGTAAGGATGCTAGATGAAAATTAAAAAAACACAACCACGTGCACCTGGGCCACCGATGAACGGCTCATTAATAACCTTGAAACATCACTGTAGGCAGACCTTTCCAATTAACAAAAATGAAATTACAAACTTCACTTCAGGATTTAACAAGCAATAAAATGGGATAGTTTTACACCAAAATGAGAGTTCCTTTGGCATGGAATTGATAAATGTCTGGCACGCCCCCCTGAAGGGAAATTGTCACTGTCTGCTGTCACTGTATCAAAATGACATACAGCAATTGCAGTGCAGGCCTCCAGGGTACCCATTACCCTTTATATGGGTTAAGTGCCCTCGGTGTAGAAATGTAAACGACTGCATTCATTCATTTTGAAGATGAATGATCTTAATTGCGGTCCTTTGAATATCGCTTAATAAGCAGTATCTAAATGCTGATAAGGAACCAGTATACAAGAAACACTACAGACTTGCGTGTTGAGGGCAGCAGTGGACATGTGCAATTCACTGTTGTGTGTCATACTTCTGCTCTGAATGCAGGGCTTAATACTGGGTTTTCACGAACGTGTTTTTTTCCCCAGCGGCACGAGTTAGCCGAAAAGGCGCCTTTGCAGTGGACAATGCTAGAGGTGGGTTGAGGGAAAAGTGTTACATTAACCCACTGTGCCTCACCAGGCTGGGTACGTTTACATGATAAAAGGCAAGATGCACACAGCAATGGCCAGCGGATGTATAATTTTAACAGGTGCCCAAGGACTAGGATTTGTACCTCCAGGGCCAGTGGCGCTACCACCCCCTACAACGCAGCTGCCAGACCCGTCCTCAACCTCCCATGCTGATCTCATATCACATCACGGGTGAGGATGCACCACTGGCTCCCAATATACAAGTGTGCACAGTTCAAACTCCTCATTCACACATACAAAGCACTACACAACACAAGCCCAGCATACCTGAACAGCTGAATACATTTCCAAAGCCCCAGACACCTCATACTAAGCACAGATTTGACAAAAACAGGTAAGGAAGTCGATCTTACTCATACATTGCGCCTAAAGCTTGGAACAACCTCCACCTTCACATTATAACCTCCTCCTCTCTTCTTGAATTCCATGAGAGCTGAAGACTTTGTTGACTTTTTGTGTAAGTACCCCCTTCCCCGGGCTAGCCTCACACATCAGTGAAGCACCAGGATACCCTCACTGAGAGAGTGCTATAAAAGCGCATATAACATAGCTGACACTTCCCTTTGTCCTCTGTGCAGGTTGAGTTATGCTCTAGTTGTGTGGAGGGCTATTGATGCTGCTTCTAGTTGAGATTTAGATTTTTCCTTACACAAGACCATTTTCTGGTACCTTGCGAGAAAATTCAGGTGAGGGCATATCTTATGTAAAAACACCTTAGGTAAAAGCTGGCTACTGGTTCAAGCAGCAATTTTTTCGCAGTAAGACATTTTTCTACTTGAACCAGCTTGAGCAAAAACGACAGGACCCCAAATAGCAATTTTTTAAATATTTTTGCAAAGTTTAAACGCATAATAAAATTTTTGCACCTCCTGAATTGAATCAAAGGACTAGATATTATTCTAAAACCTACATAAAATAGCAATACCCGACTACCATACATATTGGATTTCACATCACCCTATACAGATGTAGTAAAAAAATGACATACCTTGCTAAAACACAACATATATAATATTAAACAGCAAGTTCATGGATTGGGTGAAAGTGTGCAAAAAGTCTGGCAGAGAGGCCTTCACAAGCACTTGAACTGGCAGATGCTGGATAGAAGACCGGAACTCGGGGCACATCCACCATATATTTCCATATATCAGTTAGCACTGTATATGTATTGAGATAATGTGATGATTGGCGGTTCTGTAAATTGCATAACTATAGAATGCTTTGGTACATCAAGGTCACCTCCAGAGGGAGTCCAACAATGAAAACGTACTCCATTGTCAAAGGCTTCAATTCCACAGACACAATTAAAAGAAACCTCCGATTCCTCAGGCATACAGCCACCTCCAAACATTTTGAAGTTAATTCAATTTTGTTACATCTAACATGGCAAGCAATCATTCTTGGGAAAAGAACAAACATGAACGTGGGCTCAGATCTCATTCACATAATAAAACAAATGTAAATTACTAGGCTGGATGATGAGCACCCTGGAGCTCAAACTACTTGTCACAACTGATAAATTCGTCTCTGTCACACACTTGCTTTAGAATTATTATTATTCCACTGTAATGTCGAGCTTGGCTTATGAGTTCTCGACTTCTCTCCATGATTAAAAACCATACATGAAATAAATCACAATGATGTAATTTCACGCAGCTGCAATGCAAGCGAGAAACATAAAAATCCATCACATAAAAGGGTAATAGAAAATAAATCCATATTTAATGCACTCATCATTACTGCAAGGGGACAACACTGCTGAGTGCAAATAGGTTAAAAAGATTATTATCCTTTGTTTTTACATTCCTCTCCTCTTCAGGCAGTCAAACAAAAAATAACAGAGCACCAAAGAAGGTTTAAACACATTTGGTATTGATGACTACTATTTGGAATTGACGTTCTGCACATCACCGGTGCAGACACTCAGCTGAGCACTGGCTCAATCAATGAATGGGAAACGGTTTTTAAAGCATATTTGCGTGGTTCACTTGTGGAGGCGCCGTCCACGTGCAGTTTATAAATTCCCTTTGTGGCAAATGTAGGAACTCGGATTATGTCTTGTAGAGGTAAAGGGGTTGATTAAAGTCAAAATACGGCCATTGAAAGCAAACACGACACTTCAAAGTCCATTTAAAGAGCGGGCCCCATCAGCAGCAATGCATGCTAATGTGTCTAGCAAGGCTTTGGCAAGAACCATTTCGGATTATGTTCTTATCAGCAATAAAGCCCGCCTCCTCCCTTTCCCCAAAAGTGGTCATGGCATTTAAAGCAACTGTTTTGATGCCCTTTTATCGGCTTCTTCCTACAAAGGATGCAGAGTTCTGATGTGCCAAGTCCCAGACAACTGATTAGTATTACGCACTTAAATAAAGACTTGAAAATGCATGGACTACATCTACCACAATGCTATAGGGCAGTGGTCTTCAAACTTTTTGATGTCGAGACCCCCTTGTCAAACCTTTTTAGGCGTAAGGACCCCTTCTGACAAAATTTTCTAGAAACTGGTTCTCCTCATCATCAACATCTATCGACAACCATAAATGCCCGTTAGACCTGGCATCTTTTGCCATGTTTCCCCTGTCTTTTTCCTTTCTGACCTCCTAGTTTTGACTCTGTTTTTGCTGGTTCAGTGTCTCTGCGCACTTTCTCACCGCTGTTCAGTGTTAAAGTGCAAGTGCTCCTATTGTAAATTGTATTATGGATTGGTGTTTCCATGATTGGCATGTTTGACTTACTAGTAAGTCCCTAGTAAAGTGCACTGAGGGTGCCAGGGCCTGTAAATCAAATGCTGCTGGTGGGCCTGCAGTACTGATTGTGCCACTCACCCATGCAGCCCTGAAAAGGGTTATCAGACCTGCCACTGCAGTGTCTGTGCGGTTTGTAGCTGCAATGTCGACCTGGCAAGTGCACCCACTTGCCAAGCCCTAATCTTCACTTTTCTTACATGTAAGTCACCCCTAAGGTAGGCCCAAGGTACCCCTGTGGGCAGGGTGCCGTGTATATTAAAGGTAGGACATGTACTGGTGTGTGTGACATGTCCTTGTAGTGAATTACAGTGTGTTTCATTTTTCACTATGGAAAGGCTATCTGTCCCATAGGATAGAATGGGAGTTTACTTATAACATCTTATAAGCATATCTTCCCATTGGGATAAGATAGAGAAATTGGGTTTAGCATGCCTGAACTCAGAATATAAAAATGCATCTTTTAGTAAAGATGATTTTTATGTTCTGTGTTTGAAAATACCACTTTTAGAAAGTAGGTATTTTTTGCTTAGCCATCCTGTGTGGCTCTGCTGGGTTTGTGGATTGACTGTCTGGCTTTGGAGTGACAGGGGCTGGGGATGTGCATTCTCATCAGACAGCCACTGGGGGGTCAAGGTGTGTCCTGCCTTTCCTGGATGAGTCAGGGCTGGGCTGAATAGACATGGGCTGTATTTATAGTAGTGGGAGGAGATTTCCTTGCACCTGAATGGGCCTGGTCTGCCTTGGACAATGCTGTCTCCACCTCCTGCCAGGAAGCTGGGCCAGAGAGGATGGAACTGGTTTGGCCTGGGCACAGGCACTCTCTGCCCAAAAGCACAAAGAGAAACTGAGCATAAATATTGGGGTCCAGACCCTAGAACTTTAGAACTCGCTGGAATCAAAGAACCTGCCAAGAAGAAGAGCTGGAAGAACTGCCAAGAGGTGTGCAACTTTGCTGTGTTGTTACTTTGTTGGTTTGGCCTGCAGTTGCTGCTTCTGCCTTGGGCAGTGAAAGGACTAGACTGAACTTTCTTTACTTGTTGCCTCCTGTTCTGAAGTCTCAGGGACCGCAAAGACTTCACTGACCTCTGGGTACCGCCTCTGGAACCGTTGTTTCAGTTGCCACAGAGGGGGGAAAGAAACCGACTCCGTCACTGATTCTGCCGTTGGCTCCGTGCCCTGAAGGCACCGCAGAGGGCACCGCTGCATCTCGCACCGCAACCCTGGTCTCACTGATGACGGCCGCCGAGCTGCTGCTTGCACCATGACCTGTGGGCACCGCACTCCGCACCACATCGCTTCACTTCGCCGCCCTGGTCTCACCGACGCCGTCACTGACTTCGACAACCGTGACCGCACCGTGGCTTGGGGGCACTGCTCGTAAGTCTTGGGACACACTACCCCGTCCCACACCGCAGTCCGGACCGACCGACGCCAGCTCCCGCAAAGTGCATATTTTTAAGTACTGTAGGTTGGATTTTTATCGTTTTAGTCTTGTTTTGAATATATAAAGTATTGGATATTTTTCTAAACTGGTGTGGTGTCCTTTGTAGTGTTTTCAGTGTATTGCTGTTGGTTATGTGCAAATCCTTTACACACTGCCTCTGAAATAAGCCTGACTGCTCGTGCCAAGCTACCAAGGTGGTGAGCAGGGGTTATTTCAGTAGTGTATCCCTCTTACCCTGACTAGAAGGAAGGGTCCCTACTTGGAGAAAGGTGCAAACCATTGCCAACTAGAGACCCTCATTTCTAACAGCCCCCAATTACAACAGCAAATAGTTTTACCGGTGGGGAAATGACATTAAACAGTGTTTAGCAAACCAAAGGTCATTAAGCGTAGAGGTGTAGCCAAAGGTGTAGCTAAAAACAAAGGGCCTCATTTATGAGGAATTGGCGTAGGGCAGCGCTGCAAGTCTTCTTGCGGCGCTGCCCTATGCCAATGTGAAAGGGCAGGAATGCACTGTAATTATGAAATACTGTGCATTCCAGTCCTTTTCCCTTCACAAATTGCTGCCTAGCACCAACGTAGGCAGAATTGTTTTTGTACGGGAAGAGGCACTCTTCCTTCACCAAAACAATCCTGAGGAGTGTTTTCCTATTTCTACACCCTTTCTCTCTCTTTCTCTCTCACCACCCTCTCTAATTGGGCATTATATCTTCACTCTATCTCTCACTCGGCAACACCACAGCATCACTCAGCGCAACCACAGCATCAATCAGAGCCAGCACAGCATCACTCAGCGCCGCCACAGCATCACTCAGCGCCGCCACAGCATCACTCAGCGCCGCCACAGCATCACTCAGCGCCGCCACAGCATCACTCAGCGCCGCCACAGCATCACTCAGCGCCGCCACAGCATCACTCAGCGCCGCCACAGCATCACTCAGCGCCGCCACAGCATCACTCAGCGCCGCCACAGCATCACTCAGCGCCGCCACAGCATCACTCAGCGCCGCAACAGCATCACTCAGCGCCGCAACAGCATCACTCAGCGCCGCAACAGCATCACTCAGCGCCGCAACAGCATCACTCAGCGCCGCAACAGCATCACTCCGCGCCGCAACAGCATCACTCCGCGCCGCAACAGCATCACTCCGCGCCGCAACAGCATCACTCAGCGCCGCCACAGCATCACTCAGCGCCGCCACAGCATCACTCAGCGCCGCCACAGCATCACTCAGCGCCGCCACAGCATCACTCAGCGCCGCCACAGCATCACTCAGCGCCGCCACAGCATCACTCAGCGCCAAGACAATATCACTCAGCACCACCACATCATCACTCAGCGCCAAGACAATATCACTCAGCACCACCACAGCATCACTCAGCACCACAGCAGTATCACTCAGCAACACCTGAGTATCATTCAGCATCACCTCAGCATCGTCTCTGCAACAGTCACCACCACCACCACTACCACCTCAGCATCACTCAGCACCACCTCAGCCTGCTCTCGGAATCTGGCATCTGTTGATTCTCCCCTAGCGTCTGGCCGCTGCTAGTGTTATAATACAGGTACTAATTCCCAACCTTCACCCTCCGATTGTTTATGCCCCCTCAAAAAAAAAAAAGCTTTAACAAACAACCATTGCAACAGGCAGAAACAAGTTGCCAGCATTGCAAGAACAAAAGAAAACTGAGGAAATTTTTTATTGTAAATACTTTTTTAAATATGGTCGTTCAGTTTTACATAATGCCTTCTTGGTCATATATAAAGTAACAAAAATGCTTCTGACACTTTTTTATTATAACTTTTCAGCATGCCGCACAGCAGCCACACTTCTCTACAGCACAGCTTGAAGACATTGGCAAAGTCAATAGCTCTGGCTAAACACCTATAAGGCCCCAAAGGCGAGACCAATTGGCTATGCCAATGCTTGTTACTCTTCTGTTGCTGTTGATCTACTCCCCCAGTCTCCAGCCAGTCCATGGTAGCTCATTGTCACCTCCAGAGTGGCTCACAGTCTAGAGTTCATTTTTAAATAAGCAGAGGGTCACATTTTCCTTTTAAAGTTAAGAGAAGGCTGTGTTTATTTTACATTATTATCTTCAGCTGCAGATAGCAGTACCTGATAATGAGCAGTGTTGGAGTCAGATTTATGACCCAGGGCACAGAGGTGAAAAACTGAAGTAATAAGATATATCAATCTTAAATAAATCTCCTTGTCCACTCGATACTGGAGGGTGAGAACAAAATGATGTTTCTGAATGCTTTTAAATGGAAGAAAATTAAAATATTACCCTAATGATTAAGTCAACTCTTCCTTTTAATTTTCTCCCATTTCAAAGGGTCAGGTTTACAAACAGCAGGCCTCTTGCTGCCAGTAGACTTGGTCATATTTATAACTGAAAAATAGTCATTTTTTAAAGGAATAAAATGCAAAGTGAAGAAAAATATTTTATGAAACATTGAGTCAATGATTTTCTCCACTTTCAATTAAGCCAATTATATCTTAATATTTTAAGAAGCAAGTTTCATCACTTTAATTTACTCCAATTTAAACAAATGGCTGTATCTTTTGTTATAAATATGGCACCATGTCTGCAGGCCATTGGGTCCAAGATTCCTGCTGTTTGTAAATGTGACACTGAATTGGGAGAATATTTAAATGAGTTTTGTGGAATCCATATAAACTTAAAGTAAACTCTTCAGTTTAATTTTCTCCCATTTCAAAGTTTCACTTGTACACACAGCAACCATCTTGCTCCCAGTGGCTGACAGACACTGTCATATTTATATCTAAACAAAAAAGCCATTTAAAGTGCAGAAAAATGTTCGATATTATGAACATTTTTGCAGAACATTTTTCTGCACTTTACATTTCTCCCATTTCAAAAAAATGGTGTTATACATGTAACGGTGCAACATTTGGGAAAGATATGTCCTGTGTCACAAGTAAACACGACACAGGCTCTCCTTCACCCCTACTCGTATGTCCCATTCATAAGCAGACATGTTCATACATCTCCAAAGACCACGCTCTCACTGACACATGGCAGCCCTGTCATAGTGCCCCTAGTCAAAGTATTTTGATCAAACCATTGCAACTGGCTCTATGAACATTAGGTTTCAAGTCAATGAAGCTGGGCTTGGGATTGTCTGGTAGCAGTGCGCGAGCGGCTTGGCCTTCAGTAGCTCACAGTGATTTTCACTGAACAGAAGTAACTCTCACTATAGAAAAGACTTGAGACGCTTGATCTACTCTTTCCTATCTGCTTCTGACACCCTAAGGTTGGACATGGATTTAGAAGACATTATAGTAACACAGAGTACGATACTCTCAAGTTATGAACTGGAGAAAAATGTCACCTCCTGAGGTAAGAGATGGACCAAAATGTGCATAGGGACATCATTGGAGCGGCAGAAACGATAGGCCATAAATGGGTACGGAGTTCTCTGCAATTTACTAGCAGATCAAATAAAGAAAGTATGGATTCTGCAAATGGTTTCATAAAAACATGTTATGCTATTGCCTTGAAAAACAAGGATAAGGAAGGTAATTCCTTGTACACAAACTCCCTAAGAAGTGTGCGGATATCTGTACCTTTCCACAGGTTACAAAGACCGAAGCAACATAACACTGTTGGCTGCAGTAGAAAAACAAGCATTGGAAATGCAATAGGTTTCGCATTTTTTAAGTTAGAGCTATTGGCATTGTAAATGGCAATGTCCGTTACCTACTAAGGGAGGATGGAGGGAGCAGTTTGTGTCGGAGTGCCAAAATGCTCTGTTGGAGAGTGACTGGCCAAAAGTAAACCAAACAAGCAGCGACTTTTAAAATTATGTGTTTAGCCAGAACTTTTGGCTATGTTGTAGAGACATTGTGGCTGCTGTGCATTATGTTGAAAAGTTATAATAAAAAGTGTTAAGCATTCTTGTTACCTTTATATAAACGAAGACGACATTATATACAACTGAAAAACCTGATTAAAAAAAGATTTTAACATAAAAAATGTCTTCTAGTTTTTTTGTACTTTCACTGCTGGCAACTTCTTCCTGCCTGTTCTCATGCTTGTTTGTTATACATTTTTTTGTTATGGGGGAGCGGGACATAAATAACTGGGAGTGGAGGTTGGAAAACAGTAATTTAATTAGAACACGAGCAGCGGACGGACACTAGGGGAGAATCAACAGATGCCAGATTCCAAGGCCAGATTGACGTGATGCTTAGGTGGTGCGCTGATGCAAAATGTGTGGAGTTGAATTGTGTGGCCTGGAACTGTGGTGTTGAGTGAAATTATGCTTAGTGAAATTGTGTCATGGTGTGGAGTGCATTTATGTTGATTGGTGGTATGTGGTATAGAGTGCATTTATGTGGCGTGTATTTATGTTACATTGAGTACAGTGCAATTATGTGGCATGTAATGATGTGGCACTGAGTGGTATTATGTGGTGTGTATTTATGTTGCATTGAGTAGAGAGTAATTATGTGGCGTGTAATTATGTGTTACTGAGTGGTATGTGGAGTGTATTTATGTTGCATTTAGTAGAGTGTAATTATGTGGCGTGAAACTATGTCGCACTGAGTGGTATTTTGTGGAGTGTATTTATGTTGCATTGAGTAGAGTGGAATTATGTGGCGTCTAATTATGTGCCACAGTGGTATTATGTGGAGTGTATTTATGTTGCATTGAATAGAGTGTAATTATGTGACGTGTAATTATGTGGTACTGAGTGGTATTATGTTGAGTCTATTTATGTTGCATTGAGTAGAGTGTAATTATGTGGCAATGAGTGGTATTATATGGAGTGATTTATGTTGCATTGAGTAGAGTGTAATTATGTGGCTTGTAACTATGTCACACTGAGTGGTATTATTTGGAGTGTATGTTGCATTGAGTGCAGTGTAATTATGTAGCATATAATTATGTGGAGTGCATTTATGTTGCATTGAGTACAGTGTAATTATGTGGTGTGTAATTATGTGGCACTGAGTGGTAATATGTGGAGTGTATTTATGTTGCATTGAGTAGAGTGTAATTATGTGGCTTGTAACTGTCACACTGAGTGGTATTATTTGGAGTGTATGTTGCATTGAGTGCAGTGTAATTATGTAGCATATAATTATGTGGAGTGCATTTATGTTGCATTGAGTACAGTGTAATTATGTGGTGTGTAATTATGTGGCACTGAGTGGTATTATGTGGAGTGTATTTATGTTGCATTGAATAGAGTGTAATTGTGACGTGTGATTATGTGGTACTGAGTGGTATTATGTGGAGTGTATATATGTTGCATTGAGTAGACGAATTATGTGGCGTGTAATTATGTGGCACTGAGTGGTATGGGGAGTGTATGTTGTATGCAGTTTAGTGTAATTATGTGGCGTGTAATTATGTGGCACTGAGTGGTATTATTTGGAGTGTATGTTGCAATGAGTGCAGTGTAATTATGTAGCATATAATTATGTGGCACAGTGGTATTTGGAGTGCATGTTGCATTAACTGCAGTGTAATTATGTAGCATATAATTATGTGGCACTGTGTGGTATTATGTGGAGTGTATTTATGTTGCATTGAATAGAGTGCAATTGTGACGTGTGATTATGTGGTACTGAGTGGTATTATGTGGAGTGTATATATGTTGCATTGAGTAGACTAATTATGTGGCATGTAATTATGTGGCACTGAGTGGCATTATGGGGAGTGTATGTTGTATGCAGTTTAGTGTAATTATGTGGCGTGTAGTTATGTGGCACTGAGTGGTATTATTTGGAGTGTATGTTGCAATGAGTGCAGTGTAATTTTGTAGCATATAATTATGTGGCACTGAGTGGTATTTGGAGTGTATGTTGCATTAACTGCAGTGTAATTATGTAGCATATAATTATGTGGCACTGTGTGGTATTATGTGGCGTGTATTTATGTTGCATTGAGTAGAGTGTTATTATGTGGCGTGTAATTATGTGGCACTGAGTGGTAATATGTGGAGTGTATTTATGTTGCATTGAGTAGAGTGTTATGTGGCTTGTAATTATGTGGTACTGAGTGGTATGTGGGGTGTATTTGTTACATTGAGTAGAGTAATTATGTGCCGTGTAACTGTCACACTGAGTGGTATGTGGAGTGCATTTATGTTGCATTGAGTAGAGTGTTATTATGTGGCACTGAGTGGTAATATGTGGAGTGTATTTATGTTGTATTGAGTAGAGTGTAATTATGTGGCTTGTAATTATGTGGTACTGAGTGGTATGTGGGGTGTATTTGTTGCATTGAGTAGAGTGTAATTATGTGGCGTGTAACTATGCCACACTGAGTGGTATTATGTGGAGTGCATTTGGAGTGTATGTTGCATTAACTGCAGTGTAATTATGTAGCATATAATTATGTGGCACTGTGTGGTATTATGTGGAGTGTATTTATGTTGCATTGAGTAGAGTGTGAATATGTGGCATGTAATTATGTGGCACTGAGTGGTATTATGTGGAGTGCATTTATGTTGCATTGAGTGCAGTGAAAATCCTGATTAAAAAAAGATTGTAACATAAAAAATGTCTTCTAGTTTTTTTGTACTTGCACTGCTGGCAACTTCTTCCTGCCTGTTCTCATGCTTGTTTGTTATACATTTTTTTGTTATGGGGGAGCGGGACATAAATAACTGGGGAGTGGAGGTTGGAAAACAGTAATTTAATTAGAATCTCAAGCTTAACGGAGATAAGACAGAGTTAATGATCCTTGGCAGTCACACTATAATTTCTCCATCATTGAAATGGCCCAATTGTTTGTTCTCACCTCCAAAACCCAAAGAAAGGATCAAAAGCTTAGGAGTTTGGCTAGACAGGTCATTAAAGTTGGACCACCAAGCAGTACAAGTAGCAGCTACTTGCTATGGGATTATCAGGCAAATGCGGAAACTTTTGCCACTGCTTCCTGTAACTGCGCGCAGGATCATGGTACAAGCACTGGTGTTGTCCCGGTTGGACTACTGTAACTCTCTCTACCTGGGTACCCCGAAGACCACCACTAGGAAATTGCAGGTCGTGGCAGAATTGCGCAGCTAGGCTGCTACACAATATCCCCAGAGCACAGTCAGCTAAACCGGCGATGAGAGCACTGCACTGGCTACCAATCAAAGAACGCATAATGTTCAAATCACTATGCATAGCGAATAAAACCCTATGGGGTACGGGTCCAAAAATCAATCTCGTTCTGATGACATTTCATCACCCTTCCCGCAATCTGAGATCGGCTAATTTATTCCAGGCAACAATACCTAAAGTCCAGAGAGCACGAGCCGGAGGCCGTTCCTTCTCATACAATGCGACAAGTCTATGGAACACGCTCCCGATCCAGCTCCGACCAATGACCCATCATCTCTCATTTAGGAAACATCTAAAAACATGGCTCTTCCAGAACCTGCCTTGAGACTGTACTCTGCCATTGGTTGCAACAGCGCTGGAATGCCTAAGGGTAGCCATGCGCTCTACCAAGAATGAATAATAATCAATTTCAGACATTTGTATTGATTCTATTACCATTGTACTCATATCTCAACTGTATTGTTTCAAATTACTGTTTTAAGCCTAACTATATAAAACACATATAAAGTACCACTAAAAATTTAAATGGAAATCATATCAAGCAACACAAAATACCTGCAGCAAATTCCAAAATAAAGATTCATTCCATATTTCCGACCTGCCTTACATACATAATAAGATATTGTATACCATATAAATCTTGTACTAACTAGCCTGCAACGTTGGACAGGGTGTGTATGAATGTTCACTTTTTAAATTTGCTGCATGCATTTCGTGTAGCGTATGCATTGTTTTAATGGTAATTTAGGGTTTACAACAACTGTAAAGCTGAAACAAAGTTAAGTTTGAGATTGGATCGGACGGCACGGAACGGTCAGCACTCACTGCCTCCCTCTGAGGCGAGCCCACTCGTTCCTCTTCAATGTAGGGAAAGAACCAAACTGCGCTCATGAAAGGAGCAAACAGGCATATCGCTGGACACCAACAGTGAAATTGTTTCTCAGAATACTTACCATAAACATTGTTGCGTATTTGTTTTGCATTTCTCACTACTGTAAAAACCACTTGGGGAAATATCATTTTAGTTCATATATACAGATTGTGCATGCCTGTGTACGAATAACTTTCGTGTGTGTATAGAGTACATATAATAGAACATACATATACTAACCAATAGAATACACATAGTGCACTAATATTGTGAGTGCACACAAAACTATTCACCTCTAGGCATTTACAGGGTGCACGTACACGCTATACACTCCAATGTATGACACCGACGCGTCATAAGCGAGAATAATAAATATTATACACATATACATACACACTGCTGATCCCCCTTGTCTTACGCTACACAAACAGAGCTCCCGCGGCTTGCTATTCACAAAGTCAGCCTCCTCCCTCTGCCCGCGGCTGTCAGTGGGCCCTCCCCCGCACTCACCTGGAGTTGGTGTCCAGGCCTGGATCCAGCATGTCCATGGGGATGGGGCGGTGGAAATTTCTGTAAGGGGCAGCGCGGGAGGGCGCTGGGCCCGCCGCGGTCGGGCGCCTCTTATTTCCTGGTTGCTGTCAGGCTGTAGTAGTCACGCGGGCGGCAGGCGGGCCTCCCTCTCCCTCCTCGGGCCGCAAGGACACGGGGTATTGGCGCTGCTGATCACGGGGACAAACACTCGGGTCATGTGAGGGAGAGGATTGCCTTCCCCCCACCTCCGGCCGGGGAGACAAGGAGAACACGTGAGGAGGGAGCGCGAGACGGGAGAGAAGGAGCGCACGAGCTGGCGGGGGCTCCGGGCCAGCCTTCGGAAGGGAAGAACGATAACGGCGCAAAGCGGTGCGAGTGCGCTGGCGATTGCAAAGGAGGGGGCGCGAGACGCCTGCGAGAGAGGAGGGAGGGGAGGGGAAACCAGTGGTGCGCGCGCACCACAGAGGAGCGGGGGGAGGGAGCGCGGCAGTGAGATATGCGCGCTGCTGCGCATGCTGGCCACCGACGGGAATGGGAGGAGCAAAGGCGGGACATGTGCCCGCCTTTGCCCAATCGCGTGCCGTTTTTACAACAAGCGTGTGGGTAGCTTTCTGAAGCACTTTCTAGAGGTCTCGCGCTGCGTGAGCAGTGCTACGCACTGCAACGCTAGGCGCGAGACCTAATCAGGTATTCAAACAATGCAGGACAAAAGATTAAATCGATTACAAAAGGAAAGCGGGTAAGTTGAAATATACATGATGATGACTTTGCTTAGGGCTAAACCTACAAAAGAATGGCCTAAGATATCACTGAAAGTGATTGTTAGGAGAATACGAGTACCCAAAGTCCTCAGATCATAGTGGAGGAAGATTTTGGGATATTTTAAAGGTTGGAAGTGCATGAACAGCCCTTATGTTGTCGACCAATATGTGACTACAAAGTACAACCAAGCCCTAAAATCCAGGAGGTCACGACTAGAATGAGGAGAAAAGAGCATGGCTGGGTCATGACAACCCATCCTACTTGAAAAGAGCCTGCTAGCCTTCAACCTACTGGGAAAATGCCAGTGACGGAATGGCTAGTCCAGTTCTGGTAGCGTGAAGGGTGCTGTGGAGTCTGGAAAGTAAAGAATGTTGGAGTTTGCACAATTGAGATGCAAGGACAGCATGCATATAAGCAGTCAGATATTTGACCGGATGAAGCAAAATGTAGGAATAGAAAAAAATGGAGTGTTGTCTGCATACAGAAAAACTAAGCTTATTCAAGAGATAAGATCAAGCGAGGCAGTGTACAGACTAGAAGATCCAGTACACTGCCTTGATGGGCATACTCTAGTAGCAGGATTTGTCAGGGTTTTGCAAAGCACCATAAAGACCTAAATCAGAGGGGCAGAGAATCAATTTGTTTGATTTTGTGGTGAGTCTACTGAGCAGGAATACAGCACACTGCCCTCTCACTCCATATACAAAGAAGCCTGTGTGACAAGTGCACAGGAATACATTCACATGGATACTTCTAACCAGTGCCACTGGAATTACTCTATCCCCCACCAGTTTTTGAGTGATTTGAGTTTTGGTGTGCTACCCAAAACCTCAAGAATTTGCTTCATAGTTTGCAGACTTCAACAAAATATCATAAATTCTGATCCAAACAGATCAAATGTTATCAAAGAACTATGCATGAAGAGCATCTTAGTTCTCACTACTTTGAAAACAGCGATTTGATCACCTTTCACTCGTTGACAGCTATATTCAAGCATTGAAAAGGTGATCCCAGATAATGTTCAAGTACCACTGATGAACAAGCATTAGCAAACCCAATAGGCCTCACCTATGCAAGAGACATTGGCTTCGGCAATGTGTTTTAGCTATGTTGTACACATGTGTGGCTGCTGTACAGCATCGCTAAAAGTTAGTAGGTGAGGTAGATTAGAGAGGGGTAGATTGGAGTGGGGTAGACTCAACTGGGGTTTATTGGATTGGGGTAGATTGGAGTGGGCAAAGGGTAGAATGGTGTGGTAGATTGGAGTGGGATGGATTGTGGTAGAGTGGAATAGGATAGATTGGAGTGTAGAGAGGTAGATTGGAGTGAAGTGGGTTAGACTGCAGTAGATTGGAGTAGGGTAGATAGGAGTGGAGTAGATTGGGGAAAATTGGAGAGGAGTAGACTGAAGTGGAGTAGATTAGGGTGGAGTGCGGTAGATTGGAGTGGGGTGGGGTAGATTGGGTGGATTAGAGTAGGATAGATCGGAATGGAGTGGGGTAGAGTGGAGTGCGGGTACATTATAGTGGGGTAGATTGAGTGAAGCAGATTGGAGTGGATTGGGGTGGGGTAGATTGGGTAGGGTAAACTGAGTTGGGCTGGAGTGGAGTATGGTGAATTGGAGAGAGTGGGTGGAGTGGGTTAGATTAGAGTGGAGTAGAGTATGGTAAATTGTGGTGAGTATAGTGGGGTAGATTGAAGAAAAATGGAGTGTGGTAGATTGGAGTGGGACAAATTGGAATGGAGTAGGGTAGATTGGAGTGGAGTTCGATAGACTGGAGTGCAGATTGGAGTGGGGTGGTTTGGGATAGATTAGAGTGGGATGGGGTGGGGTAGATTGGAGTGGAGTAGAGTTGGGTAGATTGGGTGGATTAGAGTATGGTAGATTGGAATGGACTGGATACATTGTGGTAGACTGGAGTGGTATAGAGCGGGGTGGGACAGAGCGGGGTGGGACAGAGCGGGGTGGGACAGAGCGGGGTGGGACAGAGCGGGGTGGGACAGAGCGGGGTGGGACAGAGCCGGGTGGGACAGAGCCGGGTGGGACAGAGCCGGGTGGGACAGAGCCGGGTGGGACAGAGCCGGGTGGGACAGAGCCGGGTGGGACAGAGCCGGGTGGGACAGAGCCGGGTGGGGTAGGTTGGAGAGGAATGGGTTAGATTGGGGTGGAGTGGGGTAGATTGAGGTGGGGTAGATTGGAGTGTGGTAGTTTGGGGTATAGTGGAATGTGATATATTGGGAGGGGAGTGGGTTAGACTGGAGTGGAATTAGCTAGATTGGAGTGGGGTAGATTTGACTGGAGTGGGTAGACTGAAGCGGGGTAGATTAGAGTGGGGTTGGGTACAGTGGAGTGAGGTTGAGTGGGGTAGAATGGAGTGGGATAGATGGTCTTAGGTTGTAGTCGGGTAGATTGTTGTGGGGTAGATTAAAGTGGAGTGGGGTAGATTCGAGTGAAGTGGGATAGGTTGGAGTGGAGTGGGTAGATTGAGGTAGGAGAGGGGGTGAACTGGGTTAGACTGAAGTAGATTGAGTGGACTGAAGGGGATTGGACTGGAGTGTGGTAGACTAGGGTGGAGTAGATTGGAGTGGAGTAGATTATGGAGGAGTGGAGTAGATTGGGGTGGAGTAGATTGGAGTTAAGAGGGTAGATTGGAGTGAGTTAGATGTGGTAGATTAGAGTAGAGTAGATTGGAATTGAGTGGGGTTGATTGGAGTGCAGTAGATTGGAGTGGGGTAGAGTAGGGTTCATAGGAATGGAGTGGGGTAGACTGGAGTGGAGTGTGGTAGATTGGGGTAGAGTGGAGTAGGCTGGAGTGTGGGCAGATTAGAGGGGGTGGAGAAGGGTGGATTGTAGTGGGGTGGGCTAGACTGGAGTGGAGTGGGCTAGATTTGGAGTGTGGTAGATTGGAGTCGCGTAGATTAAAGTGAAGTGGAGTAGGGTAGATTGGGGTGGAGTGTGAAATTTGGGTAGAGTGGAATGAGGTAGACTGGAGTGGAGTAGATGGGGTGGAGAGGGGTAGTTTGGAGTGGAGTGGGTAGACTGTAGTAGACTGAGTGGGGTAGACCGAGATAGATTGGAGTAGAGTCGAGTAGATTGGAGTAGAATGGTGAGTGGAGTGAACTGGAATGAGTGGGCTAAATTGGAGTGGGGTAGATTGGGGTACAATCGGTTATATTGGACTGGAGTAAGGTGCATTCGGTAACGTTGGACTGGAGTAGGGTGGAGTGGGGTAGATTTGCGTAGGGTGGATTGGAGCGGAGCGGAGTAGACTGGAGCCGAGCGGAGTAGACTGGAGCCGAGCGGAGTAGACTGGAGCCTATCGGGGCAGATTGGAGCCGAGCGGGGCAGACTAGAGTGAGGTACATTTGAGTTCAGTGGGGTGGGGTTGATGGGGTTAGATTGAGTGGGGTTTATTGGAGTGGAGTTGGATACACTGCAGTGGAGTCAGGTAGATTGTAGTAGAGTGGTGTAGAGTAGGGTAGGTTGGGGTTGGAGTGGATTGGGGTAGCTTTAAGTAGAGTGGATTAGGGCAGCTTTAAGTAGAGTGGATTGGGGTAGATTTAGGTAGAGTGGATTGGGGTAGATTGTAGTGGAGTCTAATAGATTGGGGTAGATTGGAGTAGAGTGGGGTACTGTGCAGTGGAAGTAGCGTAGAGTGTGGAAGTGGCGTAGAGTGTGGAAGTGGCGTAGAGTGTGGAAGTGGCGTAGAGTGTGGAAGTGGCGTAGAGTGTGGAAGTGGCGTAGAGTGTGGAAGTGGAGTAGAGTTTTGTAGAGTGGAGTGCCGTAGAATGGATTGGCAGGGCACGGAGTAGAGTGTTGCAGAGTGGAGCGGTATAAAGTGGAGTGGTGTAGTATGGAGTATGCATGGCGTAGTAGCGCACTGCCATTACAAACAACACATTTTCAATTGAAAGGACATTAACACAGACATACAGTTTTACTGCGCACAAATGATAATGTGAGGAAACGTCATCGCCTAGTGTATTGATGTGTTTTGATCACATTCAAGTATTTGTTTCCACACTTCAGAATTACAGAAATGTGTGCTTCATGTGTATTTTTCTCATTCTGATGTATTGTGAAATATCAGCACAGTTAATCTTAATTGTGAGCTAGAAAAAATAACATCCTACACTCTCTCCTCTCAAATGGGCATGGCCGGACTGAGAACCTAAAGCAGCCCTGGAAAATTCAGTCAGACCAGCCTCCAATGCAGTGCATAGTGAGTGCAACGAGCATGTCTAACCACAATTTCAGAGACAATTGATATGTTTTATAAAGCGTGTACGAACGTATTCAATGCTTTAGCCAAGGTAGGCCCTCCCTCCTCCTGGAAAAAAACAATCATAATTCCAATATTTAAAAAAGGGAATAGATCACGGGCAATAAATTATAGACCAATATCTTTATTATATACCACTGCTAAATTAATGGGCCGCCTACTTCTAAATAGGCTTGAATCCTGGGCCCAGGAAAATAACATCTTATCTTGTTCCCAATATGGATTTCGGAAGCGAAAAGGGGCGATTGATCAGTGCCTTAATTTAAACTTACTCATTGCCAAATACACAGCGGTCAAGGGAGCCCAATTATACATGGCTTTTATGGACTTGTCCACGGCCTTTGACCTGGTAATTCATACCAAACTATGGTCAATCATGGAAGTTCTGGGTGTTGAGAAATGTATTATTGACTTTATTCAAGGAATGTATGCAGGTGTACGGTAGAGCAGGTAAAACTACTAGCTCCTTTGGGATAGCGCGTGGGGTCCGACAAGGATGCGTGCTGCCCCTTTTCTTTTTTCGCTCTACACCAAGTGTCGAAGCCACTCTGGCGTTATCTGCTAAAGACGTTACATTAAATAACTCCACCCCAGTGCCAGTACTTCTCTATACGGATGATGCGGTCTTGTTGGCTCGGACCGGCAAAGCACTTCAGCATCTGATAGAGACGTACACAGGGTTCATGAACAACTTGGAACTAAGAGTTAACAAAGCAAAATCATTTGTCCTGGTCGCAGGCAAGAGACCAAGGAAAATCCCAAGATGGAATATTGAAGGAAGAAAATTGGAAGTGGTGGACTCATTTTCCTATCTTGGGGTTCTCTTTGATCACAAAACCACCTGGCAAGCTATGGTGCATACCAGGAGGCTTATGATGGAAAGAAGTATAGGGGGCACTGACCAGATTTTTGAAAAGGTTGGGAACAAAGTCAGTGGAGGTAATTAAAAAGATCTTCGAAGCAAAAGTCACATCTGTTGCAACCTATGGGTCTACTATTTGGGGAATTGCCAGTACCCAAGCTTTGCAACAAACTGAGGATTGTTTTTGGAAGCGCTTGTTGGGCCTCCCTAAGTCTTGTTCTTCATGTATATGTCACCTGGAACTGGACGTTCCTTTCATTGATCCACATTGCTCCTCCAATTTTGTGGCACTCGGTATGGAGAAGGGAAGAATTAACGCTAACACGACATATTAAATGATTCACTAAACCTTGATGGCGTAGCTAAAGTTAAATGGTTACAATATATAAAGAATAGTTTTTATTCGGTTGGGCAAGCCAATCTATTCGATGATCCCCTTGCATGTAGAGCTATATCAAGAAGCAAGTTGAAGGGCCTTCTTTTGGCAAAAGAGAAGAATCTGAGAAATGACCTTAATGCTAAAAAGCTTAGGGCCAATTTATATCTTTTAGCACCTAGACTAAGCATGCAGGATCACATGTACCTGAACTTTGTGACGAATCTTAAACACAGATTTCTATTAGTCAGGTTTCGTTTGAATTTTATTCCCTTAATGCTGGGCTATCCTCCCAATACATTTTCTATGGAGGCACTCTCACTCTGCCCTTGTGACTCCCGTTCATCCCAATGTGACTTAAATTTTTTACTTTTTGTAGATTTTATCAGAAGGAAAGGAAGAGATATATATTGCCACTTTTGCGCAGAATGAATTTTAGCCCTTGTGACTCCCGTTCATCCTAATGTGACTTAAATTTTTTACTTTTTTGTAGATTTTATCAGAAGGAAAGGAAGAGATATATATTGCCACTTTTGCGCAGAATGAATTTTAGACTGTCGCCCAGCTCTATACTTTTAAAAAAGTTTACCGGATCCTTTTACGTGTTTTTGTCTGGCTTCCTTCATACAATGTGCTCCAAATAGGAGGAAAAAGACTGTCATGATAAGCTATTTTGTGCATGCTTTGAGTTTTTATTTGTTTTGTTAACTATTTGACTTTATCACGATCTGCAATTAATATTGCTCATATGGAAATAATGATCAATGTAATTTTATAGAATGTATTTTACCTTGTATTTATGTAGTATACTTTTTATACCATTGCTCTATTCACTGGTAAAATAAAGTGAAGTTGATTAAGCGTGTGAATGCCAATGGCGTCTTGGCGCTAATGTAGCCTGCTGACTAAATGATCTATGCTGACAAGCATTACATCTCGGTAAACAGCCAGGTTTTAAGACATTTTCTGAAGGTTATAGACTTAGATTGACTTCTCAGTTGTTCTGGTAGGTTATTCCAGAGATGGCTGTGGTGTGAATAAAGCTTTGACCAGCCATGTCCAACCCCCCTGTTGGAACTCCTGATTCTCTAAACACTGATTGTTCTAGAAATGGCGGATCTTATTGATCTGCTGGGCTTACGCCATGTAAGATTCTTCCTAAGGTAATCAGGGGCAGCTCCATAGAGGGCTTTATGGGCGAAATAGAGGGCCTTAAATCTAATCCTCTTCTTTACCGGTTGCCAATTAAGATCTCGTAGCGTTCCTTGCATGGAATTTTCTTCACCAGTCGTGCTGCAGCGTTATGGAGACATTGCAGTTTTTGCAAAGACCGCTGATGGATAGCAACGTATAGTGCGTTGCAATAGTCCAGTCTAGATAACACAAGTGCTGTTACAACTTCTTTCTGTCATTCAAAAGGTACATACCAGAAGACCTTCCTAACCTTTTGTGATGGGAAGAAACATGAAGAGGTAAGTATTTTTATTTGTGCGTTAAAAGACAGGTTGAAATCAAAAATTATCCCCAATTTTTTTTTACAGTAGGTGCTGGTGTGGGGGGAGGGCCTACGGTTTGTGGCCACCAAGAATAGTCAAATGATGGTATGTTGAATCATTTGTGTGTAAATCAGTATATAGAAAATGTTACATAAGACAAAGGGGACTACAAGGTGTACGATTCACGTCATCCATATTGGTAGGCATTTTTTAAGAGTGCTTGGTCTGGAGAAGCACAAACCCAGGGTTTAGAACGTAACAGTGGTTAGGGTTGACTTTACGAATAAGAATTTATTTCTGCCCAAACAAACCCTATTTAGCAACATTAGGCTAATGAAAGACTCGGAAAAAAAGAAAAAACTCTCTAACGTGTACCATGTAGTTTGCATGCAGCTCTTTGATGACACTTCATAGTTCACTGTGCTAGATGATGACTAAATTATGAACGACGCAGTAACAAAAGGGTCTCTGTGACAAAATCAGTAACACACTTAGCTATGCACATAAAAACTGTTCTCAGATCTGCATGGGTCACATCCTTTGCAGCAGGTATATTAGCCCTCTGTGCTACCTTAAATGAGTCAAAACTGCCATTAGACAAAACTCCGATCTCTCTCCGGCAGATGGATCAATCACCAGAGTTATCTTGACACTTTTATTGTAGCCTTAAAACTACTGGATTTACAAGAAACTCTGCAGCAGGTGGTTTCAAAACAGCTGCACTGCTACAAACCCCCCCCCACCCACCCACCATCCTTCTAGCATCCCTTGGAAATGCCCAGTAAAGCCAGTCTAGGATTGCATTGGGTACTCAGCAGCACTATCACACAAATTCTCTCACTTTGAAGTCAGAGAAAGAAATTCAAACACCAACCTCCCTCGAAAGACAGTGCCTGACATTTGACCTCAGTCTTTGAATACACAGGAAATGTGACAAGATAAGAACAAGACTTAAAGGCCTGTTTACAGAAAGAGAGTACTCTGAAGGATAAAGTAAACAAAGAGAGCTTATGGGAGGAACGAACTCAAGCTGGACAGCCTAAAGCAAATAAAGCCAGCAACTAGAAAGCAAGCAACTGTGATTTACAAACCACTAAGACAATAGTAAGCAATGGTTGAAATGCATCTCCAGAGAATCTTTAAGTATGCCCACAATAAGTCATTAGCAAACCAGACCACACGCTTCGACCTGAAAAGGGGGTTATGTATTCTGTTGGCAGCAAAAAATGACAGTACAACACATTTAAAAGGAATTCAACCAGAACAGGAAAAGTTTTGTTTCACTATTGATGCCCCCTGATGTTTACTTTGATCTGTCCCTAAAAAGAGATTTATTCAAATAGACCGGAAGAATTGGAGAATCCCAAACAAGTTTTTCTTTTAAAGATACAGAAAATGGCCGACTGGTAGGAGCTCACCAAAGGAGCTCCGAGCGCTTGGGATCGGTTTGTCCGGAATATCCCTACTAGCGGCGGCTGACCAGTGGAACAGAACTTTGGAACATTAGAACCTAACAAGTAATACTTCAAACAACGATTAAGCTCGTGGAAGCGCGATCTGTACCTACCCTGGATCGCACCTCTGTCCTCTTGCGGGGCTGACCGACAACGGATAAGCATCAGGGAATCGTAGCATAGCCCACCATAGCCCGCTCCTACTCCGGTTGGGCTGTGCCGACAATGAAGTGGATTTTGATAGAGACCGCCGCCTGAACACCGCTGTTCCCTGCGATATTGGAGGTAGGGGTCAGCTTTGCCTGCTCCACCTCCGGTTGGGCTGTGCCGACGTTGATAGACATCAATGATGTGGAGTCGGAACGGGACCACCGCCTGAACATCGATGCCCCCAGCGATAGTGGAAGAAGGAGTCAGCTTTGCCCGCTCCACCTCCGGTTGGGCTGTGCCGTCCAACGTGGATCGCCGTCAACGAAGCAGAGTCTGAAGGGGACAGCCGCCTGGGCATCGCTGCCTGATCATCGCTGCCCCAGGTGATAGTGGAGGAAGGGCTCAGCTCTGCCCGCTCCACCTCTGGCTGGGCTGTGCCGTCGTGGTGCACCGAGGAGCATCTCGGACCAAGCCCCCGGCTCGAGGTTGTACGGAGCTGTAGCCCAGAACAGTTCAGATGTGACAGCGCGGCTCTGCTCAGATTGGAAGCATCGGACGCGACCCGCAGCGGCGCCGAGGCAACGAGTGCAACCTCTGCGGGTTACATTGTTTCAGTGTCGGTGGCAAGGTACAAACGAGCTCATTTAGCTTTGCTTCCGCAGTTATGTGTTTGTTGTTCCCCTGCATCGGAACGAAATGCAAACGATGACCGCAGCCCAACCCCGCCCCCTCAGGCATGCTCGACAACGTTGAGGCATCATACAGAGATCTTTTCATGATTATTGGTACACGGGTCAAAAACCGATGTTATCTTCCCGCGCATGGAAATCAAGTGCATTACATTTGGCACCACCTTTACTAGGCTCGGGCAACATCTGCCTCATGATCTTTCTGGGCAAAATGGCGGCCCACATATATATATCATCACTTGGGGATCTGCCGCCAGCTTGTTGTGGTTTAAGGCTGAGAAAGACTCCGACCCTCTAAGAAAGCTAATGAGGGGAATTGAAAAAGGACTAAAATCACCAACAAAGCGATAGAAATCGAAATAAGACTACTGCCAACCCAGCCTAGGTAATGGAAATAGACACAGGACTTTCTCGCTGGACATATGATGTCCACTCCTAATGAGGTGGCCATCTTGGACTGACTCCCCCCACAGTGGACCAGCTCATATACGCTGCTCGCCTACGCCCACGGATAGCCCTATCCACTTATACAGGTCAGAACCCCATTATCAACTTTAATTAATCTATCCCTACTTTTCTCACCCCAATTTCAGTCCTTACTACTCCTGCCTCACCCCCAATCTTATACAGGTCAGAATCTCAATTTCAACTTTAATTAATTTATACCTACTTATCTCTGTCCCATTCTTTACTGCTCCGGCCTCACCCACAACCTCACCCACAATCTCAGTCCTCACTATTCCTACTTCACCCCCAATCTTTTACCCGCCCGCCACGGTACACCTTCTTCGTCACTTGAACCAACCTTTACCCCTCCCTCCGTCCTCTTTCCCTCTGCCTAAACACAAGCCACCACCACAGCCGAGGAATCACCCTACTTCGCACGCCCCCCTTCCCTCCCAAGCCCCTCACTGCACATACACACACATCGCTACTTAACGCCCTATCCCACACTAACAGTGCCTGCCCCATTATGGAGCTCAAAGGCGCATATACCCACACCATCAACTACCCCCCCAACCTCTCTAAAAAAGCAGCCAAACGCTTTAAACACAATATGTTAAAACTACACCCTGAAACACCCATCTCTGAACCCTACTTCTCAATTAATAAGGGGCACATAACCACTGATATCTTCTACACTAAAAGAAGAGCACAATGGAGGAAAGCATTCCTAGCTATCTTTTCGATCTCCTCCACTAGGAAAACTGCATATGGCCACATAATCGCTATCTCCCCCTCCCAAATCTTCAATGCGGCAGCAACCATCACCATTTACAATAACGGAACCATTCTCATGCAATCAACAGACCGCAGCTTAAATCTGCTGGACAACATCTTCCCCATGATCAGAGAACAAGTGAATAAACCCCTAACCCCCCTCCAGTCGACTCCCGCCACCAGCACACTTCCCATCTCATCATCGATCTCTACCTCTCGCCACGATTCACCATTATCCAGACCAATATCTACACCCGTGCGCAATACTACCTCCCCTTCCCTGTCAGACTCATCCATAATCCACTCCCCCCTTCCCACCACTCCAGTATTTACACCCATCACAGACTCACACACCATTACATGGATATCCCGATCATTAGCTACAATTAAGCTCCCCTCCCTTCTAGATTCCTCTATAAGACACTCCCCCCTGACCACTGCACCAGCATTTATACCCAGCACAGACTCAGCACCCTACCCTGGAACGGGCATATCCTCCCCCAGTCTCGGCACCACCCCCTGTGAAACCATCACCCCCATGATCACAGCCCCACACACCTATACGCCTCCGACATCGACTCTCTACTCCAGCCCACCACTCACCGATCCGGAGAGGGAACCAGGTAGGACGCTGTACAACAACCCAGAATACTTGCCTCCCTCTCCCCACCATCGGGAAGGGAGCACAACAACGACAACCTTATGTCATCCAACTGGTTTTACCCCCTACAATCTCATCACATCCACGACCACATCCCCTCCACACACCCCTACGCCGCCTCCCTCTTTACACCAAGGGGAAGGGAGCACAACAACAATAACCTTATCACATCCAACGGGTCTTAACCCTTGCAATTCCATCACTTCCAGGACCACATTCCCACCGCACACCCCAACACCTCCTACACTCACTCTCCAATCCAGTCCACCCCTCCCCGACCTGGAGTCGGAACCTGATAGTACGGCCCACAACAGCAGGCCATTTACACCCTTAAGTCATACACCAATCTCGCTCCCACCATCACCAGACCCAAGACTTGACGAAATCATACTCACGTTAAGGCAAATCAAAGAAGAACTTCAAGTGGTATCGGAGGCTCTCTTAAGTCAACCTTGGAACACTAGATCGGCACGACAGACCAAATCAAACTTTCATTTAACCCGCTCAGTAGTCACTGCAAAATATTCGACCCCCAGGTGGAATTCAGTTCCTCTCCACAACAATTTAACCCGCCCAACCGCAGGACTAATCCGCTATCGGAGAAAGATCTACTTTCTCTACTCCATTCATATGGGCCACCACACTGGGATCACAACACCATGCCCTTAGATAACCCGCCCAAAATGGTTCCAATCCCAACTATACTTTCCAACACCCACAGGTCCACTAAACACAACCCTAGAGGCATCAATGATAACAACCTTAGACAGGTTCCACTCACCCAGGAACCCAATACATCCCACACCATGCCCCGTCTTAAGTGCATACTACTAAATTGTAGATCGGCCTCAAGACACGCAGCCGATATAGCTGACCTCATTCTCACACAAGAACTGGATTTGCTAATTCTAACCGAAACTTGGTTAAAGGAATCCTCTACACCCATCATTGATATACTTGTACCCCCTAACTATGACATCATTAGACTGGATAGAATTGTGAAGACTGGGGGTGGTATCGCCTGCATACACCGGAATAATATCTCAGTACACAGATCCCCATCCCCTGTTTTCCCTTCTTGTGAATATATATGCCTCAATATCACCAGCAATGGCAAACCGGTATTCTTCTTACACACTCTATATCATCCACCAGGTGATAATCTCACCTTTACCGAGCATTTCATGGACAGTCTCTACTAATGCCGGTCATCAGATTACCCAAATATTTCTCGGAGACCTCAATCTACATTGGAATGACCCCAACGATGCAGTGGTCAATGGTCTCAAAAACTTCCTCGTAGACCTTGACCTCACCCAAATTTGCAACAGTGCTACCCACGACAAAGGATCAATCTTGGATTTAGTAATCTCTAAGGCTGACTCCATCCAGCTAGATAAGATCCTTCCTTGTGATTGGTCTGATCATCATATCATCGCCTTTTTCATCAATGAATCAGTGAAACTTAACGCGGCTCAACCCACAAGACCTAAAGTATGGAAGAGGGATCTGAAAAACATTGATCTTAACATAATCCCAACTTGCAGCTCCAACCTACTTCTTCCCCCTGAAGGGATAGCTGATGTCCAGGATCTCACCAACCACTACTTCAATTCCATCAACATAATACTAAACGAGGTAGCCCCTCCTCAACTAAAGAGAGTCTCCACTAAAGAGTCTAAGCCCTGGTACGATGGAAGACTCAACGAGGACAGACGATCCCTAAGAATAACTGAACGCAGATGGAGATCAGCTCCATCCACCAATCACCTCAAGACGCTAAGAAAGAAGAGAAACGAATACTACAGAAAGATCAAGCACACTAAAGCAGACTTCTTTAGCGACCAATTAAACCAGGCAAAAAATCGTCCCCAAAAACTTTTCGAGCTAATAAAAACGCAATCTAAGGATGCACCTCACCGACCCAAAGATAGCTTAGGCCCGCGACCCAACTGTGAAGAATTTGCTTCCTTCTTCACTCAGAAGACCGAGAGCATAAAGAAGGACCTTCTCAACGATCTAATCACACACATCCCCACCCTGGCCAAACTTAGAAAAATGCGTACACCTCCAGTTGGTAAGGCACATAGACCGTTTTAACTTACTCAACGAATACCAATCGGGCTTCCGTGCAGGTCACAGCACTGAATCTGCCATGACCCATATAATTGACGATGCGCTACAAATCCTAGATCAGAACGGAGTCTGCTTACTCATCCTGCTTAACCTTTCCTCGGCCTTTGATACCGTCAAACACAATAACCTGATAGACCTTTTGCAACACAGAATGGGACTCTCGGGATCAGTTCTAAACTGGTTTACTTCGTTCCTCCAAAACAGATCGCAACGATTCAAGGTCAACCATTCCGTGTCCAAATCTGTCCCAGTTACTCTAGGAGTTCCACAAGGATCCTCTCTATCTCCAACACTATTCAATCTATTCATGGAACCACTCACTGAAATTCTCCACTCGTCTAACATTCAATTTCACATATATGCTGACGATACACAACTATACCTTAAGATACACACCCTAGAAGACATCAAGTCGCTCAACACAACTCTCGGAAAAACTCAGACCTGGCTGGCAGAAAACCACTTAAAACTGAACGCCCTAAAAACTGAATTCCTCCTAATCGCTCCTCCTGCACAAGTACCCATAATGCAAGACTGGATCAAACACCTTACGGCACTCAACTGCCAACCTCTCATGGTTGACTCAGCAAAATCGCTGGGAATAACACTGGACAGAAACCTCAATATGCAAAAAACACATCAGCAACGCAACAAAAGGAGCAAACTTTCAGATAAACACACTGAGAAAATTAAAACCTTTTCTTCCTGAAAATGACTTCAAGCTGGCAGTACAAGCTCTAGTCATTCCGAGGGTGGAATTCGGGAGTGTCTCCCTATGTGGCCTGCCCAGAGCTGCAACGGCCCCTCTAAGAGCCTCAATCAACGCCACAGCGAGACTTATCACTGGTTCCAAAAAAAGCTCCCACATATCCCCTGACTTAAAATCCCTTAATTGGCTACCTTTTGAAGCCAGAATTCATCTGAAAATAGCATGTATGACACAAAGCCATACATCACAAAACACCAAGCTATCTTGCACAGAAACTGGCGCCCTCATGTGGATTCAGATCCTCAAGAAGTGCTAAAACCCTCCTACTGAAACCACAAAGATTCAACAAGAAGACATACAACCGAACCTTCTCAGGGTTGGCGCCTAGAATTTGGAATGCACTACCCCCAGAAACTAGACTTAATCCCTCTACTGCATCCTTCAAAAAAGAAGTGAAAGCGCTTCTTATGGCTAAACTCACTTGAGCAGGACTACTTGCACCAGGCGACCCAACGTAGGTGCTACACGGATCTATTTATTGTCCACTCGACAGCCAGGTTTCCTAGTTACTGTATCTATATTTTGTTTGATCCACAGGAAACATTTTGTGATTTACCATGTACATTCTTCTTTACGGAAAGATAACTACACTTTCGTCGTCTAGCATCGAACTTTATGTTATTTACAGTGCACCTATGTAACTAAGTCACTTATCTTGTTAAGCGCTCTGATACCCGCAAGGGTCTGGTTCGCGCTATATAAAACTTTCAAATAAGAATAAATAAAAGATGGAGGTCCCGATTAACCAAGTGTCTCCTAGTGGGAGACTTGCATAATAAATATGTTAATGAATATACTGTACAACTTTTCTTTCTTGGAAACCGGCTTCAAAGGCCTACTTGAAGCCTAAGACAAGTTTCAAAACACAGCTCATGTGAGCAAAATAAAATAGGTTCCCTTTTTTACAGGACGCATGTTCTTGGAGAATAGTTTCTGCTGAATGGAGTGTTGTACGTGTTTTACATCTATGGAATATAGCAAGCACAGCGTTAATAAAATGTCGTCTTTGTGCTTCCATGCAAGACAAAATCAAAAAATATAAGTGAAAAACTTTAGGTATAGGATCTGAGGGATATTTATAATTTTCTTTCATAATAAATTGTCCATTCACTATTGTTTTGGGATTGTTTAAAAAAATCTGTGTGTGTTAAATGTCCACATAGCTAGATAATGCCACATAATGTACTTAATAATCAGTTTTAATCCCAAGATGTGATGCATAATTTGCCTTTTATTGCTACATACTTTAGTAATTTAATTAGAGAAGCTTGAAACGGAGAGGAAAATGGCAAAGCAAATCCTATTTCGCCCCACCTACAATACAGAATATTTTTACTACAGCTCATCAGGAATAAACATACAGTGTAAGCGTAAGGAAATCGCTTTGCCCAGTGCTTAATTGCATTACAACAATGAGGCTGGGTAGAAGATTTTCTTAGGAGCTCGCTGGTGCTGCCACCAAATACTGGGGTTTCCGTATACCAAGGCTGAATGATTTCTTTTGACACCTCATGTCTCATTCTTCCACAAATCTACCCTTATTGTCTTTGTCTCACCCTTTCAGGTTCCTTTGCATATCTACTTGCATCCTCTGTCTGTTTTCTCCAATCTTTCTCATAATCCCTCCTTTCTCCCGACTCCATCTTACCCTGTCTTACACAGGGTCAAAAACTGAGGATGTAAAATAAGCCACCGCCCTCCAAAAAATATTGATGCCCATCACCTGCAAGCACCAGCACAAATTAAGCCTAGGTTTCTCCTAATATACAACTAAAGGGAGAGTTGGAGGAAACATTCTTCTATAAGGAGTCTAACTCTTTGAATTAAGTACATACCATAAACCATCAGTCACTCACGTTACTGAAATCATCAGGCAGTTCTTCGTTAAAAGGGTTACTCACTTGTTTGTTTCAAGGGAACACTAACTGGAACAGTGAGAGCTCATCTGAAAATTTGTGTTGCGCTCCTCATTGACCTGGAAGGCCAAGCAGAAAATAAACCACGGGTCCCAAGGAAGCAGCCAAAAATTGCATCCACTATCTGTAATGGAATGCAAACCAAATCCATAAATGCTGATGAAACACCTAAATATAGGTGTAATGACAAGTGCTATAAAATAGTCACTAATTACACAGTGGGACGCACATGGGCAAATGGTGATTGTATTTGTGTTCACTTGATTGTGTACATTCACTTACCACATTGGTCTTGACTGCATCATGAGCATCACACCCACCTCTTCTCTTTGAAACACACTTCCATTGGTTGGCCATTGCAATTCAAAATATGTTATGCATTGAAGCATATATGACAACTACAATCACTACTTGCCCACACGTATCCGATTGAGGTTTACGGACGATTTTATAGCACTTGTGATCATCCATACATTTGGTGGCATCATCAGTATACATATTATATTATATTATAGTATAATATATTTGGAGTGGATCACTGTACATTCAATGGATGCAATTTCTGAGTGATTCTTTGGGAACGACTATTTTCTAATATATTCCCAGGTTTCAACTGGGTGTCAGAGCCGGCCCTGTACGCATAACGGGAAGATGAAGTGCCAGACAGAACTAACTCTGGATAAATTTACTAAGTCATTACCAGGTTGAAAAATCTGGCGGACCTTGAATTTTACCATTGAGTGAGGATTTACTTCCTTCACAGAAGGGAGAGCAAGAATGGGCTAAATGTGCCTGTGGTAAAAAACACGCGGGTGACAAAAAGCCAATGATCTTGTGCTCGGCCCCTAGTTTTCTTTTGTGAGAGACAACGGTCTACACTTTTCCTGCCTTAATCCTCGGATCATGCTCTGGCAAGGACATTCGAATAGCAGAGCTGGTACGGCCAGATGCTGAGAAGACCCACCAAAGTTGCAAAGTCTCGCTTGGCAGGGACAAGAGAAAAGGAAGGGCTTACTATAGCCACTGTGGCCGCTTGTAAAGGCAGACAACTGGAAAAATCAAATCCTGACAGGACTGGGTTGGCCAGAAAATGGTAGGAACAAACTATACAAATGCAGATAACATAATCCATACACAGAAGAGAAACAATTCCCAGAATCTGAGAAAGTAAGTAGGGCCACCGTCTTTTAGAGGAGAAAAATTAAAGAGGGGCTACACATGCAATGATAGTGTATATGTTCTGAGGAAGTCATCAGTGAAGTCAGCCCTTCCAGCCCAAACAAGCGATTGAGGAAATATTAGCTTCCAGTCTTCAAAAAAAGTCAACGATACTGAAAAGTTAGCAATTAGGAGGCGGTTTTAGATAGTTTCACCCTTTTCTTCAGCATTCATCCACTTTTTGGTGCACGTACGAACAAATGCATAAAGGATTCCCATTACAGGACAGAACGTCTCGACGGGAATATCTCAATGAAAACTATTTACAGCACTTTACTCAAAATGGAAGCATCTTAAAATGACTTTCAAGAATACATACACTACACTGACTCATGCAAGGTCAGTTGTAAAAGAAAAGGCGGTGGTACAGGTATAAAAACACTGCTACCCAGACTCCTTTTACTGCAAAATGTTATACTAATTCATTTTTAGTACATGATGCACTGTATTAACTGGTGGCTTCACAGGTTAAGTACCAAGACAAATTCACAGTTTGTTTTTTTTAGAAACCTGATGCAAACAAACAAGCACTGGCAAAGCACATAGATCTGATATTGAATACAAGCCCTTTTTGCTTTGTCAATGCTCGGTTTTTCATGGGTTTAGAAAACTATTTTTGGGAAAGCTGCTGGACCCAGTCAATCTTAAAAAAACAAACCCCCACACCAAAAAAAACTCTTGCTAAACGCAAACATTTTGGCGTCTGAAAAAGCAACCATTGCAATATTAGTCCTTAGCACTGAAGGGAACTACTTTGTGTGTGGATGTGCTCAGTGCGAAAGGTCATGCTGACACGCACACTGACGTTAACCAGTGGCTGAAGTGGACTGACCCATTGCCCCATGCTGTGTGCAGCAGTTCACGGAAGAAAAATGTGAATGACGCAATAAAAGACCAACATATGAAGAGGGGCTGGCTCAAGGCCCCTAAAACGGTAATATATAATTTTAGTAAAATCAAAATGTCTTGGCTAACGCCTTACCTAAAAAGAAAATTCAACAAGTCGATGCAGCCTTGATTAGAGAAAGCTCAACTGCCTACTGTGTACATGCATGATCTCCAGAAGGTGAAGGAAACCAATGAATACCCTCAAATAAATATGAAAGCACAACTACATGCACACGTGAATGCTTTCCGAGATTTAAAGCTTACCTTCTCTTACTATATGAAACATATGTCCTGCAGGCCAAAGTGGAAGCGTCCAGGAAGAAAGAAAAAACAGTTTGGTCTCATTACATACAGAAAAGTACTCTAACATTAACTGTATTTAGATCAATTTCTTGCCAACTCAACGGCACCCCCCGGATATATGCTTCAGAAACCAATAGAAGCACTATATGAGGACCATTCTTGCAAAATTGGCACAATTATTATTTCTGATTCACCAGAATCCGTATACTTGGAATAGAGCAGACTGTTTATGTAATACTAATCAACAGTGCCCCCTTACAGGGTTACACGTGAAATTGGTAGCTGAATGTTGCACTGCTTTCTATAATCTGAACTAACTGAAGAATCCAAGCAATAATATGCAGTTGATACACTGGATAACCTTCCCCGAATGTAACTAAGATATAATGGGTCTTTATGGACACAAATTCTACCTAGAAACCATGCTGGGTGATTTGTTTAGTACACAGTGCAGCAATTGATAGGAACTAGGAATCAGGCTCCGAGCTGAGCAGGCAGCCAGTACAGCAGCATTTAACGCTTAAATGACCTTGAAAGTAAAAATCCAGCTTTTTTCATGCATACGGATATGCCCTTCCTTGGTCGAACACAGCATGCACAGAGAAAACAAGCATTGGCAAAGCCAATAGGTTATGCCTAGGCAAGAGCTACTGGCTTTGCCAATGTGTTTTAGTCCTGTTGTACACCAGCGTGGCTGCTGTTCAGCATATCTAAAAGTTAGTGGCGTAGATGAAAGTGGGGTGGAGTGTAATTCAGTGGAGTGGCATAGAGCAGAGTGAAGCAGAGGGGCGTAGAGTGGAGCCTAGTGCCCTCAAGTGAAGTGGAGCTGTGCAAAGCAGAGGCGCGCGAAGGGCGGATGGGAGGCACGCGAAGGGCGGATGGGAGGCGCGCGAAGGGCGGATGGGAGGCGCGCGAAGGGCGGATGGGAGGCGCGCGAAGGGCGGATGGGAGGCGCGCGAAGGGCAGATGGGAGGCGCGCGAAGGGCAGATGGGAGGCGCGCGAAGGGCAGATGGGAGGCGCGCGAAGGGCAGATGGGAGGCGCGCGAAGGGCAGATGGGAGGCGCGCGAAGGGCAGATGGGAGGCGCGCGAAGGGCAGATGGGAGGCGCGCGAAGGGCAGATGGGAGGCGCGCAAAGGGCAGATGGGAGGCGCGCAAAGGGCAGATGGGAGGCGCGCAAAGGGCAGATGGGAGGCGCGCAAAGGGCAGATGGGAGGCGCGCAAAGGGCAGATGGGAGGCGCGCAAAGGGCAGATGGGAGGCGCGCAAAGGGCAGATGGGAGGCGCGCAAAGGGCAGATGGGAGGCGCGCAAAGGGCAGATGGGAGGCGCGCAAAGGGCAGATGGGAGGCGCGCAAAGGGCAGATGGGAGGCGCGCAAAGGGCAGATGGGAGGCGCGCAAAGGGCAGATGGGAGGCGCGCGAAGGGCAGAGGCGCGCGAAGGGCAGATGGGAGGCGCGCGAAGGGCAGAGGCGCGCGAAGGGCAGAGGCGCGCGAAGGGCAGAGGCGCGCGAAGGGCAGAGGCGCGAAGGGCAGAGGCGCGAAGGGCAGAGGCGCGCGAAGGGCAGAGGCGCGCGAAGGGCAGAGGCGCGCGAAGGGCAGAGGCGCGCGAAGGGCAGAGGCGCGCGAAGGGCGGGGCAGAGGCGCGCGGAGGGCGGGGCAGAGGCGCGCGACGGGCGGGGCAGAGGCGCGCGAAGGGCGGGGCAGAGGCGCGCGAAGGGCGGGGCAAAGGCGCGCGAAGGGCGGGGCAGAGGCGCGCGAAGGGCGGGGCAGAGGCGCGCGAAGGGCGGGGCAGAGGCGCGCGAAGGGCGGGGCAGAGGCGCGCGAAGGGCGGGGCAGAGGCGCGCGAAGGGCGGGGCGAAGGGCGGGGCAGAGGCGCGCGAAGGGCGGGGCAGAGGCGTGCGAAGGGCGGGGCAGAGGTGCATAAAACGGATTAGAGGCGCATAAAGCGGATCAGAGCCGGCCACAGTGGTGCAGAACAGCGTGGCGCAGAGAAGAGTATGCATGGTGTGGTAGTGCACTGCCATCACAGACAGCACATTTTCAATTGAAATTTCATTTCATTCGCATACATACAGTTTTACAGAACAAACTATACAGCACACAAACTATGTGTGGTAGTGACATCCCCATGTGTATTGATAGTATTAAAATATTCGTTTTCAGCCCACTTCTGAATTGGAAAAAAATTTGCTTCATTTGTGCTCTCCTAATTCTGATACATTCTGAAATATTTGCAGTTCATTTATTTTTCAATTTTGTTGTATGCTTGAAAAAAAGCCTTGCCTTTCACACTCCCAGATTGTCAGATATATCCTCTCACTTTGAAGTCAGAGAATGAAAATTAAACACCAAGCTCCCTTGGAAGATAAGAGCCTGACATTTGACCTCTGTCTTTGATTGCACAGCAAATGTGACAAGATAAGAACAAAGTTTAAAAGCCTGTTTACAAAAGGCGGGCACTTGTGGAAGAGTACAGTTAACAGGCTATGCCACACGGGATGGACAAACACATGCTGGACAGCCTAAAACAACTAAAGCCAGCAGATAGAACGAAACCAAATGTGAGTTACAAACCAGAAGGCCAATGGTCAGGGAAATGCATTCTTAGGTCAGCTTTCACAATGTCCCCAAAACGTCTTTAGCAACCAGACAGATGCGCTGTCTGGTAGGCTTCAACCTAAACATTAAGCCTCCACGAGGGATGGAGTGATGGATGGAGATAATCTGAAGAATCCACCTTTTAGCCGTAATACGCCCACTCAAAAATTACAAGCATTGACTAAGCAAAAGGGACTGGCATTGGTAAGCTGGTGCACTGGTTATTTTTTTATTGCAAGCCCAAAGGCAGTTTATACACACAAGGATGAATTAAAAAATATAAAAGGGATAAAAGAATGCGAAGAAAAAAGCATTGGCAAAGTAAAGCACTGACCCACCAGCCCGACACCAAATTGCCTGTTTTAGTTTTAGGAGGGTGTGTAGGTGATATGGCAAAAATGCCATCCTTCATAGTTCAAGATAGCCGATGGCTCAACAGAACTTACCCTTTCCTTATCGCATAAGCTGAAGTGGGTGGAAGCAAAATGTTAAATGACAATTAAAACAGACCAATGGATGAAGCAAGCCGACCCAAAGCTCCTCTTTGTATGTAAATATGTGTTCATTATTACTTTTTAAACAGCATACAATTTTCATCTGAAGTAAATTGTAATACGAAATAACAAGATTAATGGTAGATTATACACCAGCAGGTCATACAAAAGAATGCTCTCCCATACATTCAACACAAGATACCACCATGATATCGTTGTCAAGCTTCCAAATAGAATAGGTAACTTAAGAACCCCATGATCTCCGTTTACTTAAGTTGTACTAAAAAATAGACCGGTGTAAGACTCACTCCAACGCTGTCCAAATAACAGAGTCAGACCAGGAGTCTCCAAACGGACAGATTCCGGCTCTCCAACCCCCAGCTCCAAGGCAGTTGAAAAATATCTGAGGCCGCAATTATCCAATCGTGTTATCACATTCATCCAAAGAAACTCAAATACTGGTGTGCACAACTATGTCCCTGTCCTTTAGGGAGCAGACCGTTTAGAAACTTCATATCAACACACGGTCGCATTTTAAGATCAGTGCGTGATCTACAGGGAGGTAGCACGGCTGAATTCCGGCAGGAGAGACTTTGTTTTTCATCCTTTCCTGATCAATATAATAAATATCCGTTTCGACTGGGTAATAGTGTTTGTATAGAAAACAGTTTTATGTACCACCCTTTGTAGAGAGTGTTCTTTAGTAACAGCTTATTTTTATCAGTGCCACTTGAACTATGGAGCAGATGAGGATCAAATTATGAGACAGGGTTGACTAGTATGCAATCAGAAAACACAAATTATGCGGAGCCATGCAGCACATTTAGCAGCAATATTACGTCACTTTTCATATTTTTACACATGCCAACACTGCCTAGGAATAGGCTTTACCTACTTAGTATTAGTTTAACAGTTAAGTATAGCAATAGACAATTTAAAAGTGATCTCCCACTGCGCGGCAACACGACTGGCAGGGTTTTAGTAACTTTTAGCCTGCTCGAGTTGGAAGGAAAAATGTTTTTGCAAAAATCTACAAATTATGCAAAAGATGATGGATTATGTGGCAAGTGAGGCAAATCCATTAAAATGCAGAAAACGCTGTGGATGCTGAATCGAATAATTTCATAGGCCCGGATTACAATTCTACTTAAAAAAGGCTTTTGGGTTACTGCACGCCAGCAGCCATGGCTTCAAACTCTGCAACTGTTTCTAAATCACAGTGTCACTTATGTAATTGGAGTGGCATCGCATCTTACTGGCCGGATGCATGACTCAGTGCATCTAAACTTTACTTTCACCTCGAAGGCCAATGGCAAAACTTCTGTAACACACTACTTGATCTTCATCCGCAACTTCTAACAGTTCTTTGAAAGGAAACTGGTTTCATTGAACTGTTCTGGAGAGCTATGTGAAGAGATGGGAACCTTAAGTGTATTTTTACTGCCCAGGACTACTAAATCCGAGGCAGATCCAGACGTTGCTGGAACCCGATAGGCTCCCAAAGTTGCCCAGGGAGGACACAGAAGCTTTCAAACTTATACTAGGGAGAAAGTGACCGCTGCTAACCGCACTCTGTCTACAAGAAAGGCCTCTGCAGGGGATGGATTCCTCTCTGAGTTCCATCAAGTGTATGCTGACATTGTGGTGGACAAGCTACTAGAAGGGTACTTAGAGGCAAGACAGAGAAACATTACCAGGTACTATGAGAGAGCCTGTCAAAAACGCAGAAAAGCATGGCTCTTACCGACCATATCTATGTTGAATGTAGACATGAAATTTCTCTTAAAGATATTAGCCAATAAGTTACTCCAGAGGGTTGAGGCCCTGGTCCATGAGGACCAATGCAGCTTTATTCCAGGCCAAAACATCCTCATGAGCATCAGATGCCCTAGCTACTTCATGGCCTTGATAAAGAAGTCACCTGGAACCCTACGCCCTAGTGTTGTTACATATTGATAAGGCATTTGACCGCCTCTGCTTCGTGAGATGGAATTTGAAGAGAATTGTCTGAAATGCTGGAGCTCCTACATAAGGATCTAGTCGCCAGAGTCAGATAGGGTAGTAGTAGTAGGATGTCACGTGGGTGGAAAGGGGCCTGGACAGGAGTGCCCACTATTACCTTTGTTTTTCGCAATAGCGATAGAATCACTGGTGATATGACTGCAACAGGAAATTCAACCCTGTGGAATGCGGGTGGGCAATGTGGTTTCCCTATACGCAGATAACGTCTTGGTGTACTTGGCCCGACCACCAGAGTCTGTCGAAAAATCTTCGGCAGGTTTACATGACTTTGCAGCAGTGTCAGTTTTATGGGTTAACAAACAAAAGACACTGCCATACCCCTTAGCAGGCCTGAGAGAAAAATCACAACCAGAACTGCCTGACCTGCGGTTACGGTGGGAATGGACAAAGTTCCGATACCTGGGAATATGGGTGGCCTGCAATGCTCTCTTGCATTATGCACATAATCTGGGAAGGTTCTTGAAGGGGCCAAGAACCTTCATAAACATAAATATAAAACAATATATATATATATATATATATATATACACACACACAAATATCCACACACATACACATATCCACACACACATAAATAACCCACACTGTGGGGACCGACTCGGTCCTCATTGCGTCGGTTAACCTTGATAGACGAACACTATCTTTGTGAGGACCGTTCAAAGTAGTGTGTTTAGGTACTTTCGAGTGAGTGTCTCAAAAAACTAAAAGTGCAGTTAGACTCGCTTTGGAGCGCTTTATATCAGCAGAGAACCATAAACGTATTGCATCCAATAGATTAAAACACATAAGATACATCCCGCAAGTCGCCTATAGACAATACACATCAAAAGTTTAGGTAAAACCAAGGCCAATTAAAAAAAATGCAGTTAAATTCCTTGTTAAACTCCTTTTTCCTTATGTTGCCAAAGCTAGATATGGCAATCATTACCATTTCGTTTGAGGTGGTATTAACCTGTTGATGCTGGTTTGAAACTAATAAAAAATATTTTTTAAAAGAGTCATTGGGGAACAGTGCTCTTAGTCTGATTTTCAAAGCCCTCAGTAGGAAACCTGAGACAGTAAATACTATTTGTTCCTTCGTGTCACTTTTCAATATTCGTAATGCCTCCCAGTAGTGCCTGACCCCCTAAATGCTTTGTGAGTGCCCCCTCATGAGTATATCTCACTACCGCAGTCGTCTGGGTGTGGAGTGATATAAGTAGATGAACAATTGAATGGTCCACTCCCAGGGAAATCAAAATGTCCCATAACTCAGTCCGGTTGACTCGGTCAAACGCAGACGTGAGGTCCATAGATGCGAAATACAGGACCCCTGGTTGTGTCAGGGTATATTTAGCAGTCACAAGATAAAGATTAACACATTGATCTGTGGTTGACATGCCTTCACAGAAACTAAATTGGACGTCCAATAAAATCTGGTTGTCTATGGACCAAACAGACAGTCTAGACCGAAGACCTTTACAACAGCGTCAATAAGGGAGATCGGGCGATACAATTGCGGGTTGTCCTCATCTCCTTTTTTATAGATTGGGATAATTATAGCGGTGGACCAAGAGGGCAACATCCCCTTTAAGGCCACCGCATTTAGGACTTGGGTTAATAGGGGAGCCCAGACCTCGATGTTATCATGAAACAGAACTGGGGGTATTCCATCAGGTCCCGGGGTCTTATTTATTTAATTAAAGCAGCTCTATACTTGAATATACCTCGTCCAGCGAGAAACTAATGGGGATTACAGCTGGGCTGGGTGGTTTATCTACCCTTGGCTCCTCCAGGAAGCCTACGGAATAAACCTTTTTAAAATGAGACCCACTGGTCTGGGGTGATATGATGGCACATAGAGGGTCTAGCTGCTCTGCAAAGCAGGGGCTGTTAATAATCATCCATAATAGGGCTGAATCCCTCAACTCACCTGCTTTCGCTAGGTCCTCCCACGCCTGTTTTTGCAACTAGTGCCTTCCTAGTTTCACCGACCCTTTATAAAGACGCCGGCACTGAATTACTCTATCCTTCATCCGGGGCTCCTGCTTCAGGGCTGCCTTTAACCTCCTCAATGCTTGTGAACACTTGCGGTCAAACCATAAGTGGGGAGCCTGAACATGCCTCAATGACTGTCGTTAGGGCTCCTGAGACCACGTGGGCAATAGAGGTAAAAGAGCTTAGGATGTCCTCACTTGCGGTATAGGGGTCTAAACAAAGGGCTATCTCAGGCTGACAAGAGGAGAAAAGGCTGTGATTAAAGGTTTTAGTATCTATGCTTTACCATCATAAGAGCCTTCCCTGATCCGTGGGGATTGAGGGTGCCTGGGAATTACATGGGGCTGCTGTATGGGTACCTATCCCCCTCAGTGTTAGTGTCAGGGGATTATGGTCACTAAATGGGTTGTGTTCTATGGTAAAAAAAGGCCCAGTCCCGCACCCAGGGAGGCAGACACAAAAATAAAGTCAATGACGGTGGCAGATCACCTACCTTTATAGGATGGGGGCAGATGTGAAATGGGTGTGTAATAGGTTGTGAGTAAATAAAATATTATTTAACTTATCCCATTCCATGGTGTGTTCCATGTGCAGGTAGGTCCTCTGTGAGCGGGCATGGCTGTGCGATAGAAGAGTTCTTTACAAAAGATGAAGACAGATGACAATTAAAATCCCTCACTAAAATAAGGTTGATATACCCAAGACCCTCACCCTTTAGGGAGTCTAGCGCAATATTTAGGGCATTAATGTTAGACGACTGACCCTTACCCTTCTTCATGTTATAGAAGTTGATTATCCCAAGTGGGGGCTCTCTCCCTATACGCAGTTTTATGCCCTGGAACACCAAGGAATCCCACTTAAAGGTCTGCATCTCATTGGATAATTCCTATTCCACAAATATGATAAGACCCCCAATAGCACTTCCCATGATGGAATCTTGTGCAGGGCAAAAAACAGTCTTATACCCTTCCAAAAAGAAGTTATTCTGTGTCTTCCAGGTTTTCTGTAGGCATATCATTTTATATAATCTAATATATGAAAGCCAACTATCATCGGAAAACTTGGCGGACAAACCAGCCACATTCCAGGAGATAAGTTTAATTTTGCCTTTGGGGGGGAGGGGGCGTATAAGGCCTTGCCTGATGCACAAGATTAGTTTAAGGGATCACCTCGAGTGGAAGATCTAATAATATCCTGGTCGGCAGTGAAGCCGAAGGGGCACTGACTACTTCTAAATCCTGACACAAGGGACCTTTTTGAGGGGGTGGGGCTGAGCATGTGTTGTCTCCCATTCACAAGGTCAATCCAACTCATTCAGGTCCTCTAAAGGGGCATATAAGTTTTAGTTGCACCTGCCGCCCCAAACCTCCTTCAGTAAACCCTGCCCCCCAACAAAGTTCCTCACCCTGGATGCGCAGTGACGGTCTATAGAAAAAGCCTAATGGGAGTAGTTTGATACATGTACCTGCGAGGTATGATTTAGACACCCCATAAAGGATTTTCCGTGCTAACTCTGGTTGGCGTGTAGAAATGATGATACAGTCTCCATTAAACATTTTCCTAGTCGGACCCATCCAAGCCACCCTCCTTGCCATCAAAATATCATGATAATCCCTTTCAGAAAACCCAGAAAACTGCACTAACCAGCGTGAGGATTTATTAATCGATTGGGTGTTAGTTTCCTCTTTATGGGCAGCTAAGGCTGGAACCCCCGACAGGACCACAGTATAAGGAGTGCATGATGGAGGAAGGTCAAATCACTGGGAGCTGGACAACCTTAGGGGATTGCCCCCCCAGGTGGGGAGGTGTCTGTCCTGTTTGGGGCCCGAGATGCATGCATAGCAGAGGACGACCCCCCCTCCCTCTAAACATGATCTGGTGGGCCCTTGTGTTACATGTCCTTGTGTTACATGTTGGACCAACACACCCTTTGGCGCATTGACATGCGGAGTGCCGCTGCTACTCCAGAGATTACCAGAGGATAGTGTGTTAGATAATGGGGGGGACAAAGACAAGTGGTCGGATTGGGGTTTAGAGAAAGAAGTTAAAACTGTGTCCAAGTTGCGTGCCAAGTCCCTAGATGCCGTCTCCAGCTTGTCCAATCTGATCAAGATTGGTGATAAAAGGTCAATGAGAGTCTCCTTAATACTCTGTAGCGCTGGGGCCAACTGGTTCAACAGTTCCTCCGCACTGGGCCCTGATATAACGGTCGCCTGTTCCTTCTGTGTGACCGTGGTAGTTTCCTTTGCCCTCTTGACCTTCCTTTGTCGCTTTGGATCTGGGGGGCTCGCCACATCGACCGGTGGAATAAACTGAGGTGGGACAGGCGCTGATCCGGAGGCTGCCGACTCACTAAAAGAAGACTTGCCTGCATCCGGACTTGAGGGCAAAGGGAATGGTGCTGGGGGTTGGGCGGCCATTGGGGCATTTAATACCAGTGGTGGGGTTTACTGGCGAGAAGTGTGCACAATCATTAGTGACATCACCACAGAACACATTACACCGGATCCACTCCTCTGCCTACTGGGTCATGTCAGAGATGTGACTGACGCCAACCGCAAACTGATCGCGATGCTGCTAGTTCTGGCCAAGCGCCGTGTGGCGATACAGTGGGGTCGCAGCCCGGCACCTCAACCCAAGCACTGGCTTGCAGACGCAGCACACTGCCAGACACACCTCAGTGAATACTGGGACTTGATGCCCGCGGCTAACAGACAACTGGACATATGGGGCCCCTTGATCGCCTATCTACACCGAACAGCTAATCCTGAGGAGCCCCCTGACCAGTCTGATACCCCCGATACCCTGACTACGAACACTGTCCTCTCAGACCCAATCCCATAATGTTCGACTAGTCACTTGCACACAGAACGCACACATCGTTTACGCCTCCTCTCACCGGCACAATTGCTACGTTCACTGTCTGCCTATATTCTGCTGTAGTCATCACCACATGATATGTAATGATGTCAAGCTATACAAATGAATGCATAACTGTATCATGCCTTAAGTTCAATAACGGTTTTTGAAAAATAAAAAAATAAAAAAATACCAGTGGTGGGGTCGATGTGAGACAGTCCCAAGCTTCCTAAATAGACAGAAAGCCAAGTTCAGCCCAGTCTATCTCCTTGTTGATAGCGCCCATCTCCTTTGCCAAGAATGTATCGATAGGGAGGTGTGGCTGCCCCGAGGGGGTCACAGGTTGTGCCTTCCTTTCCCCATTTCGCTAATATGAGGCAAGAGGTCCAGATAGTCAAGGCAACAGACAGAGGGGCAACGTTGATTTGCTCGGTTCGTCTAGAGCACAAGATCCCAAGGTATCTCGCCCACTGAAGTAAAATTCTTAATGGTGGTCCTTCCAACCCGCTTCTGCCCTTCAATTTGGCAATGTTAGTAGAAGCTATACCAGGATCCAAACCCTGGACACTCTAGGGACCAACCAATGACAGGTGAGCACAGGAGATGCTGTTCTTGACCAGGCACACTCTGGTGGGGACCTGGTGGTGTTATGGGCGCTCTCACTGCCGCCCTCTCCACGTCAGAGCCCCGTCACACCAGGGGCAGGGCAGGAAAACACCAGGCTCGTTGGAGGCACACGAGTAATTTGTGTACATTTTCTGAGAAGGAAACTACTACCTACAAAAGATTAGTGAAAAACCACAAACTTATCAGTTTGTATGTGTTCATAACATCAGAAAGGATGCTGATCCTGAAACGTCACCTAACCCACCCTAAAGCTACATTTACATGAGTGGAACATTTCCCACCATAATTGCACCTCAATTACAAAATTCCACAAATCTAGACTGCTTCGATGTTGATATGTCATTAACTATCCCAAAGAGATTTTTATGCACCTAGGCACAGATTAGGTGCACCAAAAGGGATTGATAATTGGGCCTAATGACAAATGCACTACATATTATTCACATTGTTTTAAAGCAACAAGGTTTCTAAATGCAGGGGGTTGCTTCCATAAAAAGGTTGTTCCCTTTTGACTCCAAAAAAATGGAAAATTCTTAGAATACCGTACATTTATCCACAAACAGAATTAACCTATTAAAAGAAAACTCACATATTAAGAGGGCGAAGTAATGAGCAGGTTTCCTTTTAGAATTTGTAAGCAGAATTACCACTAGGAAATATAAACTCTCTGCTAATTTAGTCTCTCGAGCCTGTCCCCTGAGGCTTGTCAATGGGCTTCCAAGCATTGCATACATTATCACACAACTGCACTTTTATCTACTGAATGGGGATGATAAAAAGAACTGCTCATACCAAGGCAGAAAATCGTCCTTATTGACTTGAATATATAAAAGCGAAAATGGGGAGGTCGCCGTAAACAAGAAGGGGGCCATTAAAGTTGGCAATCCTTTCACCGTCCTATTTTTAATGACGAGTAAATCCTGCAAAATCAGTCAATAACCAATAAAATGCGCGGAATATTTATTGTAGTTACAGCAGCTACAATGAGTTCTAGCTTTGACAGCCAAAAACCAGACTTTCAAATCATACAGCCATTTCTAAAGTAAAGGACGTTTCGAGACAAAGGTTCTGATACAATGCATAGGTGCATAGTCCACGCGATGCATTAAAAGAGGGGGCCATTTCATCTAGCCATGTTTACAGCCTAGAGGAAGTTAATATGATAACCCTTTTAATGGACGTGGAACGCAGCAGCCACCAGATAGGCTCTGGCAGAAGTGCCCTTAGAAAAAGAGAAGCCAATTTGATTAAAAGGAATAAAAGGGAATAAAACTGTCCAATGCTTTTTCACTCGTTCCTCGTGCAGATCTGTCCCTCAGGCAGAGTCTAAAACCATGAGAAAAAACATATTTCAAAGCAATTTGGTTTCCTTTTCATGGCTTACTAGCCTTCGAGCAAACAATCCTTAATGGAGTTTAAGCATTCAGGGCTTTTTCTTCTCTTAAATTCATTTTAATTTTAGTGTTCGATAGAACTCCATATTCTTCTATTCACAAACCAGAGAAAGAGTAATGTTCTATTTGCAACTGTTTGCTATGAGAAAGGAATCGTAGTCTGCTATTCTAAAATTAAGTTTGACGTCTAGAATAGCAAATTAATGCAAGAAAGGGTTCGGCGGGGGGGGGGGGGATATAGGATTGTGTGTGGTGTTTTTTGAGTGGGGGCTGTGTGTGTGTGTGAGCAAAAGAATGTGTGTGTGTGAGAGAGAGAGAGAGAGAGAGAGAGAGAGAGAGAGTCTCATGCATAAGCGAGGAAAAACCCCAACGTGAAATGAAGCACATATTTAGTTAAAATTCTGTGCAATGTTTATTGTGCGCAGAATAACCCCTTGCAAGAGAGTTTATCCAGAAAGTCAATCAAAAGTTTCTATAAAACAAACGCCGAAAACCCTGTCACTAGTCAACAAATTTACTTTCGCCCTCATTCTTCTTCAGCTACAAGAAAAAGCTGATAGCAATCTGACCTCAGAAAAAAACTATACCAGTCCGTATTTTTTACAGAATACACCGTTTGTTGCAAGCCAACACTTTTCTGAATTATACAAATGTATTCGTTCTCCCTGCTATCTAACATGTTATGACCAAAGGGGCATTCTGGTGTCTGAGTTACAGGGCCCTTTTAAATTAATATTGTCCCAGCCAGCAATATATACAAAAGATAACAGGAGGTTGTTTAACAAAACTATACCCCCATTTTACTGGGCAAAATAAGGCATTTATTGGGTAAATAAGATAAAAACACAAATTTGGTTTTTCTGTTGGCAGTTTGTGTCCAGTGTCAGTTGTCTGCTACAATCAGATACTCTGATTAATCAAAAGGACTGGCAGACCAACCTTTTAAAGGGTTGAGTCACGCTTTTGTCTAAGGCTGAAAAATGTTTATATTTTGTGACAACTCGAGCTATTTGCATTTAATGTGCATTCCATCAAATAGAATACTTAGGATAACTTCTTGTCACGCCAAATCCATGCATTGTATATAGGACTCAAAACCAACGCATGCGTCACAGAGTTGGTATAAATGTACAAAAGCAAAGGCCAGTTAAGAAAAGGCTTTATGTTAACGCAATAAATAGTCTCGGGTTGATAAATGCATTATGTCAGAAAGCTTACAAAGCACACATGTGGCTTTGCTTTTACCATTCAAGCGTTATTTTTACCAAATGGGGTTCTTTCCTGCCTTTTGCACCCATCATGGTCTGTCCCTCCGATTGTAAAGTTTTCCTAGAACCCAGTTGTATGCTTAAGAGGTCACAGTCGAAGTCCCTGCTCTTGGATATTGATTGGCAGCCCTTCAGGGACCAAGCTTTCAGTATTTTCCCAATGAAGAACCACTAAATAAAGCGATGTACTTCAGATTTACATTTGTAGGGTGTTAAAGCTAATTTCTCTTAGGTTAGGAGATAGGGGTGATAAAAGATTTTTTTTTTTTTAAATCACTTACCGCAGGCATGGCTGCTGCCGCTAACCAGTAGAGGGGCTGGGCTGGGGGAAGGAGGGGAAGGGGGCGGGGTGTTAAAAAAATAACAAAAACCACTTACCTGTCGGCCGGCCGCCGCCTCTCTTCCGACCGCTCGTCCTCTTCCTGGCTTCTGTTGGAACAGGAAACAGGAAGCACCCAGGCCCCCGTAAGCCAATCACAATGTTACAATGCAGTGTTGTGATTGGTCTGAGCACCGTGCTTTGACGCTCAGATGGGGAAGGGGAGCCTGGGCATGTTCTCCACCCAGGCTGTAATGCAGCCTGGGTGGAGAACATTCATGCACACTTAGGAGGGTGCCACCACTCCTCCCCCTGCTGCACAGCCTAGCCCCGCCGCACAAAACTGCCTCAGCACAGAAAAATAAAATGATAACATCGCGTTATTATCATTTTCTTTTTTCTTTTTGCCGTGCTGAAAGGCAGTGGGGCAACGCTCCTCCGCCTTAGAGGAGGAGCCACCCTTGATTGAGTTGTTTTAGCTGAAGGAAACAAATGTATTGTAACTTGCAAACACCTTTAAGATAAGTTCTAGACATGTTGTCTACCTAGTCTTCAGTGAACTGAAGTGCACCCACCTGTTTTAAAACAGATGCTCTGGGCCCACACTCTTACAGTCCGAATACAGGAAGCCAAGAAGTCGGGCGTTATCAGAAGAGTTTGTTGCATCGCTCCCTAAATCTGAATAAACAAACCTGAACAATCTGGTGTTTAAGGTCTATATCACCTCTAGAAAAAATGCTTTTGAGGATCACATTTATGCCTATTATGATTAATGATCGAAACAGAATTCTTTCTGCTAATGGATAGGCTTTGGTTTTAAAAGATCCACCGAGACACAAGGAAGGAGAAAGACAACTTTGGGCTGTCCTCTATCAGATAGCAAACACAAGCAAGTACACATGAACAGAGACACATACCAAAACTAGTATCATAATTTTGGTGAATGTTTATTGGAGAGACCCGCTATCAATCAGAAGTTAGCTAAACTGGCAAAGGAAGTTTATACCAAAAACCTCTGGTAGTTCTCTTGTGAGGAATGGATTGGTACACAGAAGTGCATCTCCTTCAGACAACTAGAGTATATTCGCCTATATTACTTAATGGCATCCTAGAGCACAGTATTAAGGATCTGAGCCAAAAATGTAGCCATGAAATGACCTTAACTTCCCAAGTGGTTTACTAATTACAGGGCTAGAACTGGACAGTGACCTGCATTGTTTTGGACAATTACATGTTCTCTTTAGAAAACCACTCTTCGATGTTTTTTGGGGGGAAATGCCAAGAGGAGATTTAGAGACACCTTCCTTTTCTCCTGAAGTGAGCGAACATTGTCCCAAAAAGTACACCTTCTAACCCATTGATGGTGTAAAACCACTAGTAAAATGTTCCCATAAGTGGCAATAAAGATTCCCCAGAATTGCCGGATAACTACTGTAAACAGGGGAACTACAGCGAGTGGGGCACAACTCACCTGGAAAGCGGGAGTAAAAACTGCCCTCCTCAAGTTCACCTAAATGTCAGCTATGTCACCGATCCAATGCTAGAAAATGCAGAGGGACCTGGCAATTAATGTGCTCCAATTTCTGTTGGCTGCCACTCCCTTGGGATTTTACCCTCTGTTCCATAATAAGTCATGCTTGGGTTTCGCATCCTTAGAACGGACTTACTCCTTATCACGAACATACTGCCCAAGGAGTACCTGCAGGTGCAAGCTGTACCCTCTATGCTTATGCACCTTGTGAAGGCGAGACGCATAACTTGGATGCCTCAGGAACTCTGAGCCTCCCTCACACCTCCAATGACTTAACAAGGGCTATTCTCCTGCAGTCGAGCCCTTTGATTTCCTCAGATCTAATACGGTCTCTCTTAAGTCAAACACGTCCAGTCCCAATTCAAAAAAGTTATGCACACAGTTAATCAGCAAACCTTACCCCAGCTAAATAAGCAGCGGCTGGGACAGCATCACAGACTCCCTGTGCAATCCCCACACTGCTCTCATGCTAAGAGAAGCAGCGCGGAGATTGGCCTGAGTGGGCTGGTTTGACGCTCCGCTCAGGACGGGGAGTTTGTGCTGTTTCTCCAACCCAGCTGTTCAATACAGCTGGGTTGGAGAAACCTAAGTGCCCATGTGTCTTTGGCCGACCAAACACATATGCGCACTTACAAGTGCACAAACCAGTCCTCCTTCCTCCTCCACCCTTCCAAGGACCCAGCCCGCCCCTACCTACACACGCTGGCTCAGCCAGCAGGTGAAAAATAAACTGACAGAATATTGTTTTTTTTTCACCTGCTGGCTCTGAGCCAGTGGGTGACACTCCTCTGCCATTGCGGAGGAGCTGCCCCTGTAAATAAGAACCAATTAGCTCATCAACGCTTACATCACTCTTCCATACTGGTGAAAATACATAGCGGTCTCCTATGCCTCCAAACATGTAGCTTGCTGGGTGGTCAGCAAACAGGGTACCTGCTGCGGGCCTGTAGCACGCATGCACAGTGAGGCATCCCTTTGGGCAAGGGACCACACACAACCACTCGGGAGTGAGGCTTTAAAAGAGAACTGATCAGAGAGAAAAGATCTGCTTGACTCTTCTTGGCAGCAGGCTTCACTTTTGTTGATTGTCTTTTCCAAAATAAAACTAAATACACAACCAAGCAAGATGTTTGTACTACCCGCTGCCTTTTTGAGTGGAGGCTTCACCAGAAGTTGAAATCAAATAATCCACCTACGTTAAAACTACGTGGCCACATATTGCCAGTATAAAACGCAGATAGATTTGTTTTAATCTGCCCTTGGAATTGATAGAAGGAATGAATGGTTTAGACTCTGTTCAGTCAAAAGCAGAGAAAACATGCTCATTACTATGCTTTATGTACTTTGTAAATCCCGCTACTGTAATGAGCAGCTATACCTTTATTGGGGGAAAGTCAAGTTTTCACAAGCATATGAAATTTTATTTTTTAATAAAAAGGACTTTCAGAGTGCAAATTTAGTCGGGGCATCTTGACACTAAAAATGTAGATCGCAACAACCATTGGCAAAGCCAATAGGTTTCACCTCTGCAAAATCTATTGACTGTCAATTTTTTTTAGACATGTTACACAGCAACGCAAGTTAATGTGTAGCATGTCAAAGTTTTTTTTAAAGGGCTAAGACGGGCCCAGCATTGATCGCATCATAGCGGTTGTTTTTTTTTTTTTTTTTTAACTTTAAGATACACTGCTATGTAACATGTCTAAAAACATTCTCAAAACCAAAAGATTTTGTGGATGCAAAAACCCATTGTATTTGCAAATGTTCGTTTAAAAGTGAAGCGGCCTGCAAACAAATGGTAGCTGCAGGGCCCTCGATACCAAGTAATTACTGCTGCGTACATTCCATCCTACCAAAAAGTAAATTATACACAAATTTACCAAAATAACCATCCTCAAAGTACTACACCATAAATCGATATACAACATAAATCAGAATAAGATTAAGGTTCATTTCTATGAAAACTCTGCGACACATCTTCCCCCCACCAAGGATTTTTACACAAGGTCCAAGTTACTATCTCTTGTACTGTCTAAACTTGGTTATGCCAACGGCCTCTACAGCGGATCAAATTAATCAACTATGAAAAGACTTCAACAAATTCAAAACTCTGGTGCAAGACTACTCCTACATGTAAAGCCACAAGCCCACATCTCTCCTACAAGGTAATGTATGGCCTTGAGGGCCCTACATTGGTTACCAGGTCTCAGATGATCCACATTCAAGCTGCTTTGTATCGCCCACAAAGCAATACATGGAACAGGACCACTTTTCATCAGGAATAAAAACACCAAATACATACAACAAAGGAACCTCTGCTCAAGATTAGCACCTCGCATCAAAACCCCAGCATACAAAAAAAAAAACACAGGTGGTACATCTTTCTCTGTTCAAGCAAACTATGGAATTCAATACCCGCAAACATGACACCCACAGATAACTATCTTATCTTCAGAAGACTATTCAAGAGTTGGCTCTTTCTTACATGACCACCATACTCAAACACAAATGTACAGCATATGCCTGTGAATGTAAACATGTATAACTTGATTATATGTATTTAGATAAGCCATTTCTTTGTACAAATATATATACTACTATGGTTTAAAAATATTCCTTAGGTCTGCTTAACAAATGTATATATTACTTATGTTTAAAAATATATATACATTATTTTATGCTTAATACATATATAGGTCACTGCTTGGTTTTATATAAGTTATTTCATTAGATGCTTATGGGTCTCGGTTTTATTTTATTTATCTTCCAATTTGTAAACAGTCAAAATTGTATTAACTGTTTCACTATTGAAATGTTGAGGAAAATATAAAAATAATATAAATGTTGAAAACAATACACAAATTAGCTTTACATACAGAAACACTTGAAAGTGAGTTTCTATCTATCCATACATACACATATGTAAATTTATATAATACATCTTTATATCTCTATTATTTTCCTTATACATGTATACATACCCTTTCTATGTAGTTATTTATCAATAGCGCAACAAAACTAGAGGGGACTCCCTTGCAAAGTACATGGAAGGGGGCCCCTCCCCAGCCCACCACCTACCACTTTTGCTGAGGGGGCCCCCTGGAGCTCGCCCCCCTCGCACTGCAGGGGCTTATGTTACACCACTGTTATATACCCACATATTTATTACTTTACTCCTACTATAGGAACAAAAAGCCTTCAACTCCCTCCAATGCACTATTCTAGCTCTCAATATATCCTCTACCTCCACTCTGACTCACCCCAAACCTCAATCTACTATGATCCTCTCCCTAATAACCCTTTGACTCTTCCCTCCTCTATCCCTCCTTGACCCACCCAAACCTCATTCTACTACTATGATCTCCAAAATAACACTTCCTAGACTCTTCCCTCCTGTATCCTTCCTTTGACTCATCCCAAACCTAATTTTACAATGATTTCCCTAGTTACCCTTTTTCTAGACTCTTCCCTCCTTTAAGTCTTCCCAAACCTCATCTTACTACATTTATCTGCCAAACAACACTTTCTAGATTCTTCCCTCCTCTATTCCTCCTTTACCCTATTCAAACAAACTAATAGACTCACATGTCCACCGTTCAAATTAACAACTTATAATTCCCTATACCAACCCACCACTAATCCTTTGGGTTCCGGGGTAGCATGCTACTCACCGAAAAGTGCTTCAACACCTCATCAAGGATAGTAAACGTTATATAAATAAAATTACAATAAATTAAACGACATAAAAAATACATACAATTCACAACATAAAACCCATTTAATAAAAATAATTTTCTGTGTCAGAAAGAGCCTCTCCCCACTCACATCAATAATATTGAATTTAAAGTCCAACAGTCTTTCTTTCAAAAACGTTCATTAAGGAGTCATTATTCGAAGCAGCGACTTTCTAACACGTTCAATATGACATAGAGCCGTTTAAACAGCAGTCAGGGCTGCAAAAACTGCTGGAAGTTCAGGAAAGCCAAGCATCATGGCGTGGGAGGGGGGAAGCAAGTGGGGGTTGAAGCTCTGCCCTCAGCTGCCTCTGTTAAAAAAAAGTATAGTGCAAGAACCACAGAAAGTTTGCGAGTCCACACACTTTTCCAGGGCTCGTTTAAATGAGTTTTTTCCTTGCTTGTCATGTTTGCTTTGGTTTTGACAGTTTGAAAGGATTCACTTTGTTGTGATAATGATTTCATGAAAGAGGGTACGTATATCGAAAGCGCTGTGGGTTGATGGAGATTGGGGGAAGACGCCCTGCAGATGCACTTGTATGGAGTGCTCGTTCAAAAATGAAATAAAAAACATGCATTCAAGTGAGTAGCCAGTGTAAGGACACTGGCCAGTAGCCTGTGACCAGTAGCTGTACTTGGTCAAACCTCCACGGCAAGGACAGCAGACGACGTGGAGATGACATGCTGCCCAATCAGAAGCATGTAAATTAGAGCGACGGTGTAATCACAAATGGTATGTTTGGGTAAGTATTGGGTGGGTTCTAAGATTTTATTTTTTAATAAAAGATTTCGCAAGCGCTGTGTGGGCAAAACCTAAAAAGCATGTACTGAGTGAGAGAAAATCTGTGGGCAGATTAATGGGAGAAAGATTTCCAAATCTTTCCTAAATTTTAACATATATATTGCCCCTGAACGGAGAGCAGTAAAAAGTTGCATTTGTAGGTAGCAGATAATGAGAATGCTCTACCACCAATCGCAGAGCTTTTAGTCTTTATAACCTGAAGTAGAATACATCAGCATACCTTAGAGACAAAAGAAGTCAAAGCCATCTGAACCGACGAGACAAGAAGGGGTATACCTTTGATCATTAATGACTTTATGCACAAAGGAAAATGATTACTGGCAGTCAATGCAAAGGTGCCAAAGCTGGGGAAATATGGCTACATCTCCTCTGGCCAAGGGTTAAACTGGCAACCAAGTTTTGGACAACCTACGTTTCTGCAAGGAGGAATTTGGGAAGTCAGGACAGAGAGCATTGCAGTAGTCACTTCGGGCAGAGATGAACATATTCATAATTAGAACGGTTTGCGAAAAAGAGAAAAGATGGAGAATTCTTTTAAGAACTCTACTGGTAAAAATATATTCAATTTTCAACTGCATCAAGATAATCATGCTAACTGGAAGCACACTCATCAAGGCTTTTTGAGTTCTTCAGGACAATTTGGCAGTCATGATGCTAACAATCTGACACTCACACCTATCTCCAAAGTTTCATTTTGTTACCATGTAATTTAACGAAGTTATTTTTCATCCATTGTTGTAAACTACACAGGCAGGAGTTCATTGAATCACTAGCAGACTGATTGATTGCAACTAAGCAGAGAAAAATATGCTTATCAACACGAGTAAAGAAGCAAATGCTAAGCTTCCTGATCACGTGAACAAATCGGGTAACCAATATTAATTAGCACTGGTAAAGCTAATGCGCCTGGCTTTTATGAGCCAACACATGTAAACTAAGGCATTCACAAATGCTATTTATCACATTCAAGTCTGCCTTACTGGCCTTGAAAGTGCTGGGGGAAAAGTAGCTAAAAAGGATTGCTTTTTATATAGAATGCGCAAAAGAAACAAAAAAACAATGTAACAAACGGAGTGATGATTAAGAGTCCTTATTAGGTGTAAAAAATGTCCCTCCTTGAAGGAGAGTAGGATCTGCCTCTTATGTTGCCCCCACTTTTTTTCTGATGTTTACACTGGTTTCTGGCTATAGTCAGGCTGGGACCCTGCCAATCAGGGCCCCAGCCTCTCTGTTCTCTCTAAACGACTTGGAGTGCACTCTAGGTGCACTAGTGATTGGATACTGTGGTACCTTATGAGTCCCTAGTATATGGTACCTTAGGTGCCCAGGGCATAGGTACTTCACAGGCCTACCAGGGGCTGAAGCATGTATTATGCCACCCCTGGGAAGCAGACTAAATCTGACACCACAGGTCTGCTACTGCAGCCTGGGTAACGTGGTGCATGCACCCCGTACTGTGATATAGGCTACCTATATCACTACATAGATACACACATATAAACCTATAAGTCACTCCTATGGCAGGCCTTATCAATCCTGAAGGCAGAGTGCTTGGTTCCTATGTGAGAGGGTGCCCCTGCATGAGCAGAGCCCCTCTGCAACATTCGGAGACCCTTCTCTGATGCTGTTTGTAGTGCAGCCTGACCATATACTCTTAAGCGCATTATAACCCCGCGTTAAATGCTAACTTTGGGATGGCTGCACGGAAACATGTCGTGTTTGGTGTCAAACATCTTGGAATACTACCCCCCCGCCAGTTCTGGCAGCGGGGGTAGCATTCCACCCTTCTAGAGGGATAGACATGTACCTACTGTGGAAACGCGGTAGAATCCTGAAGAGCCCTGGCATCACAAAATGGATGCCACCAGTCACAGACACTGGGCTGCCCGAAACTCGCAGTGGAGGAAGCCCAACAATAGGTATCCTGTCACAGGGAGGTGTGACCACCTCCCAGACAGGGTTTAGTGTATTGGGGCTGGGTGGGTGCACTCCTAGAGTGCTTTGAAGTCCTGCACTGGGGGAGCAGAAGGCTCCTCTGTGCATACACCAGTTCAAACCGGCTCAGGGGCTACCTGCCCCTGCTCTGGCGCGAAACTGGACAAAGGGAAGTGGGTGTAGCCACCCACTCCCCTGACCCTCCCATAGGTGGGGTCTTAGAGCTAGTCCCTCACTTCCTTTTTAGTATAAGGTAGGGAACCCTTGCCATTGCAAACTAGATACCCCTGGACGACGCTCTGAAGAAGAATCCTGGGCCTTCAACGTTCCACTACCTCTGGAAGACTGAAGACTCTCCCTTGGAGTCAAGGAGTGACTCCCCTGCTTGGCAGGCACCAAAAACTGAAACGACGGTCGCAAACTACGCCGCTCCCGCCGGAGCCCGAGGACCCTGCAGCCTAAGACGAGGATTTCCTGACTTCCCCAAGGCCATCGTGAGTCCCCAGCGAAGCTGAGTCAAGTGAACCCCACGAGTGACGAGGAACCGCAGTCCCTGGGTACCGTGCACTATTGTCGAGTGCAACCCCTTCACGACGTTCTACGAACCTGTGCTTTGGACCACGTGTGGTCCCAGCCTCCAGCAGGAATCCCTCCAAAGATCAGAGGCCTACCCCGTCCCGAGTGACCGTGGGCCCCTGTTGAAGGAATCCTCCCGAGGCGTCTTCGCGATCCCTTGCCAGCCGGCTTGTGGGTCCCCTGAAGACTTTTCTACAGAACCAAAGGGCTCCCCTGGTTGCTCCAGGCCTGCCCTGACTTACCCTCGCCGGGTGAGTTCCCCAGACCTTGCTGGTCAGCACCATTGACTTTTTGCTCTTTCCACGAGACTTGCTGCTACCAAGGCTTGTTGGCTCCAATCGGGTCGCCGACACCGCAGTCAGCTGCAGACTTCGTGGGACACGCTGAATCCAGCTCCTGGTCGTCCTCGACGCCTCCTGGACCTCGTGGCCGAAGAGTCAAGACACCCGTGAACGACCTGAATCTGTCGACGATGGTGGGCATTCATCTTCCTTGCCCCGGGTCACTGCCCAGTGACTTTGAACACTGTCCCCTCTGCTTTCAGGTCTCCCTTCTTCCGAATCCAGGCTTGGATTCCACCGGACACTTCTTCTGGCTTCACAAGCAGCAAGTCTTAATTGGCTCCCATTGAAAACGACGCCGCGACCCGACACCAAAGGACACCTATGCACCCGGCTTCCCTGGGTGAGGTAACTCCAGCACTACGGTGCTCCTGTGGGTGTTGGCCCTAGAACTACTTACCCTGTAAGTGACTTGCTTGTAGCTACTCCCGAAGTGCCCTTAAACTCTTAATTTCCAACCTCGACTTGCCCCATTGAAGTCTACGGCGATCCGCGCCTGTGTTCACGCACAGCACGCGTCCCCCGTGGGTTCTTTACTTACCTGCCTTGGGTGGTTTCGTGAGGCCCCAGCACTTCTGAAGGCCCTGGGCCTTGTCTCCTTGCAAGTCGTTGTTCTTAAGTCTCTTTTTTAGTATATGGTCTGGTACGCCCCTAGGGCCCCAGCCATATTTGTGCTTAATTTATTGTGAAACGTTGATTTATGCATATGTTCCTGTCTTCTAATCTCACAAGAGATTAGTAGAGAGTTGTTTAGTAATAAATACATATATATTTGATATATATACCTGTGTGGTGTCTTTTCATTTGGTGATTCAAGAGATTGTGTGGTAAAACAAGCTGCTTTACATTCCTCCAAGACTTAGCCTGAAGGCTGCTCTCCACAGCTACCACTAGGATAGCTTTCTATAAAGGTTGTCTTAAACCTACCTACCATAAGAGTCGAATTGTACTGGTGCAAGGTGTCCACTTTAACTAGTGAACAGCATATACCAGGCCAACTTCTCACATTGGTGGCAGCGTGTGGGATTCCAGCTTGCTATTGTTTTACCAGAAAATCTCTATTTCAATTACTAACTGAAAACCACTATAGGTACTCAAGGTACATATAAAGTCAAGCTTAGTATCAATAAGTTCTACTGAACTTAGAGCTGTGTGCCAAGGGATAGCACACCCTTTCTACAGCTCAAGCTAGTATCAGTAGGCCACAAACTAGTGTAGGTAGTACAACACTGCACAACACTAGAATGTCCTTAAAGGGTGGACCCAGTGGATCCACTCAGCCTCAGTATAAGGACATGGCTTTCTCTGACTTGAGAGCCATGTGTGCTGAAAGGCACCTGAAGCTAGGACAGAGTCCCTCCACACTACACCTGATAGATCTGCTGACAGCAGATGATCTTAGATTAGCTCTAGGAGCTAATGGTGTTAAAAGCAAAACGACAATCGTGAACATTACCTGCGCCATCTTGTCTGGTGGAATTCTATGTGCACATAAGTTGCAGTCATTTTAATCTATCACAGCCATTTTGTACTCTGTTGGTCACCTTTGTTTCACCCTGCCCTTACTAGCATCCCTCTGACCGACCTGGTACGTGTGCTGGGGGCTATAAATTCTATTTGCCGCAACAAACCTCAGCGCCACTTGCTGCCACAAACTCGTTTTTCCTCTCATCTCTGTTTTCAGCCAAACCTTTGGACACTCTACCCCTCACTGCACCTAGTTACACAAACAGGTTCCAAACACCAAAAAGACTCTTGCAACATGATTTATTGCACTGCAAACAGCAAGACTTGTTGTTACCAACAATGGGACCTGTTTTTATCAACAGAACGGACTCTTAGATCTGGCCGGTCTCACATGTTTTAGACCCTGAAGCAAGGTCCAGCTGCAAGATAAGATTGTCTGTTTGACCTGGGTGGGAAGAGAATTACTGTTGGGCTTGTGTGACAACCTGCCCGGGGCGGGGACCCCAAGCTTGTGTAACCATGTTGATGAAACCAATGCATTGTGTCAAACCTGTATAAAAGGAAGAGCCAAAGGAGTTATCAGCAGAACACCTCCCTCAGACATCCCGGTGTCTGCAGTTGACGTGATCTCCTCATGAGAAATAAACCTTTTTCTTGTCTTCCAGTTTCCAGCGCTTGCCTCATTATTTTGATAGCGAACCCAAAGTGAATTAGAGGTGGAACCCTGCACCGGGCAGCATTGAGGGTCTTAGAAGACTCGCTGCCTTTCACAAATTGGCGCCCAAACGTGGGGGCCCATCAGCGACGCGTGGGACCAGTAGAGAGGTCATAACGACGGAGTGAAAGACTAAACGATTGGGGTATACCTGCCTGAGAAGACCCTTGTCTGGCTGCCGATCGACTGAACTTCACCGGTTCCGAACGGACCTCTCTCGACTGACCTGCGGTCCTGACTGGGACCTTAGAGGTGCGCCGCATTGATTGTTGGAGTGAGAGGACAACCAGGCGCTGGAAGGGGAAGACGAAGAACCGTCCATACAGTCCGGGTAAGGTCGTGAAAAAACAACTTAAATTGATTGATTGAATAGTTTGATTGAAATACTAGTATTCCTTTTTTGATATTGAGTTATTTGCGACATTTCCCTGCTTGCAAACAACGAAGAATAGGAATATTCTCTCTCTTTGCAGGCAGCGAAGGACAGGTAGTGCAGACTTTTTGTCTAAATTGATTGAGATATTCATTTTTGACCGATAAATACGTCATGCCTGTTTTCTCTAGATTGTTTGATTGTAATTGTTTTGGACCAGACCGTTCGTTAGAGGTTAGTCAGCCGGCACCGCCGGAAGGCACCCCTAACAAGGACATGTATGTAAAGTATGGATTAGCCACCGTAGCTTATAGCAAACTATGGAATAAATACACCAGGAAGGACCGGGTAAATCAGTGGCCACTGACGGGATCTTTAGATCCCGCTAAAATAGTAACGTTAGAATTAGCTCTCCACAAAAAGAAAACTAGACCAGCCATGTTTGACAGTTTTGGTTTATGGCGAAAAGAGGCAGCTCAAAGAAAGAAAAGGGATGAAGCTAGACAAGATAAAGAAACGCGAAAATCAGCTTACCAAGCCTGTAAAAGATTAGAAGAAAAACTAAAAGAAAAGGAAATCGATAAAAAGGAACAGGAATCAAAAATTAGGTCAATGCCCTGTTAGAACGCCCTCGACTCTTTACCCCAAATTACCAGCAAAACAAAGGGTAGATGATGATTTATTGTTAGGTCCCCCAATCATATACATGCCACCCCCTTACGCCCCTACTCATCCCGTAGTACAACGCCAGGACCACCAAAGTATAGCCGGAGATGGCACGATCGCCTCAGTCTCCACCGCCTCTGCTCCCACCGAGTCACCCACACCAAATGCCTCATCAAAGGATACAGTAGTAGAGGTAGGATCAAAAGAAAAAGGAGCGCCCAGGGTCCCGCGATTAAGTAAAAATGAGCGAGCAGGCATTGATAAAATAGTTAAATCCCTCATAGATAGGAAGGAGACAGAAGAGTATGTAACTGACATAGGCAACTCCTATGTTGAAAACCGCAAACGATACTTTATTGTACGTCTCTGTTACCACACTCTTACTGCATATGAAGAGAAGAACCAAGATGTAGGGCCCGAGCGGCTAGTGGCTCTCTATAGAAAGGTAGACACCGGAGATGAAGGCGACAACGATGTTACAGAACTCTTTTCATCCACACTGGAGGTATTCCATCACCTCGTGGAACAAGGACGGATAGATAAGGACAGGACATCTAAGATAGCAGGACCCCGGTGGAAAAACCAGATAGCATGATGCCGATAAAAGAAGCTGCCCCTTATTGGGTACCTCCTAGAGGACAAGGGACTCATGACGATATGAACCATCAAGACGCTAGAGGAAGGGTGGTCTACAATTGGGTGTATCAACCATGGGACAGACAGGACATTTTGACGTTCCGTAAATCTTTACCGGATTCTACGAAAGAACCCCACCGCCTTTTACACCGAGCTAGGTACCGCTCTGGGATCAACAATAATGACACTTGCCGACATAGACTTGTTCTTCGGGTTATGTTTGCCAGCAGATGTGTGGAAACAGATTAGGAAAATAGACCATACCGAACTGCTTGGTCATACCTGGGAACAACTCAACACACTAGATAAACAGTGGAACCCTGGTCAAAAACCGGTTAAAGCAATATTGGACCTCCCTGACAAAATAGTGCAGAAAGTGAAAACGCTGATCCCAGAGAAAAAGATAGACTGGTCCATAGTAACCGCGTGCCGCCAGAAACCACAAGAGGATGTCTCAGAGTATTTCTCCAGAATTGAAACGGTGTTCTCCGATTACAGTGGACAAGACATGTCCACCGCAACCGGACACCACTTATGTGTGCAGAACTATGTCAAAGGACTACTGCCAGATGTATCCCAGAAATTACAAGCCAGCGAAAGTAGTTGGGCAGCATCTAAACCGGCGGCCATTCTCCAAATGGCCCAGTACTATGAGCATCAGAGAAACGAAAATGACAGGGCTACAGAAAGGAAAAAGAAGGACTTGAAGGAAAGGGTAATGGTAGCACAACTCCAGGGGGCGAATACAGGAAGGGAGCAATACAGGGGAGGATACCAGCAGAATACCCCTAGAGTACAGCCACCTAGAAACAATTCATCGACATCATATGTAGGACGCCAAGACCTAGGACAGGATCAATGTGCATTTTGCAAAGAATATGGACACTGGAAAACCCAATGCCCAACTTTGTTAGGAGCTGGTAGGGGCAGAGGGGCGAGGGAAATAGCAAGTGGACAGAGAGGAAGAGGACGTGGGAGAGGGTACGCGAGTGAAGCAAACGAGGAAAGGCCAGGAAGAGTGAACACATTCGACCATCCCAAACAGAATCAGTACCAACAGACAGATTATGACAATACGTACGACTTTGCATAGGACAGCCAGGGGCAAGGGAGGGATCCAGTCGAGCTCTATGTTGATCAGCAAGACCCTTATGTTACCGCTGAGGTCCTGGGCACAAAGTCGCCATTTCTGGTAGACACGGGAGCAACACGGAGTGCACTATCCAAACGACTGATTTCAAGGGCACCCTGGTCAGGCTCACATGTGACCTCAATAGGATTTTACGGTACGCCCTCCAAAACCCTTTGTCCCGACCGATCCCTTTTAACCTTGACAACAATAGCGTCGAAACGACATTCCTCCTCTCTTCCAACACCCCAGACGCCATTATGGGTCTCGACCTTTTGAAACACTTCCATGCGACTATCAGATGCTCACCAGACGGAGTGCGTGTCGTCCTGTATGACAACCCCCAGCGCCATAGAGAGAACCCTTCTCAGCACATGTTTCCCATCTCCGAGACTGACGCATCCCTACTGGACACTTTGCCATCACACTTATGGGCTAGGGCTGATTCAGACGTAGGACGAATGACGATTGACCCAGTACACGTAACAATACGACAGGACGCAACCCTAGCGAAAGTACCGCAGTACAAAATATCGCCAGAGGGTGAGAAGGCACTGACCGAGATCATACACTCTTTGGTAGAGGCAGGGGTGGTAGAGGAAGTAGTGAGCAACTTTTGTAACAGTCCCATACTACCGATTGTAAAGAGACCGGGAGAGGGAGACGGAAAAGCCTACCGCTTCATCATTGACCTGTGGGAGATAAACAAAATCGTAGTGCCACAATACCCAGTAGTTTCCGACATCACGACAATTTTGACTTTAATCCCCTCCACTGCCACCACCTTCACTGTAATTGACCTCAAAAACGCATTCTTTTCCATACCTATACACAAGGACAGCCGCTATCTATTTGGATTCACCCTAAACTCCCGTTCGTACAGATTTTGCAGAGCACCTCAGGGGTACACTGAGAGCCCAAGCATCTATAGCCAGGCGCTTAAAAGACAGTTGGACGCCATACAATTGCCAGATGGAGTGGCACTAATACAATATGTAGACGACATCCTTCTAGCAGCTGACACCATACCAATAGCCGTCACAGCCACCATCAAACTACTCCATTTTCTTGCTGAGAATGGTCACAAGGTCTCCCGAAAGAAATTGCAGTTCTGTAAATCACAAGTGACCTATTTGGGTCACCTTTTATCCAAAGAAGGGAGGAAACTCACGCCTGACAGGATCCAGACAATTCTAGACACCCCTGTCCCCAAAGATCAGAAACAAGTCCGCTCTTTGATAGGTCTCACTTCATTTTGCCGACAGTGGTTACCGAACTTTAGCCTCATTGTCAAACCCCTTCTCTCCCTCCTACCTAAAGACATCCCCTCACCTCTCCCCTGGACCCCCGAATGCCAGTCAGCCTTTAAAGAACTAAGCAATGCCCTTTGTTCAGCACCTGTCCTAGGAACCCCGGATTACTCCAAACCATTCTTCCTCTACACGCACGAGAGGGAAGGATGTGCATTGTCTGTCCTAACACAATCAATTGGTCACAAACAACGCCCTTGTGCATATTTCTCTGCCACCCTTGATCCAGTAGCCAGAGCGCTGCCAGCGTGCCTGCGCGCTGTGGCAGCTGCAGCAGTATCGATACGCCAGAGCGAAGGAATAGTACTCTCCAATCCAGTCACTGTTTTAGTACCCCATGCAGTCGACACACTACTAAACCAGACCAAAACCCAACACTTGACTAGCGCCCGACTGACAGGATATGAGTTGACCCTGCTAGCACCGCACATTACCCTAAAGCGATGCACCACCCTCAATCCAGCCACACTGTTACCCCTACCCGAAAATGATCCTAGTGTGACTCCACTACACGACTGTGTGACACTAACCGATGAACAAACAAAGAGTAGAATAGATCTCAGAGACACCGCCTTTCTAGAACCAGATGGAGAACTATGGGTGGATGGTTCGTGCATCAAACTCCCGACGGCACCACCTCAGCTGCATACGCTGTCACCACAGCCCGAACCGTTCTGGAAACAGCCAGTATTCCCCAACGTTCAGCCCAGGCTGCAGAACTCATTGCCCTCACAAGAGCATGTATCTTAGCGACTGACACGACAGTTAACATATACACCGACAGCCAATATGCCTTCGGGGTGGTTCACCATTTTGGGATCTTATGGAAAGAAAGAGGGTTCCTGACTTCACACGGTACACCCATCCTGCATGGAGATTTAGTCTCCGCCTTGACGCAAGCAGTCCTCCTCCCCAAGAAGTTAGCAGTGATAAAATGCCAAGCACATAGGAAAGTGACTGATCTCATTGGACAGGGAAATGCACTAGCAGACGTTACTGCCCGAGCCACGGCAGGAGACAGAACTACGACACGAATGTATGTGACCAGGTCACAAGCTGAACGATGGACTGACGCTAGGACCACTGTAAGGGACATACAGACTACAGGCACACAAGACGAATTGACCGAGTGGGAAAAGGTGGGCCTAAAAGACGAGGAAGATTGCTGGAGAACTAAAGACGGAAATAAATGGCTGTTACCCAATGCCTACCTCATCCCCATATTGACCATGGCACATTTACCAGCACACATAGGCTCCACCCCCATGATTGAACTAATCACCAGAGTATGGCATAAAGTCAAGATAGCAGAATCTGCAAAACACCTAATACAACAATGTATAGTCTGCCTACAACACAACCCAGGGAAGGGGACAGTAGTACCACGGGGAGGGTTTGGAGTCCCTGACCACCCCTTTGAAATCCTTCAAATGGATTACATTCAACTAGAGAGATGCCTTGGTCTAAAATATGTCCTGGTGGTTGTGTGCGCTTTTAGCAATTGGGTGGAGGCATATCCCACCCGCGACAATACCGCCTTAGCCACTGCAAAAGTATTGCTGAAAGAATTCTTCCCCGATACGGCCTTTGCAGAATTTTATGGAGCGACAACGGCCCCCACTTCGTAGCCGAGGTGATACAGAACATACTGAGAGGGTTGGGGGTAAAACAAAAGTTCCATGCCGTCTTCCACCCCCAATCAGCGGGCTTGGTAGAGAGACACAATGCAACGTTGAAACTAAAACTAGCCAAAATAGTTGCCACGACCGGGTTGAAATGGCCCGACGCCCTCCCATTGGCATTGTTATCGATGCGCTCCACCCCAACCAAACACCGACTGACCCCGTATGAGGTGGTCTTCGGCAGGCCTATGAGCATTTGGGCGGCACCAAGACCCACCTCCATTAACGATGTCCCGAACATATTAATGTCGGATTACTTGCATAAATTGACAAACGAGCTAACAATTATCCACCAACAGGTGCAGCAAGCCTTGCCTGACGTATCCAGGGGCCCGGGACATGAAATAAAGCCAGGCGACCATGTATTGATTCGCAACTTCCAAAGAACGAAGAATCTGGAGCCTAGGTGGACGGGCCCCTGGCAAGTCCTGATCACCACCCGAACTGCCCTCCGAGTGGAAGGAAAACGAAACTGGCTGCACGCTCATCATTGCAAACGAGTCCCTCCAACCCTGGCAACCTGTGAAGGGGTGGAGGTGCAAGAGGAAGTACTCACGAGAGACCGACCAGCTCTGAGTTGCTACCCACAAGAAGACACCCTCGAACTATCGGAATTTCCCGACCCCACGGTGCCATCCAGGAAAGGGTACAACCTAAGATCGACGAAAGGAGGGAGCTCCAACGACCAGGCCACTAACTAAGTCAAGGTCTCAGATCAGTAGCACAGTCAAACAACGCTACCAGGAAAGCGCCAGACAAAAGTCTGTGGTCCTAACAGTTGTTGAGCTCCTCGAAGATGATGGAAGAAACTGAACACCTGCAAAACCACCGCAAAGACACCAAGACTGCTAACCTGCACAGCACAAAGACACTTGCACTTGTAGCTGCATTTCTCACCTGTCTCCTGCTAATGGTCGCACTCTGGATCATTGAAGAGAATGCACCTGCATACAGAACATTGTCACCCACCATGCAACCAACCACCAAGAAAGAACACTACCTGGTATCACTACCGCCACATCTCCGAGAACGACGCAAAGAATTCTGGAATAATTCTTTCGTGCAGATGTTGCACCAGCACAATCTTGCCACCAATGCTACCAACTGTTGGGTCTGTGGGCTGTTACCACATGCCACTGAACATTCCATCCCTTTCATCCCTTCGCCCTTTTCTATTCACGGATCTTGACTTGCCTGGATGATGCTCCTACAAGAAAGTTACAAAGACAATGCCACTTCCGACGGAACAATCGCCCAGTTCTACAACGAGTTCTGGCGAAACAAAACAGGAAGGACAGTCGCCCCCTTCTGCCCTCACACCTTCAATGCGACATTCCAGATTAATGTCCCCTCCAAAGAACGAGTGGAAATGCAAGTGTTCAATAATCCTAACAGAGCCACATTTTCCTACCTGAAGAAAAGAACTGCTGCAACACTGACTGTGGCCCTATCTGTGGTGAACGTCTCTGGCCTTGTATGCATTGAAGGCCGTGGGACTAAGAATGTGGGTCACAGCACCTGTAGCATTGTAAGGACTTTGAACACTGCCAACCCCCAGCGCTTGTTGCATCACCCAATATGTACTTTATTTGTGGAACCAAAGCCTACACCTGGCTCCCAAGAAACTGGGGGGGGCACGTGCTACATCGCCTTTGTTTTGCCACCAACCTACACAGCCCCTGCAGAGCATCATCGAGAAAAGCGTTCTAAAGACATTGATCAAGCAGAATCTGCCTCATCACAGTTCCGACGCAGCAAAAGGGCTCGTCCCGCTATGGGGTCCGATGGCAAACAGCCGAGCCATCAGACATCTGTCCCAAGCGGTAGAGACCGCCCTGAACGGCACTGCTGGCATCCTCACCAACAACACTGCTGAGCTCCAAGCGATCCGTCTGGTTACCCTGCAAAATCGCATGGTCCTGGACGTGGTACTAGCGGACCGTGGAGGAGCATGCCGCATCATCGGTGCCAGCTGCTGTGTATACATTCCTGATAATTCACCTTCTGTCTATGAAGCAATCGAACATCTCCATAGACTATCTTCAGAAATTCATCAAGGATCAGAGACTTGGACAATTGGAAGTTGGCTTTGGGGCATCTTGAAGGAGTGGGGTTGGAAAATATCAATGATTCTCTTGGTCCCAGTATTGACAATATGTGGTTGTTGTTTGGGTATACACTGTATACCACCTTTGTGTTCTCTTTGCATAACTACCTTGCACCCTAAGACTATGGACACTCAGCTAACAAAAATGAGAGTAATGTATGATCAAGAGATACAGGACATTATGGAGATCGAAATAGACTGACAAGCTGGCTAGTTATGTTCAAAGGGGCCACTGTTAAAAGCAAAACGACAATCGTGAACATTACCTGCGCCATCTTGTCTGGTGGAATTCTATGTGCACATAAGTTGCAGTCATTTTAATCTATCACAGCCATTTTGTACTCTGTTGGTGACCTTTGTATCACCCTGCCCTTACTAGCATCCCTCTGACTTTCTGACCGACCTGGTACGTGTGCTGGGGGCTATAAACTCTATTTGCCGCAACAAACCTCAGCGCCACTTGCTGCCACAAACTCGTTTTTCCTCTCATCTCTGTTTTCAGGCAAACCTTTGGACACTCTACCCCTCACTGCACCTAGTTACACAAACAGGTTCCAAACACCAAAAAGACTCTTGCAACATGATTTATTGCACTGCAAACAGCAAGACTTGTTGTTACCAACAATGGGACCTGTTTTTATCAACAGAACGGACTCTTAGATCTGGCCGGTCTCACATGTTTTAGACCCTGAAGCAAGGTCCAGCTGCAAGATAAGATTGTCTGTTTGACCTGGGTGGGAAGAGAATTACTGTTGGGCTTGTGTGACAACCTGCCCGGGCGGGGACCCCAAGCTTGTGTAACCATGTTGATGAAACCAATGCATTGTGTCAAACCTGTATAAAAGGAAGAGCCAAAGGAGTTATCAGCAGAACACCTCCCGCAGACATCCCGGTGTCTGCAGTTGACGTGATCTCCTCATGAGAAATAAACCTTTTTCTTGTCTTCCAGTTTCCAGCACTTGCCTCATTATTTTGATAGCGAACCCAAAGTGAATTAGAGGTGGAACCCTGCACCGGGCAGCATTGAGGGTCTTAGAAGACTCGCTGCCTTTCACAATGGGTCTGAATCAGTGAGTGGGTCAATTACAGTGTCTGGGTCAGATGATGAACCTCAGGATGACCAAGACTCTGTGATTGTAGGGCCAGGTCCCAAGGGGTCTGAACAGGACAGAGGAATTCTCCCTAAGAGAACTGACATAGTGGAGGAGAGGCCTAGGTCCCTTTCTAGGGAATCTGAACACTCCTATCACTCTGGCAGTGAATCTGTCTACCAGAGGAACTCCTACTTCTCAAGAAGAGAGACCTCCTCTGACAGAATGTACAAACTGCTGCAGTATGAGGAAGCAAGGTTTGCCCTCAAAACCAAGCAGTTGGCATTAGATAAGGAAGCCCTGGAGCTCCAGAGAGCTTCTAGAAAAGAAGGGTTAGAACCCCCTGGTGGCAGCAACAGTGTCCCTAGAGACAGAGAATATATTCCAGACCATAGGAACCTGAGCAAGGTTGTTCCTCCCTACCAGAGTGGGGATGATATCCATAAGTGGGTAACTGCTATGGAAAGGGCCTGTAGAGGACAACAGGTCCCCCAAAAGCAGTGGGCAGCAATCTTGTGGCTCTCCTTTTCAGATAAAGGTAGAGACAAGCTCCTCACTGTTAGAGAAGAGGATGCTGATGACTATGAAGTCCTGAAGAGTGCACTGATAGATGGGTTTGGCTTAACCACTGAGCAGTACAGGTTGAAGTTCAGAGACACCCAGAAGGCACAGACTCAGGACTGGACTGACTTTGTAGATTGTGCAACCAAGGCTCTGGAGGGTTGGCTGGTTGGCAGCAGGGTTACTGATTTCAAGGGATTGTATAATCTAATGATGAGAGAACAGATCCTTAATAATTGCCAGAACCAGTTGTTGCATCAATACCTGGTGGACTCAGATCTGACCTCTCCCCAAGAATTGGGAAAGAAGGCAGACAAGTGGGTCAGAAAACCCAGAACCAAGGGGGTGACACAAAGAAGCAGGATTCTAAGGGCTCTGAGAAAAGTGGGGATACGTCAAGAGACCAGAAGTCTTCACAAGGGCCCCAAAAATCTGCATCTGGTGGGGAGGCACAATCCAACAAGGGAAAAGGCCAAAAGAAGCCCTGGTGCAAATTCTGTAAACAGAAAGGGCACTGGACTTCTGATTGTAACAAGTCCAAAGACCAAACCACCACCACTCCTGCCCCTAAGGCAACTGTTCCCCCACCCTCAGCTACTGGTGGAGGTGGTACTCAGAATAAGGGTGTAGTAGAGTGGACCCTGGGTTCTGAAGTGGACTCTGGCCTAGTCAGAGTACCCACTCAGGCAATGCTGATTTGTGATGGAGACATTGACATGTCCTTCCTAGTGAGCCCCAGTAATCTGGGCAAATACAAACAGCAGCCTGTAATAAATGGCAAACAGGCTTTGGCATTTAGGGACACAGGTGCTAATGTCACCATGGTGGCAGAGGATCTTGTGGACCCTGGACAGATCATCCTGGGCGAAATGTACCAGGTGACCAATGCAAGCAATGTCAGGACCAACCATAGTCTGGCAGTTGTGAATTTCTCCTGGGGAGGGGTAACTGGCCTAAAGAAGGTTGTAGTCAGTGCAGACCTCCCTGTAGAATGTCTATTGGGCAATGATCTAGAAACTTCAGCCTGGTCTGAAGTAGAGTTATGGACTCATGCTGAGATGTTGGGCATCCCTGCAAAGGTATTTGCTGTGACCAGGTCACAGGCCAAAATGCATGACACTGAACCAGCTCTGAATCCTGAAACCATGGACCAGATGCTTCCCAAGAAGAGGAGCAGTAGGGGTAAGGCAGTGCCTTCCCCTCTACCTCAGATCACGGATTCCCCTCTTGAGGGAGGAGGAGCAGATTCTGAAGAAGGAACTGCCCCAGAGGAACTTGAGCCTGATCAGGTTGAGTTCTTGGGGGCAGAGGGCCCTTCTAGGGAAGATCTGAGTAAGGAGCAACAGTGCTGCCCCTCTCTTGAACCCCTCAGACAGCAGGCTGCTGCTGAGGCTGCTGGGAGTGCTAGTGGGTCCCATAAAGTTTATTGGGATGAGGGACTCCTATATTCTGAGGGTAGAGATCCAGCCCCTGGAGCCACCAGGAGGTTGGTAATACCTCAGAAGTTTAGGGGGTTCCTCTTGACCCTAGCACATGATATCCCTTTAGCAGGTCACTTGGGCCAAAACAAGACCTGGGACAGGCTTGTTCCCCATTTTCATTGGCCACATATGTCAGAGGACACAAAGGAGTTTTGTCGCTACTGTGTCACATGCCAAGCCAGTGGCAAGGCAGGTGGCACCACAAAGGCCCCCCTGATACCACTACCTGTGGTGGGGGTACCCTTTGAAAGGGTAGGGATTGACATTGTTGGTCCCCTTGACCCTCAAACTGCATCTGGGCACAGATTTATCCTGGTGGTAGTGGATCATGCCACCAGGTACCCAGAGGCAATTCCCGGAGGACCACCACAGCCCCTGTGGTGGCAAGAGCCCTCATTGGAGTTTTCTCCAGAGTGGGTTTCCCAAAGGAGGTCATCTCTGACAGAGGTACAAACTTCATGTCAGGATATTTGAAAGCAATGTGGAAGGAGTGTGGTGTAACTTATAAGTTCACCACCCCCATCACCCACAATGCAATGGGTTGGTTGAACGTTTCAACAAAACCCTGAAGGGAATGATTAAAGGACTCCCAGAGAAGCTTAGGCGGAAATGGGACCTTCTTCTTCCCTGCCGGTTGTTTGCATACAGAGAGGTTCCACAGAAGGGGGTTGGTTACAGCCCATTTGAGCTTCTGTTTGGGCATCCTGTAAGAGGTCCATTATGTTTGGTAAAAGAGGGCTGGGAGTTACCTCTCAAACCCCCAAACAAGATGTGATGGACTATGTACTTGGTCTCCGCTCCAGGATGGCTGAATACATGAAAAAGGCAACCAAAAACCTGGAGGCCAGCCAAGAATTACAAAAAGCTTGGCATGACCAAAAGGCTGTGCTGACTGTGTACCAGCCAGGACAGAAAGTGTGGGTGTTGGAGCCTGTGGCCCCAGCAGCACTCCAAGACAAATGGATGGCCCCCATACAATAGTTGAGCAAAAGGGAGAAGTCACCTATCTGGTGAATCTTGGAACTCCCAGGAGCCCCCGGAGGGTGCTCCATGTCAACAGATTGAAACCATATGTTGACAGGGCTGACATGGGCTTGCTCATGGCAACTGATGAGGAACAGGAGGAGGAGAGTGACCCTCTCCCTGGCCTGCTCTCACAGAACCCTGATGATGGGTCAGTAGATGGTGTTGCTTTGGCAAGCAGCCTCACTGACCGTCAGCAAACTGAGTGCAGACAAATTCTGCAGCAGTACAGACATATGTTTAGCCTGACCCCTAGTCAGACTACCTGGTGCACCCATGAGGTGGACACTGGGGACAGTCTGCCTGTCAAGAGTAAAATCTACAGGCAACCTGACCATGTCAGGGACTGTATCAGGACTGAAGTCCAGAAAATGTTGGAGTTAGGTGTGATTGAGCCTTCAGATAGCCCTTGGGCTAGCCCAGTAGTCCTAGTACCCAAGCCTCATACCCAGGGTGGTAAGAAAGAAATGAGGTTTTGTGTAGACTACAGAGGCCTCAATGCAGTCACCAGGACTGATGCCTATCCCATACCAAGGGCAGATGAGCTGATTGATACTTTGGCCTCAGCCAAGTACCTGAGTACATTTGACCTAACAGCTGGCTACTGGCAGATCAGGTTAGCTGATGATGCAAAAGCCAAAACAGCATTTTCGACCCCTGGTGGGCACTACCACTTTGTGGTGATGCCCTTTGGATTGAAAAATGCACCTGCCACTTTTCAGAGGTTGGTGTTCAAAGTTCTGGCAGGGATGGAAACTTATTGCTCAGCTTATCTAGATGATATTGCTGTCTTTAGTTCCTCCTGGCAGGATCACCTGGTCCACCTCAGAAATGTTTTGGAGGCTCTGCAGAAAGCAGGCCTCACTATCAAGGCCACTAAGTGCCAGATAGGGCAGAGTCAGGTTGTATACCTGGGCCACCTTGTGGGTGGAGGCCAGGTTCAGCCTTTACAGAGCAAAATCCAAACCATAATAATAATAATAATAATAATAATAATAATAATAATAATACAGACACTTGTAAAGCGCGACAGCTACCTCAAACAGAGGTGTCCCGGCGCTAAGCGGAAAGTAATACAGCATTGGACCGCTCAGGGCCAAGTCATGGGCACTCAGTCTGCCTTAAAAAGCCAGGTTTTCACCATTTTCCTGAAAAGGGGCTCAGTATCGATAGTGCGGAGATTGTTCGGCAGTGAGTTCCACAGTTTTGCAGCCCAGAGCGTAAAAGATCTGCCACCCATACGTGCCTTTTTAAAACGGGGGATACACAGTAGATTTTGGGGCAGTGGACCTCAAGGTTCTAGACTGTTTGTAACCACGTAGTCTGTGTTTCAAGTAGATGGGGCAGTTGCCATGCATAGCACGGAACGCCAGAGTCAAGGCCTTGAATTTGATTCTTTTCCTCACTGGAAGCCAGTGTAGTGCTCCAACCACCCAGACACAGGTGAGAGCCTTCTTAGGCCTGACTGGGTACTATAGGAGGTTTGTGAAGGGATATGGATCTATAGTGACCCCCTTGAATGATCTGACCTCAAAGAAAATGCCAAAAAAGGTTCAGTGGACAGCTAGCTGTCAAAAGGCATTTGAAGACCTAAAGCAGGCCATGTGCACTGCCCCCATCTTACAGAGTCCAGACTACACCAAAAAGTTCATTGTCCAAACAGATGCTTCTGAGCTGGGTGTGGGAGCTGTACTGTCTCAACTGAATGATGAAGGTCAAGACCAGCCAGTAGCTTTTATTAGCAGGAGGCTGACCCCTAGAGAGAAACGTTGGTCAGCTATAGAGAGGAGGCCTTTGCTGTGGTGTGGGCCCTGAAGAAGCTGAGGCCATACTTGTTTGGCACTCACTTCATAGTTCAGACTGACCACAAGCCCCTCCTATGGCTTAAACAGATGAAAGGTGAAAACCCAAAACTTTTGAGGTGGTCCATTTCCCTACAGGGGATGGACTATACAGTGGAACATAGGCCTGGGACCCAACATGCCAATGCAGATGGACTCTCAAGGTATTTCCACTTAGAGCACGAAGACTCAACTGGTCAAGGTTAGTTTAGTGTCCCTGCGTTTTGGGGGGGGGGGGGTGTTGTGTAGGAGAGTAGGGTCTGCCTCTTATGTTGCCCCCACTTTTTCTTCTGATGTTTACACTGGTTTCTGGCTATAGTCAGGCTGGGACCCTGCCAATCAGGGCCCCAGCCTCTCTGTTCTCTCTAAACGACTTGGAGTGCACTCTAGGTGCACTAGTGATTGGATACTGTGGTACCTTATGAGTCCCTAGTATATGGTACCTTAGGTGCCAAGGTCATAGGTACTTCACAGGCCTACCAGGGGCTGAAGCATGTATTATGCCACCCCTGGGAAGCAGACTAAATCTGACACCACAGGTCTGCTACTGCAGCCTGGGTAAGGTGGTGCATGCACCCCTTACTGTGATATAGGCTACCTATATCACTACATAGATACACACATATAAACCTATAAGTCACTCCTATGGCAGGCCTTATCAATCCTGAAGGCAGAGTGCTTGGTTCCTATGTGAGAGGGTGCCCCTGCATGAGCAGAGCCCCTCTGCAACATTCGGAGACCCTTCTCTGATGCTGTTTGTAGTGCAGCCTGACCATATACTCTTAAGCGCATTATAACCCCGCGTTAAATGCTAACTTTGGGATGGCTGCACGGAAACATGTCGTGTTTGGTGTCAAACATCTTGGAATACTATCCCCCCGCCAGTTCTGGCGGCGGGGGTAGCATTCCACCCTTCTAGAGGGATAGACATGTACCTACTGTGGAAACGCGGTAGAATCTTGAAGAGCCCTGGCATCACAAAATGGATGCCACCAGTCACAGACACTGGGCTGCCCTCCTGCTGATGACCGAAACTCGCAGTGGAGGAAGCCCAACAATAGGTATCCTGTCACAGGGAGGTGTGACCACCTCCCAGACAGGGTTTAGTGTATTGGGGCTGGGTGGGTGCACTCCTAGAGTGCTTTGAAGTCCTGCACTGGGGGAGCAGAAGGCTCCTCTGTGCATACACCAGTTCAAACCGGCTCAGGGGCTACCTGCCCCTGCTCTGGCGCGAAACTGGACAAAGGGAAGTGGGTGTAGACACCCACTCCCCTGACCCTCCCATAGGTGGGGTCTTAGAGCTAGTCCCTCCCTTCCTTTTTAGTATAAGGTAGGGAACCCTTGCCATTGCAAACTAGATACCCCTGGACGACGCTCTGAAGAAGAATCCTGGACCTTCGACGTTCCACTACCTCTGGAAGACTGAAGAATCTCCCTTGGAGTCAAGGAGTGACTCCCCTGCTTGGCAGGCACCAAAAACTGAAACGACGGTCGCAAACTACGCCGCTCCCACCGGAGCCCGAGGTCCCTGCAGCCCAAGACGAGGATTTCCTGACTTCTCCAAGGCCATCGTGAGTCCCCAGCGAAGCTGAGGCAAGTGGACCCCACGAGTGACGAGGAACCGCAGTCCCTGGGTACCGTGCACTATTGTCGAGTGCAACCCCTTCACGACGTTCTACGAACCTGTGCTTTGGACCACGTGTGGTCCCAGCCTTTAGCAGGAATCCCTCCGAAGATCAGAGGCCTACCCCGTCCCGAGTGACCGTGGGCCCCTGTTGAAGGAATCCTCCCGAGGCGTCTTCGCGATCCCTTGCCAGCCGGCTTGTGGGTCCCCTGAAGACTTTTCTACAGAACCAAAGGGCTCCCCTGGTTGCTCCAGGCCTGCCCTGACTTACCCTCGCTGGGTGAGTTCCCCAGACCTTGTTGGTCTGCACCATTGACTTTTTGCTCTTTCCACGAGACTTGCTGCTACCAAGGCTTGTTGGCTCCAATCGGGTCGCCGACACCGCAGTCAGCTGCAGACTTCGTGGGACACGCTGAATCCAGCTCCTGGTCGTCCTCGACGCCTCCTGTACCTCGTGGCCGAAGAGTCAAGACACCTGTGAACGACCTGAATCTGTCTACGACGGTGGGCATTCATCTTCCTTGCCCCGTGTCACTGCCCAGTGACTTTGAACACTGTCCCCTCTGCTTTCAGGTCTCCCTTCTTCCAAATCCAGGCTTGGATTCCACCTGACACTTCTTCTGGCTTCACAAGCAGCAAGTCTTCATTGGCTCCCATTGAAAACGATGCCGCGACCCGACACCAAAGGACACCTATGCACCCGGCTTCCCTGGGAGAGGTAACTCCAGCACTACGGTGCTCCTGTGGGTGTTGGTCCTAGAACTACTTACCCTGTAAGTGACTTGCTTGTAGCTACTCCGGAAGTGCCCTTAAACTCTTAATTTCCAACCTCGACTTGCTCCATTGAAGTCTACGGCGATCCGCGCCTGTGTTCACGCACTGCACGCGTCCCCCGTGGGTCCTTTACTTACCTGCCTTGGGTGGTTTCGTGAGGCCCCAGCACTTCTGAAGGCCCTGGGCCTTGTCTCCTTGCAAGTCGTTGTTCTTAAGTCTCTTTTTTAGTATATGGTCTGGTACGCCCCTAGGGCCCCAGCCATAATTGTGCTTAATTTATTGTGAAACGTTGATTTATGCATATGTTCCTGCCTTCTAATCTCACAAGAGATTAGTAGAGAGTTGTTTAGTAATAAATACATATATATTTGATATATATACCTGTGTGGTATCTTTTCATTTGGTGATTCAAGAGATTGTGTGGTAAAACAAGCTGCTTTACATTCCTCCAAGACTTAGCCTGATGGCTGCTCTCCACAGCTACCACTAGGATAGCTTTCTATAAAGGTTGTCTTAAACCTACCTACCATAAGAGTCGAATTGTACTGGTGCAAGGTGTCCACTTTAACTAGTGAACAGCATATACCAGGCCAACTTCTCACACTCCTGCAGTCCAATGGTAGCACATCCGAGAAGTTGGAATGGCACTCCAAACAGCCATGAGCAAGAGATGGGGAGGGGAGCCAAAGCCCACTCTGCTTATTTTAAAGAATTGGTAATGATAGGTCGTGCAGCATTGTCAAGCCAGACCTAAAAAGGGCTGGGCCTAAGGCACAGCCTTAAGTAACCTGAATGGAGAAGTAACTCTTCCTGGACTTGTGTGGGATCCGGGCCCACTTGCAGAGTAAGACTGAAGAAGGAAGCATTCCTTGTTCAAGTCATTCCTACAATGCCCAAAACAGTTAAGTACCATAACAGTCAACTGCCAATGGTAGGGCTTTCAAGATCGGCGCACAGACACTGGCTATATCTTGCAGATAAAACAACTAATCACAGACAATATTAAAGAGCGTGCCCTATTTTCTCGGATAAGTATACTCCTATGAACATCTGCCTTAAATATTACATAGGCTAGTTTTCACAAAGGTTATGAACGGAGGCTATCTCAGAATACATGAGTCTGTGCACTGTTCAGGCATAAAGGTAGCTTGTCATTAATCATTGATATATATATATATATATTATCTACTGGCGGTCGCCAGTAGATAGTTATAGTTAGGACCTATTTTCCATAGGAAATCCGCGACATTCTATTTGAAATAACTCTTGCGTCGGTTGACGAATCTTCGCGAAATTTTCAAACTTTATGGCCCGCTCCGGTCCGCTCCTACCCTGAAAGTCTCGGGGTGATTCGTCAAGCGGGGGCCGAGAAAAAAGGGGGGTCCCAAAACGTGTTTTCCCCATTCATTTTCCCATAGGAAACTTTAGACACGGCTACAGCTCGAACTGCTGAACGGAATTACAGCAAATTTGGCAAAGAGGTAGTTCTTGGTTCATAAAGAACCCTTTTTGTTAAATGGTGTAAATCCGTTCAGTAGTTCCTGAGAAAATCAAAAGTTAAGTCACATATATATCTATGGCCGAGTAGGGTCCGCGTACCCACCCGACCACGAGCTGCATGCTAATTGGCTGTCAAGTGGCTGTCAACACTCCAAATCAGGAAGTGTTGGCAGCCATTTTGTCCCTCGGTAGAACCGAGGGACAGAAACAAGTGCGCAAAGCGCAAAAAGGGGGCAGGGTAGAAACACCCTGACCCCCTAGGTCTGCTCAGGGGGTCCCACAAGGACCCACTGGGCAGAAAAAAGCATTTAAAAAAAAAAAAAAAAAAATCGGCAGGATGCGCTCAGGGTGCGCGGATCCTGCCGATTAAGAAAACCCAGAAGAAACAAGTGCGCAAAACGCACAAAGGGGGCAGGGTAGAAACACCCTGACCCCCTAGGTCTGCTCAGGGGGTCCCACAAGGGCCCCCTGGGCAGAAAAAAGCAACAACAAAAAATCGGCGGGTGGCCCAAGTCCAGGGGGCATGCGGGGGGGGTGGGTTTATAGTTAATGGGGGCCTCTAAGGCTCCCAAGCCCCGGGACCGCCACCCCGGGGCTTTCTAATAAAAATGTTGCGGGAGGGCACTCGGCCCTCCCGCAGCCCCGGGGACCACCACCTCCACGGGGCTTCTTTTTAAAAAAACAAAAAACAGTTCCTGTGTGGGGGCTCGAGCCCCCACACGCCCTGGGACCGCCACCTCCCGGGGCACTAATAATGTAAATGCGGGGGTCCGTAACGGACCCCGAGCCCCGAGGATCACCACCTCCCGGGGCTTTAAAGACATGGGAGGGGGCCGCGCGGCCCCCTCCTGGAGCCTGTGGTGGCCCTGGGGACCGCCACCCCCCAGGGCCGGCTCCTGCAGTGTCCCGGGGTGCCTACCCCGGGACACTGTAGTTTGCAATGGCAGGACGGGAGCCTCGCGGCTCCCGTCCTGCCATTGCAAACTGCTTTGCTTCATTGAAGGGAGAGCAGGAAACCTGCTCTCGCTTCAATGAAGCAAGCAGATTGCTTTCCACATGGGGAGCTGCATGTCAGCAGCTCCCCATGTGGAAAAGCAATGCCGGGACGGTGGGGGATTGGGGACCCCCCACGGTCCCCAACGGAGAGGGCCAGCCCCGGGGATGGGGTCCCCGGGGCAAGTAGTGGCCCGGGATGGGGCCACGCGGCCCCCTCCCCCCCAAAAAAAAAAGAGAAAGAAAAATAAAGGCCTGCCCCGGGGGATGGGGTCCCCGGGGCAAAAGGAGGCCTGAGGAGGGGGCCACGCAGCCCCCTCCTTAAAAAATAATAAAAGAGTGGCCATGCCCCGGGGGATGGGGTCCCCGGGGCCGGAATAGGCCATGGGAGGGGGCCACGCGGCCCCTTCCCGTTTAAAAAAAAAGAAGGGGTAAGGCCCTGGGGGATGGGGTCCCCAGGGCCCAAAGAAGGAAAGGAAGGGGGCCACACAGCCCCCTTCGAGGAAAAAAATCAAAAAACAAAACAAAAAACATTCGTGCCGCAGGCCCCGCCCCTTCCTTTACCACTCTGCAAACGCGCCCCTGGCGCGTTTGCAGAGGGGAACAATTCCCCTTGAATACTGGGGTCCCTGGGGCAACTAGCCCACCAGGAACCTCCAGTATGCGCCAGGGGCTGCATTGCAGAGAGGTGTACAGAGGCCACGCCCCTTTTACACCTCTCTGCAACGCAGCTCTGTGGCGCTTACTGGAGGTACCTGGTGGGATAGTTGGACCCCAGGGACCTCAGGATTCAAGGGGACTTAATCCCCAACTTAAAACGCGCCACAGGGCGCGTTTGAACAGTGGTGAAGGGAGGGGCGGGGCTTCAGGTGACATGTGTGCAAACAGGCCCCATGGCGCGTTTTAAGATGGGGAATTAAATCCCCTTCAATCCTGAGGGTCCCTGGGGGCCAACTAGCCCACCAGGTACCTCCAGTAAGCGCCACGGAGCTGCGTTGCAGAGTGTTGTAAAAGGGGCGTGGCCTCTGAACACCTCTCTGCAACGCAGCTCTCTGGCGCATACTGGAGGTATCTGGTGGGCCAGTTGGCCCCTAGGGACCCTCGGGATTGAGGAGGAATGAATTCTCCAACTTAAAATGCGCCACAGTGCGTGTTTGCAGACATGTCACCTCAGGCCCCACCCCTTCCTTCACCATTGTGCAAATATTCCTCTAAAATCAGCCGAACTACGAATTCCGATTTACTCACCTGTTATCAGGAGAGACCTCAGTGCTGCATCTTTCAGCCCAGTACTGATCCTGAAAAGTAATTCTAACCGTACTTACCAGAAACTTGAATTTCCTTCCATAGGATATCATTGCCTGCTTTTTGCTGAAAAAGTTTCTAAGTGTCGATTTTTGAAACATACAAATATTCCTCTAAAATCAGCCAAAATACGAATTCCGATTTACTCACCTGTTATCAGGAGAGACCTCAGTGCTGCATCTTTCAGCCCAGTACTGATCCTGAAAAGTAATTCTAACCGTACTTACCAGAAACTTGAATTTCCTTCCATAGGCTAACATTGACTGGTTTCACTTGGAAATTCTTCTAAGTGTGGAGTTTTGGAACTTTATAATATTCCTCTAAAATCAACCGAACTACGAATTCAGATTTACTCACCTGTTATCAGGAGAGAACCCAGTGCTGCATCTTTTAGCCCAGCACTGACCCTGAAAAGTAATTCTAACCGTACTTACCAGTAACTTATATTTCCTTCCATAGGAATCCATTGTCTGGTTTTCAGCAGAAAAGTTTCAAAGTGTCGATTTTCACAAACTACAAATATTCCTTAAAAATCGCCTGTATGACTTAAACGCATTCTTTCAACTGTTTACAGGAGATGCACCAGTGCTGGATCCAGGATCCAACACCGAGTAAGAAAAAGTAACGATAACACTACTTACCTGCTAAGTGAATTTCCTCCCATAGGATAACATTGGTGATTCTATGTGAAAAAGTTTCTAAGTGTCAACTTTTAAAATACAATAATATTCCTTAAAAATCACTACTGTAACCAAAACGCTTTTACTCAACTGTTTACAGGAGATGTCCCAGGACTGAATCTAGGATCCAGTCCTGTGGTTAGAAAAGTAATTCATAAAGTAACTAATTGCATTTAACTAGAAATTCACATTGAGCTCAATGTTGCATTGTGTTTGAAATTGTGTTGCCCATTGCAACAACTGTAACTACTGTACTTAAAAGTCTATTGCCTATTTGCAAAGTATTTAAACTAAAGTAATTCATTCTGAGAAAGTATATTTTGTAATGTAATGTATAATGTAATTACAATGTAATTTAATAAATAAAATATCTAAAAATAAATAGTTTTAAAAAATGTAGTAAATCAGTATCAAAAAAATAAATATAACAATTAATACATTTAAAAATTGTCATTTACAAAACCTTTGAAATTCACTGAAAAAACCATAGGTTTTAGGGCGTTATAGTTAGAAATTAGCATTTAAAAAACCTTTGAAATTCACTGAAAAAACCATAGGTTTCAGGCACGTTATAGTTAGAAATTAGCATTTAAAAAACCTTTGAAATTCACTGAAAAAACCATAGGTTTTAGGGACAGTTATAGTTAGTTGGACATTTCACTCGTACAAAACCCGTGCAATTCCCCGTTATAGTTAGTTCAGCTAACTATAACTCGCGCCCCAGCAATGCACTGCTGATGACGTCACATATTACATCACTCATGACATGGTCAGTGACATCACTGATGACATCACTGATGACATCTCAAATGACATCACTGATGACATCACTGATGACATCATCCACGTGATAATCTGATGCACCTCCTCACACCCTAATATAACCTTTGATACACCCACTCTAAATTACAGACTGCCATTCGCAAAACCATAGACACTCCAACACCAATAACTACATACCCACTCACTGATTCTTAGGTCTACACACACACATCCACTCACTCACCCGTACAGTCACTCATACTTATGGTCACTCAGTACAGGACTATCATATGCACTCTTACTCCTATATAGACACTCAAACACCGCCACTCATCCATAGAGGTACTCACACACCTAGTCAGTCATGCAAATAATTAAACACACTGCCATTTACTCACCTATACAGTTATACACACACCAGCTCACTTAATCATACAAATACTAGCACATTGTTACGCTCTTATACAATCACTGATACAAGCACACACTCATCCATACAGCCACTATCACAATCACTCACTCTAGCTTATAGCTATTTATATACTCCAACACACATATATACTGCCTTTCACATATGTAGTTAGTCACACATGTACCACTGGGACATACATTCACTCACTAACACACTCTTACACACACTTACCCACCCATACAGTCTATCACAGATGCACTCTTGAAACCATCCACCCAGTGAATCACCCACTCACACATCTATGCACAGAGTCGCACACACCCCTCCCACACAAACACTCAGGCACCCATACAGATACTCAGACAACCATTCAATAACTCATATAGACACTCATGTAGCTATTCACAAACACATGCAGCCACTTACACAGCAACAGACAGACGGATACAGACATTCACCCAGTTTAGTCACTAACCCATGCATTCAGTAAGATACGTTAAATCACTCACTTATAGAGTCAGTCACGCACCTACTAAATCATCCATAGACACTTATACACCCACTCATTCTTCAATACGTCTTTTCCTATATATATTAAAAATATTTAAACTTTACAGAAACACAGTCACTGCATGATGTCATCAGTGATGTCATTTGAGATGTCACTGACCATGTCATGAGTGATGTAATATGTGACGTCATCAGCAGTGCATTATGGGCGCGAGTTATAGTTAGCTGAACTAACTATAACGGGGGAATTTCACGGGTTTTGTACGAGTGAAATGTCCAACTAACTATAACTGTCCCTAAAACCTATGGTTTTTCAGTGAATATATATATATATATATATATATATATATATATATATATATATATATATATATATATATATAGCCAGGCAAAACCGCAACTGTCCAATCAGAACACTTTTAATACATTTTGCACAATAGGGTAAGCAGGAAATTGGCCCAAAATTGTTTTGCTGTGTTAAGAGACAGTTTAATCAAAAAGGGTCCATTGACTGTGTTAGCGGAGCAGAATATTGGTTAAGTACTGGCTAGGAAGTAGTGGAGCCTATCTAGCGAAAGTATCTCTACTTCCCTCTAATCAACAAAAATTATGGAATTTATAAAGAATCATTTTTGCATATCATAAGTGTTGAGTCACACTTAACAGACTAACTTTAGAGTGCTATTTGTGTATCCAGATCACTCCATCTGGCTAACACTATGAATCTAGTAAAGGAATATCAGTTAATAAATAGTTGTACTCCAGGAGCAACAGCTTTTACTTCACTTACTTGATTTAAATCAATTAGACTCAAAATTATTTGTAAATGGAGTGTCGGGATTGGTTACTGAGGATGGGCCCACAAGGAGCAATCAGGTAACCTATATGCAAAACCAAGTATCAACTCAAATGGCCACACCACAGACTACATTTCAGAATTCAGTGTTGCAAAGTAAAGGCAGCAGAGATTGTGCGCACCCAATGGACACTGAACTGACTGCAATATGCAAAGGAGTAGCAGGAATTCGTCCAAGCCCTATACTTCACATCCACCCCACCAGAAGCAGGTAGAGCTAAATAAGGAAACGGGCATTAGGGTTCAGTCATCTCAACATTAAAAAGAAGGTATAGCATCCTTGGAAGGTTGGATGACAGACAATTCGTTTGCTATGCAGGAATAAACAAGGAATAACAGCCTAGTATCTTGGCCATCCACAGAACCAAAATCTCTTGCAAATATTTAACCTCTGATGAGATTTTTACAATGACTGTGGATAAAAGACATCTAGTCTACCAGTTTCTTGCTCTTGCTTGGCATAGTATAAATACTTATTGGTGCTGTTCCCACCGTCTCAGTGAAACATTTGAAATGTGTTCTGTTGTTACTGCTATGCTGCAATCATTTAAGTATTCAATGCCCCTGTGAAAAATAGATTATGCAATATTTAAAGCAGATGGTAATAGGAGTGTACTCATACGAGTGAAGGCAGAATGTAGCCACCGACAGTTCTGAGCTGCAACCTGCAGCTCTCAACTGAAAGATGTCATGGCTGGAACAAAGACTGCCTGAACTCTTAAAAATGTTAACGCTAGATGCTTGAACGCAGAACATTTCAAACCTCTTCCTAACGAAAGCACAGTGATAAAACTGAAATCAATCCAACTTAAGCAACACCAGAGACGGACCACACTATCAATCGCTACCTGTAAGTAAACGTGAGATGCTGAATTTTGCTAAACATGCGAAGAACATACAGACCAGGAGAGCCAGTGATGCGTATACAGCGGCGTCACTAGGAGGGTGCGGGGGGGTGCGGACCGCACGAGGTGACACCATCACATGGGGTGACACCTTTCCCAAATGAGACTATTTACTAAATAGTCTCATTTGGGAAAGGTGTCACCCCATGTGATGGTGTCATGGGGTAAGTTACCGCACTGGGTGACACCAACCCTAGTGACGCCGCTGTGCGTATATGATCAGATATGCCTTTTTGCCTCCTGAAAAGAGGTTGTTCACCTTCTCTAGAAACAGACTGTAAGCTGAGGAGCAAGTGGCAGCAAAGTCTCACTCCAGTACTGGGATTAGAATCGCACATCTCCAAGAGAAGGTGGTCCATGTCTGCAATCCAAATTAGTTTCTCAGGGGTGCTTGGATCTTGAATTTGGATGCAGACTTGTCCTTTCCAAGTAAGCCCATGCTTATGAAGTCCAATATTTAAAAAAATCTGAATCTGCCATTATATGCTAGTTTTTTTCCACTGAAAGAAAAAATTCCTCATCTGCTTCAAATTTAAAAAGAACACAGCACAGTTAGTATGTTTTGAATTACCTTACCTATCTGCAGGGATAACATTTCAGAAATATTTATTGTTATAGCTTGAAAATATCGGATTTTTCTCTCTCCTGTTCTGACTAACATTTTTGAGTAAACTAAAGAGCTTAAGATTTATATTTTGTAAATTTATGTTTGAATTCCAATAAATAATTTAAGATTCAGAATCTTTTTATTTTTTAAATCAGACAATTTTGATGAAAAGCTAACTGTAATTTGCATGTTCCCAGGAACACGGTACAGAAGGTCTCGGCTGAAGAGTTGCAGGTAGAAAAGTAATCTACACAAAGGTGAACAGGTAGGTACAATACTGCTACTGTTCTCTTGACCTTTGTGCGCCCTGGTTACTCCTATGAGGATAATTCAGAAGTGAAGTGCCTATGAGTACTGGGGTTGTCTCTAGAGGTAGCAGTGTGCTACGGATGCCAAGGAAAAGGCAAGACCTCTGTAACAGATGGAAAGCCATTATGTACAAGGCAACTCTCTGAACTAAGCAAAGATGCCATACACTAAGCTGGTTCATTTAACAGTTACATTTAGAGTAGAACTGTAGGGACAAGCACAACGTTGATTTTGCCCCATTTAGGATCTTAAAAGGTACAGTAAAGCTTTAAATGGAGTGGTGTGCCTGGAAGGAAACACACGGAGGAACAAAGCAAAGCACCCAAGACCAATGCACACATCTGTCCAACACTGAAGAACAATCCAAAGCAACACGTAGAAGAGACTTGATACAAGAGAGAAAAAAGAAATCAAGAGGATGAACACGTTCTGATGGCATCTACTAACACTTTCCTTAGAATGGTTGGTAGTAAAGAGATCACACTCAAGCACAGGCTCATGGTTCCTGGTACTAACTGGAAGACCAAACAGTTTAAATCAGTGGAAGCTTTAATGTCCAAGCAAAAAAAGGAAAGGAACCGAGTTCTAACAATCCACCACAAGATCAATAATGGAGTTGGAAAAATACAAGCGCTCCTTGTGTTAGAAACCCTTCAAGATGAGAGGCAAAATAAATGAATACTAAAAGATGCTGCAGTAAACAAAAACAAAAAAAAACCTACGAATAGGCTGTGAGACATAAGTATTTTCTTCCTCAATCTATGCAATTTAGAGAAGGAAATGATGTAGGGTGACAGGGATTAAGAATGTTGAGATCTGCATCTTCCTAATTAAAGGTTTTTATGTACATAAGCAATTTTAGGGAATGATATACTATTTTATAAGTACCACGTTCCCCATTACTTTGTCTGCACTGTTCTATTTGCAACATGACCATAGGTGCACACCGAAAACAATACCTTACAACATTATGTGCATAGCACTGGCATGATATTCAACAAAAGATTAAGGCTCACAGGTTATTTTCAGTTTTTCACACAAAGCAGTACTCAAACCTCATGTCTAGGACAATGTATGGAGGTTGATTTAGGTACATGATTCCCTTTTGATACACACAATATTGAAGGTTCAAATGGGATTATATATTTGAGCCGTTCTAGTCTGATGTTAACAAATTAAAACTTAATTTTGCACTGCCGATTCATTCTTGTATTGACATACATTTTGTATTTACTAATTCTCCATCCTGTGAAGTGAGGCAATAAATAAAACAATATCCAACCGACTTGTACTCTTTGAAGAACAAAGATTATATAAGCTGTATATTCACACCAAATATGCATAGTCTGACTAAATGACGTGCAGCCTAAATAAGTGGAACTACACAATAAATGGTGCAGCTCTTCCAGGTAGTTTTCATTGGGTAGCCACCTGTTCTTTATTGTTCTTCTTTGCCACTAATACTTCTTCCTCCAATCAGCTATTTCACTATGGTGTTTTGATACTCGCTGAGACTCAGTGGTTTAAGCTCTGCACAGGACAACACAGGCAAACCACCCGCCAACCCCCCAGCCAAATATACATTTCCTTTCTGTATTCCTCTACAAAATGCATAAAGCTAGATGTGACTGATGTCGATTGCTTACCCTTATTAGGCAAAAATCCAACAGTCAATATTTTTATATATGTACAGAATTCCAAGTAGAGAACTGCACACTTAAAATAATATTTTGTGAACAAAAACTACTACTATTTTTAAAGAACTAAGGTTACTGTTAGCCAAGACCTTTGATTTTACTAAAATTGTAAGTATGAAATGCTTACTTATAGGGATTTTCAGCCACCCGTCTTCGTCCACTGGTCTGTTTTATGTCATTCACATTTTTTCTTCCAACCACTACAGCATAGGGCAATGGGTCAGCCCTTTCAGCCACTGTCTAACGTCACCGTGAGGGTCAGCCTTGTATACAGCCCTACCATTTGAACAGTTCAGGCTAATTATATGAGGGATTTAAATACTTGTATGCACTATCTGAATCATCAGAGGTTCATGATTTATTTTTGCTACAGCTAGTTGAAGACAGACTTTGCTGTTACCCAATAACTCACGTCATCCAGTCATGCGGATTTCTCGTCATAGTAGATGGGGGCCCTAATTTCTCGATGTTGCCTCTAGCAATGACCTCTAGTCGACAGTCAGGAACCGGTGTCTTATGAGAAGATTTTTTGAAAAGGAAGCCCAACAACCAGTCTATTACACTGGCTGTTTGAGACATAACCTTTTTTGATTAGGCAATTATTGAGAATCCAGGTTTGTTGACGCTTGACTTTAGATGTTTAAATTCAGTGTTATACAATCAAAAGAAATGCCATTAAGGGCCGGGCTGCAAAAAAACAAGGGCAATCCTGAATTCATATGCTGCGTTTTTAACACATTTCTATGTTGTGGGGGTGTTTTCTAAAAGATTAGACAGGTTAAATAAACTTTTTCTTAAGTATTTGCATCTGCTGACATTTAACCAGTAGATCGAAAATGAGGGGAAACACCTGTAAAATATTCTGCGCTCAGTTCTCCTCTATTGATCATTGAACCTGCTCCAGATGTTTCCACATTCTTTCTGAACCCATCTAACACCCAGTAGGCAGTGAGTGAGTGTGAATATATATATATATATATATATATATATATATATATATATATATATATATATGTATGTATGTATGTATGTATGTATGTATGTATGTATGTATGTATATATATATATATATATATATATATATGTATATTTATATATATATATATATATATATATATATATATATATATATATATATGTATATATATATATATGTATATATATATATATGCGATGTGTTGCCAGGCGTGAGCTTTATTAAAGGAAAGGGTAAAAGAAAGCACCTGTGCTCTAGAAAGAATTCACTTTCTTCAAATTTTTTTTTACTTTGTCATACATTTTAGATACAAGTTATGCTCATTTTAGGTGACATACATTTCTGCTGTTTTAGAACCGACAGTCATCGCTCTCATTCTTCCATCTCTCTTTTCCATTTAATTTTTTATAGTTTAACAGACAAAACTTTGTATGTTTGTATACTAATGTTGGCTCTGCTCTTTTGATCAGCAACGATTAGAACAGAAGTGCTATTATTTATAATATATAATGATATGACATTTATATGCTATTTATTTATGAACAATGTACATCATTACCATACCAGGATTGCCGCTTCGCTCAGAGGAAAAGACTGGCCCGCAGGAAGCGTTTTGAGATTCTAGAAGGAGCAGGAGAAGGCCCTTAAATTACAGGTTAGGTAAAATATCCTGAACTCATTTGTAACAGGACAATTCTGCCTCTAGGTCCATTAAAATCATTACGAATAGTTTAGGTAACTGTAAAATACTTTTATTTTGTTTTCACATTGTATTTGTGGTTTTAAGTTTACAATTCTGGGGGCAGAGAAGGACAATGGATTTTGATGATTTTCCTGTTTTGTTCTTTTTCAACCCGTCTCAGCATGAAAATACTGACCAAGCTTGCAAAATATACATTTGAGGTGGCAGTCATAACCCCAACAGCTTGTTCCTTTGTCAGAAGAGAATTATATGGAGTTTTAGTTGCAAAGAAACCAAAATATATACCATGCTTAATCTTTAATGAAAAATAACAAGACTAGCGTTTCTTTGGAAACATGTTACCGTTTGGAGTGTCCTAGAAACTAAAGGCTGCACTTCCACTACGAAGGTTCAAATAAGCCACCCCGTCAAATGTACAGGAAAATTGTAGCCAATGAGTAAATACACAAGTTAAGGTACTGGAGTCAGAAGCATAAAGGCTTATGGAAACAATGCTGACGATGATGTAGTAACAAAACCATAACATTGTTTTTAATACACCAACCCCTTTTACAAGCCATTTATGGGTGAAAGCGTGCCCGCTGGCTGAGGACAGGTCCCGCAGAAATGAGAACTGCAAGCACAGACTGCTGGCAAGATTGGAGGGATGAAAAGCCTGCAGACTGAGAGGAATGGAGCAGGCTGGGTTGACAGACTGTTTTAATGTATTCTCTGATTGACTACGCACTTGCAGGGCACTAATTTAAGTAATTAGGGTAGGAAGTCCATTAATATGCTATTGCTTAAATAGCCATCAGGAAATGTAATGACTAATTGAGAAAAGGAGAGGAGAGGAAAAAAAGATTTATTATTCAAGTCAAACTCAACCGTCAGCCAAAATCAATATGCTACATTTCTACTTCCCTAATGTTAGGGGGAGGAGAGAAGAAAAGCCAAGCAAGAAGACAGTCTCCCCGAGTCATGGGGGTTTCAAAAACCCACCCAGATTTTGTTTGTTTTACGTTTAATTTTCGACATCAGGAAATAACTGGTCAAAACAAAACCCAAGGAAAATCTAGGCAAGGAAACTAATTCCTTCCGGGGATTCCCGGACATGAATCAGACAGAAGTTTCTGGTACCCTTAAAATATATTTGTGTCAGCCCTGGAAGAATGATAATCGCCAGTGGTGACAGGCGTCTTCGCCCAAAGGATGCTGTACATCTTGGACCCACTGTAGAAGACACAGAGACAAGATGTTTGAGGGAACAGAACGTAGCTGTGGATGGGGAAAATGCACCTTACCATAAAGCTGGGAGGCAATGAAAGAGGTGCGGAAGCAAGGAAGCTTAAGGATCCTAGGCATTCCTAGTAAATAAAAATTGAAACCATCCGAAGTTGCTGCACCACAAGCAGATCTGAGACACCATCAGAGCTGGGATATCTGCAAGCAACTGGAAAGTTGGAGGAAATCCAATCCAAGGAAAGGAATGGAATTTAAAAACGCCAGGAATTACAATTCTAACATCTACATTTCAAAGAAGGTAAGGTGTTTCTCTTTCTTGGGGCTTTCAAACGTTCTTTGGTGAAATGGGACAGGTGCTAATAACTAACAGTTCAATTTAGAGTCATATGTAAGTAATGAAAGGGAGTTCTCGGATGACTGTCAGGCAGGAGACAGCACAGCTAAACATTACCACATTTAAAAAGGCGAGCCGCTGATGAACAGTGGTTTAATTAAGATACCACAGAAACATGCAAGAACTTTAAAGTTTGTTAGCGCGAGGTGACCATTCGCCATGCAACCAATAACGTGGAGAACTTAGAGTGCTCTATAAATTACACTGCTTACGTTTCAGCATTAGTATTTGATAATATTTCTAGTTGGCTAACAGTAAAGAACCACAGAAAGAGAGGGGATTTGATACCTCCGGCAAGTCTGAGTTTAATGTCATTGAGGAACATTTGTTTTTCCACAGATACAATGGTGGTAGTATTTCTCATTCTCTCGCATCAGCCCGTTACTTGGAATCGACATTTAGATGCAAGTGTGGCTCATGTGCTCAACTCCCGCCCTCAGCCAGCACGGGAGCACCTTCCTGCAGTGTATAGGCGGTAGCTTAGACAACCCACCTCAACCTTTCCCATGATATGTGACAGCTGATGCAAGCAAAACTTCACTTCTGGCCAGCCCCACAACGTTTCCTCCAGAGCAACACAGAGGAGCACACATCAGTTGGTCAGGGGATGGAGCTGTACAGTCTCAGACGGCGTGCTGGGCCTCCTGGGGTTGGTTCAAATTCCGCCAGGTTAAATTGTTGAGCAGTACACTGCTGCTCAGTGGACACTAGCATGAATACCCTCCTGGAGCTAAAGGTTTGCAGCGCTGGCGGACAATTAATCCCCAGCAATACACATAAGTATTGCCGATAAGCCCATGGTGTAACAGTATGTTAACAGTTAGAGAAGAAAAGATAAAACAATCTGATATCAACTCAGATTTACCAGTAGGATCCACACAAGGTATTTCTAAGATGGCATTTTAAAATAATTGTCGTATTAGTGAGGAGCTCCAAAGTTCCATGTGGACATGGTTATCTGGCATCCCCCACAGCCACGTCACAAGAACTGCAACCCCCTAATATGGAGGATGGTTTAATATTGAGGGCTACTCACTTATCACAATGATTATGTTTAAGTTGAAGGGCAGCCGTATTCACACAAGTGTTTAGAGTCACTCTCGCAGGAGGCACGTACTTTATTTCATGTTCGGGCCCTATGTTGTAGCCACAGCCTGATAGTGTCTATTAGGCTTCATCCTCCCTCCAACTGTAAATAACTGCCAGGCATCATCAAGCACAAATGCCCCAACATTCTATGCATCATCGCATTCTCACAGCAACCACACTCAACCGTGCATCACAGGAACATGTCACTACATTATCCCCTTTCCTTACACACAGAACAACCCAATTATGCCATGCTGTTACAGACCTGTCCCCCCAGACTGGGGCTTATAATACCGTTGACCACCGAGTATCAAAGGCTCTCCATTCACATATGTGCATCACCAGCAGTCTCAATTGAATTCACCTCATACATCTCTGGCCAAAACCAGTTTTATGGTTGAAGTTATCCAAATCTCCTCTAATTCCTCTCTCCTGCAGGTTTCCATGTGGCTCTATACTCAGTTCTATGATGTTCAATCTACAAATAAAAGAGTATGCTGTTCATATAGAACACTGCAGTCCAGAGGTACTCTAATAAAAGCAAAATAAACTATAAACTTTTGTCAGCTAACAACAGCCTTAAACTTAGATTATAGCTGGTTATCGTTTAAATCTGGTAGTTCACAGTGTATCGGAAACGTAACCCAAAAAAGACAGAGTTTGTCCTTATTAACATAGGAACCCTCAAGCCCCATATCCAAGACTGCTAACCAAAATTAATTTGGATAACTTCTCCCCTAGTCTGTAAGCTTCTGCTAAATGTCTGGTCTCAAACATTGAACTCTCACAAAACTTCAAGGAGAAGATCAAGAAGGAATCAAAAGTTAAGCATGTTATTGACCAAAATCAAGCATCTCCGATGAATTTCTCGTCTACAATTGAGGCCCTCGCCATAACACAGCACCTCCCAAAGCCCTCGTTCACACCAATCAATGCCATTCTTCATAACGACCGAGCCCCAAAGTTCAAATAAATTTCTCCTCATCCTGCCAAAAACAATTTCAACCTGTGCCTTGTGCTCAATAAGGCATGCTACTTGAATAAAGCTACTATATTGCTCCTAAACTCATCATACCAGGTGGTGCTAACACTTCTAGCAGCACCTCCCTACTCAGGCTGAAAATCTAGAAGACTCACAAAGAACGAGGACCACAACCTCCCCGGGGCAGGCCCTTGTAAATTAACGGAGGGGGGGGGCAACGCGGCCCCCCTCCTGGAGCCATATATGGCCCTGGGGAGCGCCACCCCCCAGCCCCGGCTCCAGCTTTTTCCTGAGGTGCCCACCCTCGGGTGATAGCTGCTTGCTTTTGCCTGACGAGGGCTGTGGCAGCTCCCACTAAGTAAAACCAAACACTCCGCTTCCAGCAAGCAGGATCTGTCAAAATGCTCTCGCTTGCTGGAAGCGGAGTTTTAATCTCTTTCCCTTCCCGCAGACATCAGGTAGATGTGGAGTGCAGCGTAGCACAGGAGTAGTGCCTCTGCGCTGGTTGTATGTGTGTCCTGGAAAGGGTATACTACAGGTATAGAGAAGTACTGTGTAGTACATGAGGGAGTAGTGCATGTGCCGAGTTTATGTATGCCTGGGAGGAATATTTGACATGAAAAATATAACACTGTGCAGCGCGTCCATAATAAAAGCATGTGCTGGGGATGTGCACTTGCGTGAAGTACAATACATGAAGTGGGAAGTGTGCAGCATGCACATGGTGAGTGTGTGCTGGGAGTGTGTTTATAAATAACATGCCCCCCCCTTTTTAAATATAGAACAGCTTCAGTGCTGAACAGAGCGCACAGCTTGTGTGCACTGAATGCACGTGTGCATGAAATGGTACAATGCATGGAGATACTAGTGTTGGACAGAAATTGTGCAGTGAATGTACACTAAGTGTACCTGTAATGGGACATTATATGGAGGACCCTGGGTTCCATTTTGCGAAGCCCGGCCTCCCAGGTGAAGAAATGAGGAGAATTATCCTCCCCATCCTGGGTGGGACACACAATGGAGGGAAAAAGAAGAGACTCCCTTTACACTTCAAAAGACTGCTCTTTGATTCAGTGATGGATAACAAGGAAGGGGCACATCTCGGGAAGAAAGATGGGGCTGAGAAGAAAATCATAAAGAGTAGGGCTGAGGGACTTGGATTAAACTTTTGATGCAAATATCACTGTGGCTGATATCTAGATGTGAAATCTGGTCACTACCATAAGTGGTGTTGATAGACAATCAGCTTTGGAGTCTTGCCTGCTGTGACAGACATCTTTCATGAGGAAATAATTCAAAACAAGCAGAACTCCAACGTAACCTTTCAAAGACTCAGACCCTAAATCCCATCTGTTGTCTGGAAAAGGACTACAAGAAGGGGTGGTTGAATCTGCCAAGATTTGTCATTTGCCAAGCACCCAGACAGGCTGTGTGAGAAAGGGAAGCTCTGCAAGTCCTCTGCCCATGACCAGGACTTGGGGCCAAGGCTTGCTAGTCTCCCTGCTGGGTAAGGGAACATCACCGAGGGAAACCAAGACCACCTGCCCTGAACCCTGGAGCACCAGCGCCTGCCTGCCAATACCAGTGTGACCTGTGAGGAAGAGGAAAACTTCGGAGGGAGCAAGGTCCAATGGGGAGCCTTACCGCGAGGGCTCCCTGTGTGAAGCACGAGGAGTCAGCTGTGCACTAATCGGGCCACAGCCCGTGTGCAGGACTGTTTTCAGCAACCCCAGTAAGTCAGGAGAGGGCCGCTGTAGACTGAGCCAAGTATTGAGTGCTGTGCAGAGGGGGCAGAGTCCACATGGTTTTGTTGCGGTGACCCAGAATGCCAGAGGGGGCAACCGCTGAAGTAGTGTGACCAGCAAGCCAGGAGTCGTGAATGCCTGAGCAGCAACCCTGTATGCAAGGAGGGGCTGCCGGGACCAAATCATCAAAGACTTTGGGCCATCGTCCAGCACTGGAGAGAGGCTGCGACAAGCGGGTCTAGCCACACCGAAAGATCTGCTCTGGCTGACCTCAAGGAGGACGTCGCACCCTTGCGGGACTTCAGTCAAGAGCCGAAGGATTGAATTACCCTCGCTGACAACTTAACTTACCACACCGCTGCAAAGCTGGAATCTGCTCCAATCGCTGGAGAGAGCTGTCCACGACATTCATAGTGAGCCTGCGCCTGCCTGATGCTGCCACATGCACCACAAGCAGTCCAACTTCGCCAGACAGATACTGATCTTGTGAGTGCCCACGCTGAGGGTACCCCTTGAATTGCCGAATGCTTGTGCTACATGAGCAGTTAAGACTAGAACTGGGCCTGTGGGTCCAGGGGGATTTGCTGCTGTAGGTGCTGTGGCACTATAAACACTTTTGACTAAAATCCTAAGGAGTCAAAGAGAACTCCTGAGTGCAGCCTAATAGTGTGCATTCCCTTGATGCAGCCACCAGTAATGTTAAAAGCAAAACAATCATGAACATTACCTGCGCCATCTTGTCTGGTGGAATTCTATGTGCACATAAGTTGCAGTCATTCTAATCTATCACAGCCATTTTGTACTCTGTTGGTCACTTTTGTTTCACCCTGCCCTTACTAGCATCCCTCTGACCCTCTGACCGACCTGGTATGTGTGCTGGGGGCTATAAACTCTATTGCCACAACAAACCTCAGCGCCACTTGCTGCCACAAACTCGTTTTTCCTCTCATCTCTGTTTTCAGGCAAACCTTTTGGACACTCTACCCCTCACTGCACCTAGTTACACAAACAGGTTCCAAACACCAAAAAGACTCTTGCAACATGATTTATTGCACTGCAAACAGCAAGACTTGTTGTTACCAACAATGGGACCTGTTTTTATCAACAGAACGGACTCTTAGATCTGGCCGGTCTCACATGTTTTAGACCCTGAAGCAAGGTCCAGCTGCAAGATAAGATTGTCTGTTTGACCTGGGTGGGAAGAGAATTACTGTTGGGCTTGTGTGACAACCTGCCCGGGGCGGGGACCCCAAGCTTGTGTAACCATGGTAATGAAACAAATGCATTGTGTCAAACCTGTATAAAAGGAAGAGCCAAAGGAGTATCAGCAGCGCACTTCCCTCAGACATCTCGGTGTCTGCAGTTGACGTGATCTCCTCATGAGAAATAAACCTTTTTCTTGTCTTCCAGTTTCCTGCGCTTGCCTCATTATTTTGATAGCGAACCCAAAGTGAATTAGAGGTGGAACCCTGCACCGGGCAGCATTGAGGGTCTTAGAAGACTCGCTGCCTTTCACAAATTGGCGCCCAAAACGTAGGGGCCCATCAGCGACGCGTGGGTCCGGTAGAGAGGTCCTAACGACGGAGTGAACGACTAAACGATTGGGGTATACCTGCCTGAGAAGACCCTTGTCTGGCTGCCGATCGACTGAACTTCACCGGTTCCGAACGGACCTCTCTCGAGTGACCTGCGGTCCTGACTGGGACCTTAGAGGAACGCCACATTGATTGTTGGAGTGAGAGGACAACCAGGCGCTGGAAGGGGAAGACGAAGAACTGTCCATACGGTCCGGGTAAGGTCGTGAAAAAACGAAATAAATTGATTGATTGAATAGTTTGATTGAAATACTAGTATTCCTTTTTGATATTGAGTTATTTGCGACATTTCCCTACTTGCAAACAACGAAGAATAGGAATATTCTCTCTCTTTGCAGGCAGCAAAGGACAGGTAGTGCAGACTTTTTGTCTAAATTGATTGATTGAGATATTCATTTTTGACCGATAAATACGTCATGCCTGTTTTCTCTAGATTGTTTGATTGTAATTGTTTTGGACCCGACCGTTCGTTAGAGGTCAGTCAGCCGGCACCGCCGGAAGGCACCCCTAACAAGGACATGTACGTAAAGTATGGATTAGCCACCGTAGCTTATAGCAAACTATGGCATAAATACACTAGGAAGGACCGGGTAAATCAGTGGCCACTGACGGGATCTTTCGATCCCGCTAAAATTGAAACGTTAGAATTAGCTCTCCACAAAAAGAAAACTAGACCAGCCATGTTTGACAGTTTTGGTTTATGGCGAAAAGAGGCAGCTCAAAGAAAGAAAAGGGACGAAGCTAGACAAGATAAAGAAACGCGAAAATCAGCTTACCAAGCCTGTAAAAGATTAGAAGAAAAACTAAAAGAAAAGGAAATCGATAAAAAGGAACAGGTATCAAAAATATCAGGTCAATGCCCTGTTAGAACGCCCTCGACTCTTTACCCCAAGTTACCAGCAAAACAAAGGGTAGATGATGATTTATTGTTAGGTCCCCCAATCATATACATGCCACCCCCTTACGCCCCTACTCATCCCGTAGCACAACGCCAGGACCACCAAAGTATAGCCGGAGATGGCACGATCGCCTCAGTCTCCACCGCCTCTGCTCCCACCGAGTCACCCACACCAAATGCCTCATCAAAGGATACAGTAGTAGAGGTAGGATCAAAAGAAAAAGGAGCGCCCAGGGTCCCGCGATTAAGTAAAAATGAGCGAGCAGGCATTGATAAAATAGTTAAATCCCTCATAGATAGGAAGGAGACAGAAGAGTATGTAACTGACATATGCAACTCCTATGTTGAAAACCGCAAACGATACTTTATTGTACGTCTCTGTTACCACACTCTTACTGCATATGAAGAGAAGTACCAAGATGTAGGGCCCGAGCGGCTAGTGGCTCTCTATAGGAAGGTAGACACCGGAGATGAAGGCGACAACGATGTTACAGAACTCTTTTCATCCACACTGGAGGTATTCCGTCACCTCGTGGAACAAGGACGGATAGATAAGGACAGGACATCTAAGATAGCAGGACCCCCGGTGGAAAAACCAGATAGCATGATGCCGATAAAAGAAGCTGCCCCTTATTGGGTACCTCCTAGAGGACAAGGGACTCATGACGATATGAACCATCAAGACGCTAGAGGAAGGGTGGTCTACAATTGGGTGTATCAACCATGGGACAGACAGGACATTTTGACGTTCCGTAAATCTTTACCGGATTTACGAAAGAACCCCACCGCCTTTTACACCGAGCTAGGTACCGCTCTGGGATCAACAATAATGACACTTGCCGACATAGACTTGTTCTTCGGGTTATGTTTGCCAGCAGATGTGTGGAAACAGATTAGGAAAATAGACCATACCGAACTGCTTGGTCATACCTGGGAACAACTCAACACACTAGATAAACAGTGGAACCCTGGTCAAAAACCGGTTAAAGCAATATTGGACCTCCCTGACAAAATAGTGCAGAAAGTGAAAACGCTGATCCCAGAGAAAAAGATAGACTGGTCCATAGTAACCGCGTGCCGCCAGAAACCACAAGAGGATGTCTCAGAGTATTTCTCCAGATTTGAAACGGTGTTCTCCGATTACAGTGGACAAGACATGTCCACCCCAACCGGACACCACTTATTTGTGCAGAACTATGTCAAAGGACTACTGCCAGATGTATCCCAGAAATTACAAGCCAGCGAAAGTAGTTGGGCAGCATCTAAACCAGCGGCCATTCTCCAAATGGCCCAGTACTATGAGCATCAGAAAAACAAAAATGACAGGGCTACAGAAAGGAAAAAGAAGGACTTGAAGGAAAGGGTAATGGTAGCACAACTCCAGGGGGCGAATACAGGAAGGGAGCAATATAGGGGAGGATACCAGCAGAATACCCCTAGAGTACAGCCACCTAGAAACAATTCATCGACATCATATGTAGGACGCCAAGACCTAGGACAGGATCAATGTGCATTTTGCAAAGAATATGGACACTGTAAAACCCAATGCCCGGCTTTGTTAGGAGCTGGTAGGGGCAGAGGGGCGAGGGAAATAGCAAGTGGACAGAGAGGAAGAGGACGTGGGAGAGGGTACGCGAGTGAAGCAAGCGAGGAAAGGCCAGGAAGAGTGAACACATTTGACCATCCCAAACAGAATCAGTACCAACAGACAGATTATGACAATACGTACGACTTTGCATAGGACAGCCAGGGGCAAGGGAGGGATCCAGTCGAGCTCTATGTTGATCAGCAAGGCCCTTATGTTACCGCTGAGGTCCTGGGCACAAAGTCGCCATTTCTGGTAGACACGGGAGCAACACGGAGTGCACTATCCAAACGACTGATTCCAAGGGCACCCTTGTCAGGCTCACATGTGACCTCAATAGGATTTGACGGTACGCCCTCCACCAACCCTTTGTCCCGACCGATATGTAGACGACATCCTTCTAGCAGCGGACACCATACCAATAGCCGTCACAGCCACCATCAAACTACTCCATTTTCTTGCTGAGAATGGTCACAAGGTCTCCCGAAAGAAATTGCAGTTCTGTAAATCACAAGTGACCTATTTGGGTCAACTTTTATCCAAAGAAGGGAGGAAACTCACGCCTGACAGGATCCAGACAATTCTAGACACCCCTGTCCCCAAAGATCAGAAACAATTCCGCTCTTTGATAGGTCTCACCTCATTTTGCCGACAGTGGTTACCGAAATTTAGCCTCATTGTCAAACCCCTTCTCTCCCTCCTAGCTAAAGACATCCCCTCACCTCTCCCCTGGACCCCCGAATGCCAGTCAGCCTTTAAAGAACTATGCAATGCGCCCTTTGTTCAGCGCCTGTCCTAGGAACCCCGGATTACTCCAAACCATTCTTCCTCTACACGCACGAGAGGGAAGGATGTGCATTGTCTGGCCTAACACAATCAATTGGTCACAAACAATGCCTTTGTGCATATTTCTCTGCCACCCTCGATCCAGTAGCCAGAGCGCTGCCAGCGTGCCTGCGCGCTGTGGCAGCTGCAGCAGTATCGATACGCCAGAGCGAAGGAATAGTACTCTCCAATCCAGTCACTGTTTTAGTACCCCATGCAGTCGACAGACTACTAAACCAGACCAAAACCCAACACTTGACTAGCGCCCGACTGACAGGATATGAGTTGACCCTGCTAGCACCGCACATTACCCTAAAGCGATGCACCACCCTCAGTCCAGCCACACTGTTACCCCTACCCGAAAATGATCCTAGTGTGACTCCACTACACAACTGTGTGACACTAACCGATGAACAAACAAAGAGTAGAATAGATCTCAGAGACACCGCCTTTCTAGAACCAGATGGAGAACTATGGGTGGATGGTTCGTGCATCAAACTCCCCGACGGCACCACCTCAGCTGCATACGCTGTCACCACAGCCCGAACCGTTCTGGAAACGGTCCGTATTCCCCAACGTTCAGCCCAGGCTGCAGAACTCATTGCCCTCACACGAGCATGTATCTTAGCGACTGACACGACAGTTAACATATACACCGACAGCCAATATGCCTTCGGGGTGGTTCACCTTTTTGGGATCTTATGGAAAGAAAGAGGGTTCCTGACTTCACACGGTACACCCATCCTGCATGGAGATCTAGTCTCCGCCTTGACGCAAGCAGTCCTCCTCCCCAAGAAGTTAGCAGTGATAAAATGCCAAGCACATAGGAAAGTGTCTGATCTCATTGGACAGGGAAATGCACTAGCAGACGTTACTGCCCGAGCCACGGCAGGAGACAGAACTACGACACGAATGTATGTGACCAGGTCACAAGCTGAACGATGGACTGACGCTAGGACCACTGTAAGGGACATACAGACTACAGGCACACAAGACGAATTGACCGAGTGGGAAAAGGTGGGACTAAAAGACGAGGAAGATTGCTGGAGAACTAAAGACGGAAATAAATGGCTGTTACCCAATGCCTACCTCATCCCCATATTGACCATGGCACATTTACCAGCACACATAGGCTCCACCCCCATGATTGAACTAATCACCAGAGTATGGCATAACGTCAAGATAGCAGAATCTGCAAAACGCATAGTACAACAATGTATAGTCTGCCTACAACACAACCCAGGGAAGGGGACAGTAGTACCACGGGGAGGGTTTGGAGTCCCTGACCACCCCTTTGAAATCCTTCAAATGGATTGCATTCAACTAGAGAGATGCCTTGGTCTAAAATATGTCCTGGTGGTTGTGTGCGCTTTTAGCCAAACACCGACTGACCCCGTATGAGGTGGTCTTCGGCAGGCCTATGAGCATCTGGGCGGCACCAAGACCCACCTCCATTAACGATGTCCCAAACATATTAATGTCGGATTACTTGCATAAATTAACAAACGAGCTAACAATTATCCACCAACAGGTGCAGCAAGCCTTGCCTGACTATCCAGGGGCCCGGGACATGAAATAAAGCCAGGCGACCATGTATTGATTCGCAACTTCCAAAGAACGAAGAATCTGGAGCCTAGGTGGACGGGCCCCTGGCAAGTCCTGATCACCACCCGAACTGCCCTCCGAGTGGAAGGAAAACGAAACTGGCTGCACGCTCAAACGAGTCCCTCCAACCCTGGCAACCTGTGAAGGGGTGGAGGTGCAAGAGGAAGTACTCGCGAGAGACCGATCAGCTCTGAGTTGCTACCCACAAGAAGACACCCTCGAACTATCAGAATTTCCCGACCCCACGGTGCCATCCAGGAAAGGGTACAACCTAAGATCGACGAAAGGAGGGAGCTCCAACGACCAGGCCACTAACCAAGTCATGGTCTCAGATCGGTAGCACAGTCAAACAACGCTACCAGGAAAGCGCAAGACAAAAGTCTGTGGTCCTAACAGTTGTTGAGCTCCTCGAAGATGATGGAAGAAACTGAACACCTGCAAAACCACCGCAAAGACACCAAGACTGCTAACCTGCACAGCATAAAGACAATTGCACTTGTAGCCGCATTTCTCACCTGTCTCCTGCTAATGGTCGCACTCTGGATCATTGAAGAGAATGCACCTGCATACAGAACATTGTCACCCACCATGCAACCAACCACCAAGAAAGAACACTACCTGGTATCACTACCGCCACATCTCCGAGAACGACGCAAAGAATTCTGGAATAATTCTTTCGTGCAGATGTTGCACCAGCACAATCTTGCCACCAATGCTACCAACTGTTGGGTCTGTGGGCTGTTACCACATGCCACTGAACATTCCATCCCTTTCATCCCTTCGCCCTTTTCTATTCACGGATCTTGCCTTGCCTGGATGATGCTCCTACAAGAAAGTTACAAAGACAATGCCACTTCCGACGGAACAATCGCCCAGTTCTACAACGAGTTCTGGCGAAACAAAACAGGAAGGACAGCCGCCCCTTCTGCCCTCACACCTTCAATGCGACATTCCAGATTAATGTCCCCTCCAAAGAACGAGTGGAAATGCAAGTGTTCAATAATCCTAACAGAGCCACATTTTCCTACTTGAAGAAAAGAACTGCTGCAACACTGACTGTGGCCCTATCTGTGGCGAACGTCTCTGGCCTTGTATGCATTGAAGGCCGTGGGACTAAGAATGTGGGTCACAGCACCTGTAGCATTGTAAGGACTTTGAACACTGCCAATCCCCCAGCGCTTGTTGCATCACCCAATATGTACTTTGGTTGTGGAACCAAAGCCTACACCTGGCTCCCAAAAACTGGGGGGGCACGTGCTACATCGCCTTTGTTTTGCCACCAACCTACACAGCCCCTGCAGAGCATCATCGAGAAAAGCGTTCTAAAGACATTGATCAAGCAGACTCTGCCTCATCACAGTTCCTCGACGCAGCAAAAGGGCTCGTCCCGCTATGGGGTCCGATGGCAAACAGCCGAGCCATCAGACATCTGTCCCAAGCGGTAGAGACCGCCCTGAACGTCACTGCTGGCATCCTCACCAACAACACTGCTGAGCTCCAAGCGATCCGTCTGGTTACCCTGCAAAATCGCATGGTCCTGGACGTGGTACTAGCGGACCGTGGAGGAGCATGCCGCATCATCGGTGCCAGCTGCTGTGTATACATTCCTGATAATTCACCTTCTGTCTATGAAGCAATCGAACATCTCCATAGACTATCTTCAGAAATTCATCGAGGATCAGAGACTTGGACAATTGGAAGTTGGCTTTGGGGCATCTTGAAGGAGTGGGGTTGGAAAATATCAATGATTCTCTTGGTCCCAGTATTGACAATATGTGGTTGTTGTTTGGGTATACACTGTATACCACCTTTGTGTTCTCTTTGCATAACTACCTTGCACCCTAAGACTATGGACACTCAGCTAACAAAAATGAGAGTAATGTATGATCAAGAGATACAGGACATTATGGAGATCGAAATAGACTGACAAGCTGGCTAGTTATGTTCAAAGGGGCCACTGTTAAAAGCAAAACAATAATCATGAACATTACCTGCGCCATCTAGTCTGGTGGAATTCTATGTGCACATAAGTTGCAGTCATTTTAATCTATCACAGCCATTTTGTACTCTGTTGGTCACCTTTGTTTCACCCTGCCCTTACTAGCATCCCTCTGACCCTCTGACCGACCTGGTATGTGTGCTGGGGGCTATAAACTCTATTGCCACAACAAACCTCAGCGCCACTTGCTGCCACAAACTCGTTTTTACTCTCATCTCTGTTTTCAGGCAAACCTTTTGGACACTCTACCCCTCACTGCACTTAGTTATACAAACAGGTTCCAAACACCAAAAAGACTCTTGCAACATGATTTATTGCACTGCAAACAGCAAGACTTGTTGTTACCAACAATGGGACCTGTTTTTATCAACAGAACGGACTCTTAGATCTGGCAGGTCTCACATGTTTTAGACCCTGAAGCAAGGTCCAGCTGCAAGATAAGATTGTCTGTTTGACCTGGGTGGGAAGAGAATTACTGTTGGGCTTGTGTGACAACCTGCCCGGGCGGGGACCCCAAGCTTGTGTAACCATGGTAATGAAACAAATGCATTGTGTCAAACCTGTATAAAAGGAAGAGCCAAAGGAGTATCCGCAGAGCACTTCCCTCAGACATCCCGGTGTCTGCAGTTGACGTGATCTCTTCTTGAGAAATAAACCTTTTTCTTGTCTTCCAGTTTCCAGCGCTTGCCTCATTATTTTGATAGCGAACCCAAAGTGAATTAGAGGTGGAACCCTGCACCGGGCAGCATTGAGGGTCTTAGAAGACTCGCTGCCTTTCACAGTAATTGGGGAATAACCCCAAATATGTTACAGAAGGAGGGTGGGACAAGAATCAGCCTGACAACTACTAAAGCCCAACCAAGGGGGATTGTGTTGTTGCATTTGAACGTTGCATTTCTTTGCATGTGTAAAGTTGGAAATAAAATACGACTTTTTCTTATAAAAACAAGAATTTGCCTGGACGCTGATTTTTTTTTCGTACTGTGAGTTATGAGAGTCATTTTCACCAACATATATTTCCATCCCCCCCCCCCCAGGGAGCATAGGCTGCTAGACCACAATTACCACTGAGAGTCCAGTGAAGAAGGGGTACTTGGCCCAGTTGAGCGGGATCTATAGTAGGTAGGGCCCTGGGACATCAGGAGTAAAAAGCCTCAAGCACCACAGTTGGGCCCAGTAACCCCAGAGTGTCCCATGCCCCTCTGAAAGGGGTTCTGACTATATATATTAGCTCAAATGGTACTGTATCTATGGATGGATACTGGTGAAGAGGTTACGTTTTGCTTTTTGGCTAGTCAGACTGTCGCTGTTTTCTAGCTAGCAACACATTTTAAACTCAAATTCTTAATTCAAGATCATTTCACACTAAAACCCTACCAGCAAATAAAGCACTTACCTCTCTACTGTTTTCGCAAAGACTAGTATTACAAGAGAAAAAATAAGTTTCTAAGAGAAGCAACTAAACCTGCTTGTAGCCAGCAGTTTACTGTGATAAGTGGAGGTGGTTGAATTTTCTCTGGATACAAGGAACGAACCCTCTAAAAGAGTTCAAACTACTGCTAAAAATGTTTACAAAAGACATTTGCTGTAGGACTAGCGATCCTTTTTGCTTATGAAAAACGGTGCAGTTTATTCTCTGCTATCAGTCAAAGCAGAGTACATATCACAAGCACCAAGAAAATGAAGACTCCGCGCCACTTTACCTAGTTACAACAAATTGTTTACAGGCAAAGAAAGAGCTTTCTGCTAATGGATGTGCCGAGTCAGATGCTCTCGCATGGCATTCTATTTTATCTGCTTCCTAGAGCATTCATCAACAACACAGTCCTAGGAAATTGCACCTAATTAATCATTTTGTAAATTTTTGTTGAGTTTCAGCCAGCGACCCCCTGAGAGAGACCTGCAGATAAGAGGGGCGCCTTTTCTCCTCTTAACCTGTTCTTAGCGACGGTCTGACGGTTTGCAAAATATAACATAGCCTAGTACCTGTTACTCTGATTTCTGGTAAAAGTCACTGGCCTATTTTAATTCTGATCCGGTTCACTCTGCCCTCTCTTGTTGCATAAAGAAAAACAGTTTTTATTTGCTTAAGTCTGTAAAAGTCTCTTCCTTTCCCTTTTTGCAACCTAAGTTTAACTTCCGCTCTGCACCCCCTCTTTCCTCTACATTCAACACACATGATTCTGCACTCACCCTAATCTTCATCCTCCCATATCATTTACTAGCTTTGCTCCACTTTCTTTTTTCTGCTTTCCCTTTTTGCAGCCGCTGTTTTCAACTTCTTACCTCCAGCTCTCTACACCTTGCCTCTCCACTCACAGGCCCCTACGGACTACTTGAGTCTGCTTATCAGCCAAATAGCTGTAATTGTAAGTTGTATATACATAGTGTTTACTGGCCCTGGCGAGGCATTGAAGTGCTCTGCGGCAAGTAGCATGCTACTCCGGAACTCATGATTAGAGTTAAATGGTTAGTAGATTAGAAAAATTATTTTTTTGTAGATTCGTTTTAGTACATTTGTGCTCTTGAGTTCTTGTGTATTAAGTAGTGTTTTGAGAAACAATAGAATGATGGGCGTGGATAAGGAAAGGGGAAGTAGTACGCTGGTATTGGGAGTAGTGGACATGTGCACCTGTTAGTTGGGTGAATTAGCTAAGAAGAAGGATTTCGGGAGTTTATCGTCGTTAGAAAGGTTTGGGATGAGTGAAAGTAAAGATGGGTAATGACAGTAAAGTTTTAGTGGCTGGAATAAACCCATCTATATATACACACTCATATGTACGTAGAAGCAGCAATATTACATGATCGGATATACACTTGTATCTTGTGAAGTATTCTACTCTTTATTTTTTTTAATTTTTTTACAAATAACTGAAATTGACTTATACATATATATACACACACACACACACGTATGTGTTAACATTGTATACAGTCAAAGGGCCTTTTTAGCCAGAAATCAGATTTTGCGACAAATTGTGCTTCTGAAAACTATATAAGCTTGTGAATTTTGTGCAGTTCTGCCCGCCATTAACAACACTTTATTGCTCCAAGACTCAGTTTTTCCACCTCCCTCCATTCTCCTGTACCTACCTGCTTCTCCTAGACACAGGTTGTGAATTAAAAAGCTGAACACCCCGCTCCTCTAAGTGCACTCATTTGGAGGTTGCTTCAAATGAGCCTGCAGGTAAGCTTAAGAGGCTTAGAGATGGCCATGCGACCTTCCCACCAGCCTATGCTAGAACCCCCCTCCCCCCCAGATGTCGCAGCCTGGGTATCAAGGAAAATTGAAGGGAGGACAAGGGCAACTTGCCCGATAAGGCCTAGCAGGGCCAGAGGCCAGGTATGCTGCCTGTTTCTCTACCAAAATAAACAAACCAGAAGACATCCACAACCATTAACACGCACATTTTTCCCTAACCCCCTAATATTGTATCTCTGTAAAATACCAACACCTCGTTGTAAAAATCACAACCTCTGCTTTAAAAAATCCACACGCCTGCATTCTAGCAATATCTCCTGAGGTTCATCTATTAATACCACCAACCAATGCAAGAATTCATATACCCTTTACCCCCCACTAAATATCACAGTTAATTCCTATTAGTCTAATCTACCACATAGAAGCTGGAGTTAATGCATGGCATGGTTTCCTTAGGAGTGCAAGACTAATTCCAATGACCAACAATAACCAAAAACTACTAACCCTGGGTTCTGGAGCAGCATGCTGCCCGGCGTAAAGAACTACAACACTTCGTATGGGGCAGTAAGTACTATATAAATTCAATTACAATAAAAATAAAATATATATCCTGCACTAATTGTAATACCCAAGCACTCAACAGTTAAGCAGCCAAATATAGTTCCTACAGATTACATAATAATTCACCTTTACTGCTTGACACTCTTGCATTCACATAAAACTGCTAAGGGTCATCTCCATCACCCACTATACAGCAAATAAACAACTCCTCACCAACTGAACAGACATTGAATAACTAAAAAGATCTGTCCATGCTGCTGGCCAACAAAGGATTTTAACTTAATCCACTGATGCGGGTCCCCACTAGCTACATACTACAACCGCTTCTTGACATCTCACAATGACAATCAGATATGGGATGATATTAACAAAGTCCATCTCAGCAGATCTTTCCGCCACTTTTTCCTTTACCTCCTGCTCAGGACCATAAACTTTATATAAAATATCTCAGAATGGACAACCCAGTGCAGTAACCAGCTAAGGGGATTATGAACATAGGAAATATCACAAAGGGACATGCAGAGTGGCTCAAAGATGACAGCTTACTGAAAACCATCAATTGGTCACCTCTTTTTCACACTTCTTTATCCATCACACTAAGCACTGCACCCCAATACAGAATAACCGCACCTCAATGGTCCTCATGAATGACACAGAAACACTAACCACACAGGATGAAAACAAAGACAACACACTTCGCACCACACACCCTAAACTGTATAGCATGCTACACATGTAGGTAAGTGCTTCAGCACCTAACATGGGGGTAGTAAGCGCTATATAAATATTACAATGCAACAAACACATCTACTACTGCCACTAAACATGGTAACTCCTACTAAACCTCACCCACCAAACAAAATCCAGCTTTACAAAACAAACCTACATACCACTGTACCCCTCCAACCATGTAAGGGGCCTTTCACTTTTACACAAACGACAACCCTGGCCTAAACTCCAATCCAAAACAACTATACCCACTATGCCACTACACCGCACAACACATTTCCATACTCCCCTCAATCTCACACACCCTCTCCCTTTTCACACTAAATCCTTCCACTATCCTTTGCCAACTCAACATATTGCCCATACCAAGCCTCTTAACCCTCTTTCATACCCTCTGTCTACACAACCACTCTTCTTGCCACCCAAAGCACAGGACAACACTCTTTAAACACTACTCTCCAACAATAAACCTACCTTTTCCTCTTACTCACACAGAAACTAAACCACCTGAGCCTCATTATTTCCTTTCCCACTCCCCAGAGACCCTTTAAGGCCAAATACTACTCCCTCCCTTAACCTACATAACACCACAATCCTTCACATTCAAACTATATATCGAAATTCAGTACACCAATATCACACCATATTGAAAAACCAAAACAAACACAACCTTTATCTGCAAAACAACTCAGGCACTCCAACACTCCCACCCATCCCAAAATACTAGCACAAATCCACAGTGCACCTAATGACAACACATATAATACATTCGCACACATCTGCACCTCAGTTTCCACGCAACAAAGACACCAACCACTAAATCCAAAAATACATAGTGTAACTCACTCACCTGTCTATCACTCATCTCATAATTTAGAGCCATAAAACCAGGTCCTCATGCTCCACCTTTCACCCATATCCTTTCTACACACACCAAAAAAGCCACAACCCGCTCTTAATAACTTTGCTTCCCCTGGTCTAGTGCACAACAATGCTACTATTCTAAATCAAATACACAGCCACCCACCACTATTTCAGCCAGTCTTCCCAGCACCCACCCACACACACACACCCTACCAAATGTCTAAGTGTTTGACGAGGATAACCACAGCCAAAACTAACTCACTTATGTCCTGCGACAGCAAACACATTTAATTTACTAATAGCTCAACAGGTTCAACATCCAAGGGCAATACTCACTCTCCTACAGCACAAAATCACACCGCATCTAAAACGCATTAAGTAACCTGCCTACTAATAAATGTATGTTCCATGCCCAAAACCAACACTACATCTTTGATCTACTGACAGACACACAACCTGACTTACTCTTCATAACTGAATCATGGCTGAGGGACAACATGACTAATATTGCATGATGCTGTTACAGACTATTAAACTATTATGCAAAATCATGTAGACAAACACGGAGGCGGATTAGCTGTCCTATTTAGGAAACCAAAACTCTCACCAAAGCCAAGAATGTTTCCTTGCAAAGTTGTGATGCCCACCTTGTCGGATGCAATCTACACCAACCCATTCCTCCAACTTTCTCCTTTACAGATGACCACCTACCAATGGAACATTCCCAGACACTTTTCTAGACAGTGTCAAACCTAGTTTAAAAATATTCAAACCTATGCATCCTTGGTAAAAAATTAACATATGGTTTGACAAACCTGTTATGCCCCACTCCAGAATGATCCTCAATGGCCTAGACATGCTCAGCCTACAACAACTCGTTCCCAAACCCATCACAAGACACACCAGTGAAGTAATTTTGTCAACCCAGACCTGGTCACGTTCCAAAACGGTACTCAGATAAGGATGTCAGACCACCACCTGATTGATGCCTTCCAAAACCATACAGCACAAATCAACCACAGATAAACTCAGTTTATCCGCAATTACATCAACTTTGGAACAAGCTGATTTTAGAGAACCTAGAATCCCAGCTAACTTCTAACAGAGATATTGACACAAACTCAGTTGAAAAACTCGATGGATGGCACCATAAAGCTTTTGATATTTTAATCCCACTAAAATTATCAAAACATAACAAATGAAAGCAAGCTTCTTTGATGGATGCATATTTAAAAAAGATTTAAAAAAAAAAAATTCTAAGCTTCAATGTACCTGGCTTAAAACCGTCAAGACAAATGACACCTACACAGACATAACAGACATAACAGACTGAACAAGTCAATCAAAAAAAAGTGCATTCTTACATGCTACATAGGAAACCAACAGCACTTACCCTGTTAAAAACAAAAAAACCTCCAGTGTAAGGCTGGCACAGCCTCTGCAATCCTTCAAAGAACTTTCACAAATGATTTTCTGGATCTTGTCAAAGCCCTGGACTGCCAGCTGCTCCTCTGACCCTTGTTACACCAAATCTGAAAAAATATTCTGCTAACAAGTTCAGCAGACATTCCAATCAGACTACTGATCAACAATTCCTTATCAACAGGAAATTTTCCGGGAGACTTTAAAAATAAGACAGCATTACTATGGAACACAAACCTGAACCAGCAAGACAATTACAAACCTATAGCAAATGGCTCGTTCCTAGAAAAATGTATAGAAAGAGTAAGCCTTCACTGAGATGTCACAATTGAAAGAACATTCCCTACTCTCCAACTCTCTAAAAAGGCACTGAAATCATATATAGATATATAGATATAGATATATATATAGATATATATATACACACACACAGCTTACTAGAGATAAATATTTTGTCATGTTGAAATATATATATATATATTTTTCAATATGGCAAAATATGTATCTCTGGTAATTTAGGTTAAGTTGTCTTCATGCTTCCAATAAGCATAACACAATATACTTAGTTTTTAACAAATTAAAAAGATAACCATTACATATAGAATATATGTATCTATTCACTGAAAAAAACAAAGGTTACAGCGGTGTTCTAGTTAAGCTTAGATCTCACACGTACAAAACCAATGAAATTCAGCAGTTATAGTTACCTGAGCTATCACTTACACCACTGCAATACACTGCTTGTGACCTCACATATTACAACACTCATGACATGGTCAGTGACATCACTGATGACATTTCAAATGACATCGCTGATGAGATCACTGATTTCCAGTGAGTGTAAGTGTTTTGAAAACGTTTGAGAGTTAAAGGTATATACTAATCTACTGCATAAGTTAAATTACTATTCTTCTTGTACTACTGAGTGATAGTGTTTCTAATATATGTCATCTGAGTGGCACTGTGATTTATCATTGTGGGAGTGGGTGTCTAAGTGGCTGTTTGGATGTGTGAGTGGCTTTATGGGTGAATATCATGTGGGTGGCTGTATGGGTGAGTGAATGATGTATAAGTGGATGTATGGGCGAGTGGCCGTTTGGCTGGGTGTATGGGTGAGTGTGAGTGAGTGTGTGTGTGTGTGTGTGTGTGTGTGTGTGTGTGACTATTTTGCATAGTAAGTATTTGTGTGAGTGGCTGTATAAATGAGTGAGTGGGCGTATGAGAGACTGTATTGACATGTGAATGGGTATATAAGTGGCTTTGAGAATGACTGGCTGTATGGGTGAGTAAGTAGCTCTGTTAGCAGCTGTATGGCTGTGTGAGTGGCTGTATGGGTGAGTGAGTGGCTGTGTGAGTGTGTGTGTGTGTGTGTGTGTGTGTGTCACTAGTTGTATGGGTCTGTGAGTGGGTGTATGAGAGGTTGAGTGGGTGTATGAGAGGGTCTGTGGATGACATCAGTGAGGTCACTGACCATGTCATGAGAGATGTATGTGAGGTCATAAGCAGTGCATTGTGGGGCATAAATATTAGTTAGCACGGGTAACTAACTGCTGAATTTCAATAGTTTTGTACGAGTGAAATCTGAGCCTAAATAGAACGACCCTTTATTTCCTAAATGTAACCTGTAACCTTTAAGAGTGGGTGTATGAGTGGCTGTATAGGTAGCTGAGTGGGTGTGCGTGTGAGTCTGAGTGGATGAGTTAGTGGGTGCGCGAGTGTAAGCAGGTCTGGGAATGGGTGCATTGGTGCGTGAGTGGGTCTGTCAGTGGGTGGGTGTGGATTTGTGGGTGTGTGGGTGTGTGCATGTGTGGGTGCATGTGTGTAAGTGGGTCTGTGAGTGGGTGTGTGAGTGAGTGGGTGGGTCTGTAAGTGTGTCTCTCTCTCTCTCTGTGTCTGTGAATGAGTGCTTGAATGGATCTGTGGGTGCATGAGTGTCTGAATGTACCTTTGAGCGGGTATGTAAATCTCTGATTGGGTGTGAGTGAGTGTGAGTGGGTGCACAGCAAAAACATTACAGGGCACACAGGATCAGTTCCTCGTGCCAGCTCCCCCCGTGATGGTCCTCCTGTCCAGCTTGCCTGCAGTCTGCTACTCTATGCTGCCTTGGGTTTTTTGCCTCCTCTGCTTGTTTTCTCCTCATTTTTTGCCTCTTCTCTGCCTGCTCCTGCCCTCTATGTTGCCTCTTCCTGCTCGCTCCGGACCTTTATTCTGCCTCTTGCTGCCCGTTTCTCACCTCTATTTTGCCTCTTTCTGCTCGCTTCTGACCTTAATCCTGCCTCTTTCTGCTCATTTCATCTTTATTCTGCCTCTTTCTGCTCGTTTCTAACTTTTATTCTGCCTCTTTCTGCCTGCTTCTCATCTTTATCATTCCTCTTTCTGCTTGTTGCTGACCGTTAGTCTGTCTCTTTCTGCTTATTTCTGACTTTTATTTTGCCTCCTTCTTCTCTTTGCCTATTCTCTTTATCTTGGATTACAGAGTAGCAAAGATGTTCAACGCCTCGGCAGGGTAGTAAATGCTACACAAATTCAATTTATAATTACAATGATATTTTCTAAGATTACTTGGGTAACATGGCAAGGATGTAAAAATTGCTTTTCGGCATAGGCATCCTTAATAGGGAAGAAAACTAAAATCACTACAGGCCTCAAGCGTGACAGCGAAAACAATGGGATTAAGGAAGTGCAAAATCATGTATATTTTTCTTGAAAATGACGCTTGCGTATCTCAAGTGACATTTAAAGCGAGCAAGCAGATGGCGTAAAGTCTCACGAGATTCTTACATGTCACCGGTTCAAGCAGCAAACGTCTCTCCGTTTTCTCTGAAAACTAGCCTCTCACACGCAAAAAATTATGCAAAACTGTGTAATCAAAATTTCGCCTAGGTCTACCTATAATGAATAAGCTGACACAGTAATGGAGAAGGCTAATTATAATAGTTATGTATGCGTGCAGTAAGAAACGATAAAGATGATGGAAGAAATGAGGAAGATAAGTGTAAAATAAGTTATCCTGCATCAGCACAGAAATGGATGCTATAATTGCCGCCCTGCACTCGTAAACAGTAGTAAAGTGGCGTTTCTTCCACGGAAAGGTACATTGGACAGTCTTGCATTTCAGTGTGGTTAGATTATATGAACATCTTTACAGTGGGTTCATGGAGAAACAGTAGGAAGTTCAAGCTATTCAGCGTGAAAGTGCAAGAAGCTGTCCTTGTCACAAGAAAAGTACATGGTTTAACAAATGTAGTGCGAGAACATGGGTCTGCGTAAAGTAAAGGAGCCACACCTCGACCAAGAACGTGACGAAATTGCAAATGAGAGTTTGAATAATCTCGTCACTTTGTCTGCACCCTCAATTTTTGCTCAACCACGTTTCTGTTGCGAGGTAGGCCTCTACCTCACGTTTCTGTTGCGAGGTGTGGTGCAGCGGCCAGGGCAGCTGACTTCGGAGCACAGGGTTCACGGTTCGATCCACGGCTCCGGCGGCAGCTTAGCTCAGCACCATGTGACTCTGGGCAATGGCTCACTTAATTTCCACTACGGCCCCCAGCGCCTTGAGACCCGTAAGGGTGAGTAGCTGCGCTATATAAAAAACGGACTTACATTTTAGGCCTGGCTCAAGCACACTGGTGAATGGCCCAAAAGACGTATTTACAAAGTTAAAATTGAAACTGACTGCGTACTGCAAATGCATACAAATACTAAGATAGTGGTAGCAAATCTACAAGAACTACAAAGGAGTGTACAAAAAAAAAAAAAGAATCCGATGGCAGGTAAGACTCCCATAGAGCTTAACACACAAAGCTAATCTTAAAGCAGACATTTTTTAAGGCGAGGAGTGCTGTCTGGCAGTGCCAGAAGGACTGGTCTGATAGGTCAGTGTGTGTTCTGTTTCTTTGGCTGTTTGTGGACTATTTTATTGTATAGTGGGATAGTGTTTAATGTTGATTTCGCCTATATTACTAGAGGCATTGCACCTGGAAGCACAAATGCATGCTCTACCTTGCAATTCATTTATGCAGCGTGTCTTTAGTGAAAAACTGCCCCGATTTGCACATTTGGGCCATTTTTTAGGTCTCGGCCTCCACCAGACCTTGCGCTGGTCTGGCCGAGAGTTTTAGTAAGCGGGTTTTGGAAGTGCAAACACTGGCTTTCGGCTGGCGACCAGCTTGAGTGCACGATGGCGTGCACGCGCAGCTGGCATCTGGGTTTCCCATCTCTTCCTCATTTCCTCGTCATGGCTCATTAACTCTCTGGACTCTGATGTTTCAATCGCAGCAGCAGCTCACATTACCAACTGAGGGCCCTGGACTACAGTCACATGAAAAACAACAGCGATTAGCATTGAAATGCAAGCTTTTTTTTGTCTAGTTAGAAATATTGCTTCGGTGGGTTGATTTCACCTTATATCGCTATTTGTTTTATATTGGGAGTCACAGCCTAATTACCAGTATTTTTGTCTCTCACTGTTTTTTTTAAATATTTATTCGCGCAAAGCACAAAGCTATATTTAAGGTTACTTTTTCCGCATCACTTCTTCACTCTATTTAAACTCCACACCCCCACTCTTATTGTCTCTCTCCTTCTCTCTCTCTCCCCTCTTTAATTCTCTCTCTACTTAATTAACTCTCCCCTCTCTATCTTTTTTAGCCTTTCATTCTCTCTCACCCCTTTATCTGTTTCTCTTTCAAACTCCTTCATTCACTCTCTCTCCCCTTCTTTCTCTCTCTCTATCCCGCTCCACTCTTTATTCTATATACACCCTTTCTCTCTCTTTCTCTCTCTTTCTCTCTCACCACCCTCTCTAATTGGGCATTATATCTTCACTCTCACTCGGCAACACCACAGCATCACTCAGCGTAACCACAGCATCAATCAGAGCCAGCACAGCATCAATCAGCACCAACACAACATCTCTCAACGCCATCACAGCATCACTCAGTGCAACCACAGCATCACTCAGTGCAACCACAGCATCACTCAGTGCAACCACAGCATCACTCAGTGCAACCACAGCATCACTCAGTGCAACCACAGCATCACTCAGTGCAACCACAGCATCACTCAGTGCAACCACAGCATCACTCAGTGTAACCACAGCATCACTCAGTGCAACCACAGCATTACTCAGTGCAACCACAGCATCACTTAGTGCAACCACAGCATCACTCAGCGCAACCACAGCATTACTCAGCACAACCACAGCATCACTTAGCGCCACAACAACATCACTCAGCGCCACCACAGCATCACTCAGCACCACCATAGCTTTACTCAGCGACACCACATCATCGCTCAGCGCCGCCACAGCATCGCTCAGCGCCGCCACAGCATCGCTCAGCGCCGCCACAGCATCGCTCAGCGCCACCACAGCATCGCTCAGCGCCGCCACAGCATCGCTCAGCGTCGCCACAGCATCGCTCAGCGTCGCCACAGCATCGCTCAGCGCCGCCACTGCATCGCTCAGCGCCGCCACTGCATCGCTCAGCGCCGCCACTGCATCGCTCAGCGCCGCCACTGCATCGCTCAGCGCCGCCACTGCATCGCTCAGCGCCGCCACTGCATCGCTCAGCACCGCCACTGCATCGCTCAGCACCGCCACTGCATCGCTCAGCACCGCCACTGCATCGCTCAGCACCGCCACCACAGCATCGCTCAGCACCGCCACCACAGCATCGCCCAGCACCGCCACCACAGCATCGCTCAGTGCCGCCACAGCATCACTCAGCGCCACCACAGCATCACTCAGCGCCGCCACAGCATCACTCAGCGCCGCCACAGCATCACTCAGCGCCGCCACAGCATCACTCAGCGCCAAGACAATATCACTCAGCACCACCACAGCATCACTCAGCGCCAAGACAATATCACTCAGCACCACCACAGCATCACTCAGCACCACAGCAGTATCACTCAGCAACACCTGAGTATCATTCATCATCACCTCAGCATCGTTTCCGCAACAGTCACCACCACCACCACCACCACCACTACCACCTCAGCACCACCTCAGCCTGCTCTCGGAATCTGGCATCTGTTGATTCTCCCCTAGCGTCTGTCCGCTGCTAGTGTTATAATACAGGTACTAGTTCCCAACCTTCACCCTCCGATTGTTTATGCCCCCTCAAAAAAAAAGCTTTAACAAACAACCATTGCCAGCATTGCAAGAACAAAAGAAAACTGAGGAAATGTTTTATTGTAAATACTTTTTTTAATATGGTCGTTCAGTTTTACATAATGCCTTCTTGGTCATATATAAAGTAACAAAAATGCTTCCGACACTTTTTTATTATAACTTTTCAGCATGCCGCACAGCAGCCACACTTCTCTACAGCACAGCTTGAAGACATTGGCAAAGTCAATAGCTCTGGCTAAACACCTATAAGGCCCCAAAGGCGAGACCTATTGGCTATGCCAATGCTTGTTTAGCCATCAGATGTGCTTACTAAGGCTACTTTCATTTTGGTGACCGGGCCTATTTTCTGTGCAAGTCTGGCCCTGTCTGCGCTACTGGATGAAACTGTCCAAGCCAAACTCAAAACAAAGATTCTATACTTCTAGCGTCCGGTCCAGAGAGTTCAACAAAAGGTAATCAGTAACTGGACCCCTTATCTTTTTTGGGAGATGAATCAAACCAATGTATCCTGCAGCAGTCTTGTTTTTTCTGGAAATCTGCAAGATACTACCACTGCTTTGCAAATTATCCTCCTGAACAAAAATGTAGGTTGCCCCATTAAAGGGAAGTACATGGTGGTGCCTTTAGAGACTTGAAATCAGAATCAAGTGCCCAAGTAAATATTCCCACCGTTCCTACCGCATTAGAGGTCACACACATCTTACCTCCAAAGTGTACCAGGTCCCCATGAGGCAATCAGGAGAGTAGCACCCTTGTAAGGGCTGGAATTGGGCTTAATTTGAGCCAGTGGTTGCAGGTGGTAGGCACCCGCAATCATTTTTGGGAGCAGAACTTAATTTACATCGTCGGGACTTTGACCCAGAGCAAGAGAAAGGCAGAAAGGTGAGAATGATCTAGGAAAAGACAATTAGAAAACAGCAACAAATGGTGTATGTTGGGAAAATAAAGAACCAACATGAGGGAGATAAAGAGACAGAAAATGTAGGATAGGACGATAGAGGTTCGAGATGAAATTAAGATTAGGCAGCCTTGGCATTCAGAAGCATTTGGCAGCAGGGGCTAATAAATAATAGGCATTTGCAATAGGTCTCACATTTGCGAGAGTTTAAGCTATTGGCATTGTAAATGACAATGCCTTTTATTTATATGTTTTGATAATTAACACATAAATAAAAGGCACCGTCATTTACAATGCCAATAGCTCAAACTCTTGTAAATGCAAGACCTATGCAAAGAAGCGGCTGCCATTATCCCGGGCTGCTTAGAAAGTGAAAGCGCCCATGGCGCGCTGAATGTTGCAGGAAAGCATGTTGTGCCTGCAGTAGGAGAAACTACTTAAAGAAAATAGTGCTTACAGACTGAAAAAGACTCTCTGTGTAACAACTGAAGTAAAAGGGCCAGTCCTCATGGGAGGTAAGGAATGAAGACAAGGCGGTACCAAGGAGGGACTGACAAGCCTATTAACGAATCAGAAGCCAGCATTTACAAAGGGAATGACAAATATGGGCGAAGAGTGGGCGGGGCTTCTATTCCGTACTCCAATACAGCATGGCTCGCAGAGCAGCGCATGCGCTGCCCAAGGTCGACCTAAAAAGCAGGCTGTTGTGTGCAGCACATTAACACCAGTGAAATGGATGAACAAGGTTGCACTAAAGGTAGGTAAAGGAAAACAACGTGACCAGTACAGATCTCCCTGTGGCACTACATTATTCTTGGCCCGCAAAGGGCCTTCAAGAACGGGCATAATATGACCCAACAGTGCTCCTGACCTCAGGAACTTAAAAAGCACAGTAGACCCTTGAATATTAAAAAAAACGTTACTTGCTAATTGCACAAAAAGGTCTGTGGCAAGTCTATTTGCCAATAAAATTATCTTGTAAACTACGAGACTAATCATGCGAGGGGAGGCTGGAGTGCCAAAGACGTGGGCCTACTCAGGAGGTGTGCTGTAACAGTTGGTTCATAGGCAGACTGATTCAACGCAACCCCTGCTACAAAGAAAGTGAACTCTGTAGAATGCAGTCTGTTACCAAACGGAATGTGAATTTCTGCAGGATCACCACTGTTAGCCCTTTAAATGTATGCAAGTACACGTACCAAATATATTTAGCAAGCAATATTTCCTGCAGAATACTTCTGCGAAATCAATGGATAGCAATGAAACCACCTCAAATAATCAATTCACAATCCCAGCGCTTTGCTTTACATTTCTACATACATTCAGAATCAGAATCGGTAGAAGGCACACAGAGTAGATTGTTCATTATTGGTAAGATGACAAAGATCATTACCGAATGAATAATTGTATTGACTACTAAGTTAATCAATATGCAGCTGCCTCCGGGACGACCTCCAGGAAAAGGCTTGAAGGCGCTGTTGTGTTGCCTCTCCATCATCCATTTTAAAGTCATGTTTGAGCCCAATGAAGTGTATCCAGTGATCTTGCCACTACACACAGAGTCCGACCTACTGAAGAGTCTTACTTGTAAACATGAGGTGCAATTCAAACTATGTTTTCCCAGAAAAAGGTAGGTTTTTGAGCTAGAAAATAAAGTCCAATGTCCTATACAAGCTGGGCTACACCCTCACCCACTCAAACCCTGTGAGACTCAAGTAGTACTAAGTGGATGAATTGTCTTCTCTTAAGTATCTGTAGGTGATAGTGCCTGCCATATGCACTTTTGTTTTTGATTCGCAGCTCTCGATTCCTTTGCATAGATGTTGATAAAATGGTGAACAGAGCAATGTGTTTAAAACGTTTGAAATAAGCCTTACCGTACGAGGAGCAGTGATGGTAAGTTTCAGCCTAGCTCGAAGCTCTTCAGCACTCTGTAATGGTCTGCGTTCTGTGATTACACGTAAACAAACACAATTTTCACTAACACCTGCTGTTTTCTGGTCCGGTTGTTGTCTCCATTGGATTGGCTACAGGGTCATATCTTCCACTTCAAGTTAAGTGCAAGGACAGTGCCGTACCTCAGACGTCGGCTTGGGATCTGCACGATCACTGTACTAATGTCATCAACCTTCAGAAAGACAACGCAAGGCCTGGCCATACTGCACAGGCCTGAAGACTCTCTAACACATTTAAAGGCTTATGACCATTAATGTAATTAGCTGTATGCCAGCATTCCAACCAAGTGTGTCTTGGAGTCCAAACTGCTTTGTAGACCGCTAGGTTTCAGGATTTATCTATACAGATCAGCTGAACCGCAATGTTTAAACCTTAAGAATCTAGCTGGGTTCTTCAGCCTCTGAGGCTGAAGGACCCACTAACCACGGCTAGCTTATTTTACCAGCGCACATTAAAGGGGCTTCCAGTCTGCACGTTATGAAAGTAATGCGGCTATTAGTTCGAGAGCTTTTACTTATGCACCCTACATCTCGTCTACTTGAACCAAATACACAAAACATGTCTTCACCCAGTCTGTCTTATACCATTGGTAGTACTACACAGATTGAGCCCCCTAAATCACATATCGCTGTACAGCCCTCAAGCCCCTGCATATTGTCAGACAGTTCAATAATATTTTGATATATTATGGTTCAAGAAGATAGCCTCATTTCATAAAAGGACACAATTGCAGACGTCGCACTTATAACATGTCTTTCAAATATGAAAATTAGCGTTAATCAATCACTTAACGCAATTTCAAAATATGAGCAGCAGTTCAAAACTCAAGTATTGTTTCCTTTTATGCCCCCTGGCCATAATAATTTGAATCGTTCATATTGCCCACACGCCGTAAAATGGCAACCAAGTCCTAGCCAAGCCACTAACACCCAAAGCACTCACCATGATTATACCCCCAGCAAGAATAACCAGCTGATTAGGAGAAGCAACAAATCTAAAGCAGGGCGTAATTTAATTGTTTAGTATCTGCATCAAAGCTAATCATCGCCACCATCTGCTCAAGATGCTGCTTCACTTCATTCATGCTTATGCCACGGGACTCCCAAAATACCGCCAGCTCGTGAACTTCTTGAAGCTCCTTAAAAACAGCATGGCGAACACAACCTCAAACAAATTCTCTGAAAGAAGTCAGTCCATACCAAAGCAGCCATGACCCCTTCAGGCATTTAGGTTTCTAACCTTGTAAGTGAAAACTGTCTCAGGTCTGGTGGTTATACATTATGATGAGTTACTCTTCTGTTTCTTGCTGCTGAGGGAAAGCCGTGACCTGATTGTTGGAGCCCCACTGGGGGGGGACTTCAAGCCCCATCTTCCCTTGCAACTGTACACACGTGCTTAAAAGCACAACGCTGTCCTGCGGCTGGTGTAGCCGCTTTGCTGTTTCTTGCAGCAGAGGGAAAAGCCATCACCCAATTGTTGGGAGCGCCGCTGGGAGGGACTTCAAGCCCCACCTACCCATGCAACTGCACACATGCGCTTAAAAGCGCAATGCTGACCCACGGAGCGGGACGTGCCCAGGTGAAGCCCAGGCCAAGGACGGTCCCATCTGCAACACTCATTGGCCGGAAGAGGCAACTAGGGCCGAGGGCCAAACATCTTTGCCAGCTGCCACAAACATGGACTTATGTCATAGAATGGAATGTGTATTTTCCCTTCTCTTATAGCCTATAATAAATCGGTTAGACTATCGAAACAAATTTGGCCCTATTGATAAATCAAAATACGGCAAAACCCCCTAGTGTGGCTACTTCGCAACTCTGGGATTTAAAACAACAATCACATTCACAATCATTATGTAATAGGGAGCGGGAAGGCGCGTCGAGCTACAGCAATCCTCATATAACTTCTGCCATCAATAGTGGGCAGAGGGTCCACAGGTTTCTGTAGTTAATGGGAAGATGGGGTTATCCCAATCACAGTCGAGTGGCATAGTACGACCCAAATGCAAACCCAAACACAAAATAACTTACCCCTCGCTTCTAACTCTGCTCCTGCGGGTCATATGACAAACCTCCTGTGAGTTCTGGCAGTGAGAGGAAGGTGGTGCATACTGGCAGGTTGGCTAGTGAAGGAAGGAGTCTGCACACAGGTTTTGAGGAAAAGAGGGCCCAGGTGTTGGATCTACCCCCCGCAGCATGTCCATATCCTGGTTAATGTCCCCAAATTAAGGCCTTTGCGGAGTGAGAATTAAGAAAGTCTCACATTAATTGAAAAGGTTCAGAGGGGTTGACTATCACTCAAGCAACCATATCTTAATGGCAAGAAGAATCGCGTGCGTTAGTTCATACCCCAAAACGATACCAGGGGATTGTATTGCGGTAAACTTTGATGACCACAGATTAGTGGGTGTCTTGCTTCAGCAGCTACCTTTTGCGCGCCCTCACTAGACTCTAAAATATTCATCCTCCCCTTAGAGTTGTTTTTTTTAATTTATTTTTTACAAATCACGGTCCGCAGATCTTTTGTCTGCAGGGTCAGGAAGATTGTTTGCCTCCATACATACCCTGCATAATCCTATGCAGTTTAGACCTGAGGTAATGACGAGAAATAGATACCCCCATTGGAGGGATTGGAGATGTGTGACTGACTGAAAAAAAGCTCCACGGCCGTGGGTGAGGTGGTGGGACTCAGGGATCAACTATTAGTTACTATGGAAAGGGTGCAGGGGCGGCAGGGACAATCAAATTCTTAACAGGGAACATAGCAGGCATAAAGCGAAAACTGGATAACCCAGACTGGGTGAAAGACGTTGTTAATTACAACACTCTATGCCTTAAGGAAACCTAGGAAGTGGTCCCCATTTTTCTGAATGGTTTCCGTTCTTTTCATTCCCCTGTCATCCCACCAAGGGCTGGTAGAGCCAAAGGTGGCACTCTCACCTTGATAGCAAATACTAACGGGGTCAAAAGTACTCAAGTTTAATGATGAATCCCATTTTTTTCACTGTTTAATCTGTGAGGCACACAGGGATTGGGACCCGATTATTATTATTATTATTATACTAATCTGCTTTGCTGGCAGTATGGCACGGTCACGGGATAAGGACATCAACAACAATGGTTTCCATCACCCCACTACTGCCAAAAGCTACAGAAGCCCATTCGCAGGTTAACGGATAAGGAGGGCGATACCATCACCCACTTAGAACACGGTGAATATGGGGATTCTCTCAATAGGCTGCTGATCATCATGAATCTAACAATAATTAATACGGTGGACCCCCAGCTAGGATGTCTGGCCAAAACTTATGGGCACTCAGAAAAGGGGTCCACGATTGATTATATTATAGTCTCAGAATTCAGCTGTGCCACACTAACCAAGAAAGAGGTGACCTTCTCACGATCTAGTGGCCATGCTTCACTCTCTTGTGTACTGAAGTATGAGGGAACCCATAAATCACAGCCATATATTTTTCCAAAGCTGGTACTAACTAGGAAGAATGGTTATATTCTGAAATGGGACAAAGTGGACAAAGATAGATTTCTCCCATGTTTCCTAAACTGTAAACAGCTAGATGTGCTGGTATGTTTAAATATAGTCAACCCCAGGCCAGGTGACTTTAAAATTTACTGATGTCCTGTTAAAAATTAAAAAATTTCTGGCGCGGGGATTTTCCCCTAGGAAGTGCCCGCCAGTCTGCTGGTTTGATTCAACATGCACTAAAGCGTTGTCAAACTTTCATTCAGCTCTATGCACGGTCCCAAGAGACAGTTCCCTGGTTCGGAGACTATGGGCCACATATAAGGAGGCCAGATCCACTGGGATAAAGGTTTTAAGGGAGGAAGCCTGGGTGAATTTGCAAACGGCGTCCACGAACAAAGAGCTCTGGGTTCTGAAAGGTGGTGAATGCTCCATTTTTGAAGGATGCAACCGGCCCAATATTAGACATGCATATATAGGAAGCGGGGGTGGGTGGCCCATTTCAAGAAGATATATCAGACTACCTCTGAGCCCACAGATAATACACAGAGATATTCCTTGGGGGATGGAACACCTCACCTGTTATTTGAGGTGGCGGATGTAAAGAGCACTGGATCAGTGCAGTGCCCTGAAGGCTCCTGGCCCTGATGGGGTACCTGTTGACGTCTTTTTGGAGCATCAGGACTTATGGGCACCGCTATTGGCGAATGTGTTCAACACAATAGCAAAGACGGGTTCACCAACATCATGGAAGCAATCTATAATTATTCCTATATACAAGGGGATAAGTCAAATCCTAAAAATTATAGACCTATTTCATTGATTGACAGTATGCCTAGACTCAAGGGATGCATCCTATTACACAGGTTGGAGGAGTGGGCAGAGGAAAAGAACATTTTAGCTAAGATCCAGTAGAAAGGGCAAAGGGACTATCGACCAGTGTCTTAATCCGAGCATGGGGATACCCAACTAATACGGTGGCCAAGAAAGGCCAAAATTCTCATTGCCTTTATGGACTTAACAGCCGCATTCCATTGGGTTTCCCCATTCTAAACTGTGGGCTATAATGGAGGAGATGGGAGATGACCTCCCCATTATTACTTTCATAAGACAGATGTATTCCCAGGTGACCACGTGTGTTCGTTATGGTAGGGATTATGAGTGCACCAAGTCCTTCGACATCGAACGGGGCTTCAGACAGGGGTGCGTCTTAGCAGCATTTCTATTTTCACTTTACACTAACAGAGTGGAGGTAGTTTTAGCGGGGAGCTCCAGAGTGGTCCCGTATATTGGATCATGTCCCCTCCCTATCCTCTATGCAACTGGTCAAGCACTGCAGAGACTCAGAGGATTATGCCACCTTTATGAAAAACTTGGATCTCCACGTGAACAAATCTAAGACCTTTGTACTCCTCTCTGGTGCACGCCCAAAAAAAATCTCCAGCTTTCCACATAGAAAATAGAAGGGTTGAGGTGGATAAAATGTTTTCCTACTTGGGAATACTCGGACAGAAAATTCTCCTGGAAAAATATGGTTTCTAACAGAGCACTGATGCTAGAAAAAAGCATGGCGGCAATTGTTAATTTTATGAAGAAATTGGGGTGGAAACCTATTCCCGAGATTTTAGATATTTATGCAGCCAAAGCTATCTCTATCGCTACTTATGGGGCTGCAGTGTGGGGTACGGTGGATATCGAACTGCTTCAGCGAGCTGAGGACGCATTTGGTAAAAGACTTTTAGCCTTGCCCCAAAGTTGTTTTAACTTTATATGGCATAGCGAGCTGGGCTTACCATATATTACAGAGACAATTAGGCTCGCGCAATTCTACTTTGGCTCTCGATATGGAGGAGGGAGACCGTTACTTTGAACCAAACTGTATTGAGGGATTGCTTAAACCTTGATTTTCCACCTAAGACACACTGGTAGCAATATGCAAAGTGCACCGTGGCAGAGTTGGGGCTCCCAGAATTATTTGAGTTTCCTTCCACATGCTTGTCATTTACAAAGACGAAGCTTAAGGAGATATTTTTAGCAAGGGCAGCTGCTAATAGATGGGAGGCAAATAAGAACTAATCTACTGTTAGTCTGTATCCAGTGCCTACCCCCCCCCCCACTCCAACTGAGGCGCCCAGTCTTATTTAGCTTTTATACAGAATCTGCAGCACTGTTTTATCTTAACAAGATTCTGTTTAAAACTACATTCCAATGATGCTTGGCCTCCCCGCAAATTCTCATTCCTTCAGTGAGCTTAGCCTATGCCCCTGAGAGAGTGTGTCAATTCAGTCAGATTTACACTGCTTATTTTTTTCCACATTTTGCTCTTCACCAAGAAAAAGATTTATTGTTTCGCTTTCGCGCAGGAATAACTTTAGACAGTGCCATCCAGCACTAGCCTTTATCCAACAGCTTAAAGGCCCACTGGTTTGTCATACAGTTACGTCGTACCTTTTGGCTTGTCTGAATCTCAGGCGATCCCATCTGTTAGAAGGTAAAAGCGGAGTCATTGGTAGGACGGCCTTTGATAATCGTGTTTTATGACAATATTGTGATTTATAACATATCTTTTTAGCTGCTGTACTTAATTCATCATAAGTGTTTACGAAGACTCTGGATATGACTATTATAGACTGAGCACGTTAGGGTGAACACTGTTGTATCGTTAATGCCAATTTATACTCTCATTTTCTGATGAAGTATATCTTTTTTTTAAAGTAAAAAAAAATCATGCTATACATTTTCAGCTAGAAATTTTAATGAATTATTAGAACTGGTTTTATTAGTGATTATGTACTTACTGTTTATTTATTTTGTCTGTTTATATGCATGTACTTTTTATGCGATGTAAACTAAGCTGAAATAAAGTTTTTTGACAAACTGTTACTTAAAAACAGTTTCAAAACCGCTCGTCGAGCTAAAACTGGCAAATGCAAAGATGACAGTATACCAATCCACCATGAGTCAACCTATTTTTGTTTCCCCAAAAGTGTAATTTCCAGAAACAGAAGCACTAACTAAATTTCAGAATGAGACAGTAAGGTTCATACTGGTTTATAAACTTCCTGATAAAGATCCGACTTTTGAACCTTCCCTTTTGGACCGAATATCCTGTACATATCATATAGTCACATTCTGCCATTTGGAATTTTGACTAGGGCACCATTGCAGTGCGTCAAAATTATGAGTATGAGACAATAGTTTTAAAAGAAATGGAACTATTTAATGGTGCATTAACTTGTAGTTGAATCATGTGCTGGGATCACTAATAATTAAATCATTCAGACCAGCTCATCGTTTAATTCGATGTCAATGTCACCAACTGACAAATGTGCAAGTAACAGAATAAAAACGAAACATTCACAAAACAAGACAAGATGCAAAATGAAGACAATACTAATAAACTTACAGCAACCACATGTAAAACAAAACCACCAGAATCAGCTTGGAAATTATACTATATTCATGGCTGCCAAGTTTTGAGTTTCCTTATTTATCACATTTCAAAACTTTGTGTGACAGGATGAGTGACATCTTATCACATTTTCAGCAAAACAGTTATGTTCCATATCATGCCGTTCATTTTAAAAATAAGTACCTCCTGCCATACATAATAGTCAAGGCAGCGTCTTAAACAGCCTCAGTGCTCATGAACTGCTTATGCAAGGTCACTAACCTACTTCAATGTTCTATCCCAATAGCCTTCAAAACGTGTGGTGACAAAAACAATACATAAGCCATATGTATGTAGTTAGACTGATCTGCAGAGATCCTCATGTAAACCTGTTCTAACCTCTTCAGCTGTATGTGCATAGATCCCCTGACACACCCTCCTCCCTTTCGTAGAGAAATTAGCCTAGTCAACATATTTGCTTTGCCAACACCCGTCGGACCAATCAACTATCTTTCTCTCCCCCTCCCCACTAGTTTGTCACTGAGCACGTGATCTAGGTAAGGGGTGATTTGTCATAATTTGGTGACATTTACTGTTTGTTAACAAATCATGAAGTTTGCCATAAAAAGAGGTAAGTAGTTGGTGATGAATTTCAGAATTTAAAGACAGTTTGCATAGAGTGAACTGAACGTGCTCAATCACCTGAGTGTACACGTCTCACAGTGATCTACAGCAATCACAACTGCAGCCCCCGATAGACCCCAAAAAACCCGAAGGGGGTTATAAAACGGATCTTGGTGCCCAAAACCATATAGGTAAAGTAATTTTTTGAATTATTGCGAACCACCACAAACAGTTCTATCAGCTAGTAGAATTATGGGAACTGCTATCTTTGTTCTTCAAAGAAATGTCTTTGATACCTCACAGTCGTTTTGAACAGTGGCGAGACCACCTTTGAAAAGAAAAACAAAAACAAAAATACTGGATTCCATACAGCAAGGTAATGCCAGACTAATTTTTTAACCAATTCCTCATCTGCTATTTGCGGCCAAAATGTTGTACACTGGAGTGACTTTCCAGCTTATTTAGAAGATTTTTAAAGGTCATCAAGCAGGATTCCACCAGGGATCAGTACCAAGCTTGGATCCTGCCAATCTTGTGCAAAACATAGATGCCGTTGGAAGATTCGGGTGTAGTAGCCATGACTCTTCTGGATTCGTCAACAGCTTCCACACCGTGCATCACCCCTCCTCCTGCAGATGCCATTAGACTGCAGCACAGAAAAGTGTTATAGCTCTTCTTATTTGTGCCATAAAGTTACGTTTCCGTGTTAATTGATCTTCTTAAATGTCTTGTATGTGTAAAATATTTAAAAACTATTAATCACCATCTATTCTATCTAGTCTTTTGCAATGCTGAATGAAATGCACGAAAGGCGTGTTAAAATTGTGAACTAGCGGAGTTTGCCAGCAGTTAAATATAAATCTTATTTTGGGACTGTACATTTTTAAGGAAAAATAAACATTGTGGTGGAAAGTTTGTACCTAGTGTTTGCTGACAAGAATCGATTGCTACTACAGTTGCACAGGCTCTGCTTTCCAAAGGCGAGGAGGCTTTTAACATCTATATTTTTATTTTACTTTGGAGTATGAAATGAGAACGTTCATCAACATTTCTTGTTTGGTATGTTACAGGTTACTTTATTGTGTTAAGTTTGTCATCTTATGTTTTCTGCTATTATGTTGTGCGATGTGAAACATTAGGTATGATATATGTTGTTTTATATTTTATATGTTGCAGTACCCTGTGAGGTAAGTGACAGCACGTGACAGAAAAGGTGCAGGCATGCATATGAGGTAGGCTGTTTAGAACATGAAATGGGCACTGTTTGGAAAGCAGGGGAGGCAGCTATATGCCAAGGGAAATAGGGAGGACTCGCCAGAAACGAGCAGCTTGCGAAGAAATGTTTGGTTCAAGGGGGAAAATGGAGCATTAATAATTCAGGCTAAGGATTATGGCACCATGACCTGAAGGGACAATTAAAGATGAGAAAAAAAGAGGAGGGCTCGCGTGTAAGGAGGGCACCTGTGGGGAAAAGCAATGCATCACAGGTCCACACTGCAAAGATGGCGCTCACATGGTGATGCTTCAATTTGCCCCTCTAGTAATAACAAAACGGACCCTTGTTTTCACTAAATAGGCGCAGCCTCATGCATGCACAACACTATAATGAAAGCATTCTTTCCCAAAAGACAAGGAATGGAAAAGGAAGAATATGTGATGCAGTGTGTCAATTTCATAGCGAAGGCCCCACTGGTCTTTGACCATCAAATATCATAATTTTCCCCTTATGATGCCAGTGCTTAACTGGTGCTGGGCACTACACTCATTTTGGTAACCTGGATTTATTTTTCAGCAACAGACTCTGAACCACAGTTACAGAAGAAAGGCAGAAAACGGAGATAGAACGAGGAAATCAAAGATGGGAAAACAGTGACAAAGGCAGAAAGCAGGGAGAAAAAGACATGCATTAGCGAGATAGAGATGGGAAGTGCAAGGTGGTGGAAGGAAGTGGCATGAGATGAAATGAAGACCAGGAATGGTAGGTTCGCCATAACCCCAGCATTTTACAGCACCAGTGACAGGCACCACTGTCCTTCATGCTGGGGGCACAAGGTCTATAATATTTATCGGCACTAGTCCCATCTCGAGGTGGAGCTCATAGTGAACCATTTGAGTTTAAGAGGAAAAGCAGTCTTTCAGAAATTACAAAGCAGAACTGCAGTGCACTTCAAATTTCAAAGTCAAGGGGAGACAGTCTCTCGGTGCTCAGGCCACAGCAGTGAAATTATGACTTCAATGGTAATCGGGCTGCAGGCCCTCTTAGAAATCACGATACAGGCAAAAAAATGCTGCATAAAATCTGCAGCAGGGGACATCAAAGACCAGTCGAGTATTTAATCATCAACCGAAAGCAAAAGAGTCCCCCAAATTTCAGGTCAGAGTCAGCAGCGCTACTCATATTATATTATTGTCAGTTACTTACAAAGTGCTCAACATAGCCAAGAGCCGATTGAAAAGAACAAAAGAGGAAAGTATGAAATTAAAGGAGGGTGAAGGAACAAAGAAATCGTAGGCGAGGGGAAAGAATGTGAAAATGCAGAGAATGAAAGAGGGGAGAAGACATGGTCATTAGCACCCCCAGACTTCTCGAACGTGGACACCTCTGCCATTCCATGAGTCAAATCACCTAGGGAACTGAAGGGGCATGCATTTTATTAGTCCTCAGCTGCAATTTCTGACTTTGCCAACGTAGTCTCCAGCACGTGGCCAAGAGGCAAAAGTAACTCATCAGTGAGGTGCAGATGGTGGAGGTCTGAATGCAAGCATTGTCCGAGGTAGAAATGTGTTGGTCTCCTTTCCCCCCCCCCCCCCCGACTGCTTCTGGGTCTAGAAAGCCACAAGCCAACCAAGATTTTCATGTTGCTGACACTCCAAAATCCCACCCCCAGACACGGGCATGCTAAAAGAAACATGGTCCTCTCACCACCAACCTAGACTTCTTACTGTCTGGCCAAGACTGAGATCTTCCTTTTAAGCAATGATTACACAGACCCCTCATTTGTCCCTCCTACCATCTCTCACTCTCTACCATTTGTCTCTCTGGCCCATTCCATAAGTCTCCTGCCCCGTCTAACCTCTCCTCCACCTTCCTGTGTAGCTGCCCAGATGCCTTAGTGTGACTCACCACACAACTCCACCAATCAGAGTGGTAATATACGTTTTTTGGAAGAGAATTCTTTTCGAAACGCTACTCCCTCATTTTCCCCTCCATCTTCTGGGCAGTCTTTGTGTTGTTCTCCTCATGTAGTCCAGAATAGTACACAAGGTGTTCGCTTGAGCCTTAGACCAGGTAAATGGAGTAACAACTATTGGCCAATAATGTTCCCTTGGGTTTCCAGAAGCTATATTATTTCCTGTGCCTTTTTCCTGGAAATTAAGGAGATAATGAGCCAAAAATTTATAGCACTCCTGGACAACACACAGTGCGTGAAAACCTGTCATGAGTCAAGAAATGAACTGATATTTCACGACAAATGCTCACACCGCAATGGCCCATTTTGTGTCTTGTAAGAGACAAACGAAAGTAAAAGATTAAGGAAATGTACTGCTTTCCCAAGCCTGGTGCAAAAAACGGAACGCTTTAGGCAAGCAATAAAATAAGCATACATAGACTCGTCCATATACACGGCACGCAGTGCATTTTTATTAACATGCTTAAAGCATGCTTTTTTGGCAACTGAAGCCATTCTAAAAATGCGAATGCTACAATATGCAACAAACCTAATTCTTCCAAATAAGGAAAAAGAAACATGGCAAACGGGCAAATAGAGAAAACGTATGCTGTGTTGATCCATTTCGTTAAATAAATTTTTTCCTCTACATATACAGCTCATAGGTCTTTTTAGGCATAAGTACAGCTTCCCTACCCAACTGCCTGGCAATTGGACACGTTACAATGAAGCCTACAGATCTCTGAAAAAACAATGCACTGCAGTAATTTTTGGAAAGACTGACCCGATTCAAGAATGGATTTATGTTTCCATTTAAAACTAGAACAATCTTTCCATTCATTCAGATTAAAATTGGGCTTTGTGCAAAGCTGTGATAACCTTGTGGCAGTGTTCCACAGTTGGCATATATTTAGAAAGGAACCCTTATTTACTGTATCGCATATAACATTCATGCCCCCAAGGTTGTCCAACAGAAGAATAGTATGCGTTTCCTACTCTGGAGCAGCTTTTTACACTAATGAAACAATTCCTCTGCATGCCATAGCCATAAAGTCACAGCTCCTTCCAACACGTCGTGCCAATGAAGAGGCCATCCATTTTTTAATGCTTCTCTAATAAAGGCAACCGACTCGTGCAACACTTCCCGATTAAGCAGCAGTTTCCCTAATAACAGAGGTGGTCCAACGCTCTTGCAGTTTAGAAAAAACAGTACTCAACAGTCAGCTCTTCAAGAAACAACCTCCCCACACAACCGGAACTCACCTGAGTCTTAACAAGAACGAGTCGCACCCCAGGCCTCACCCCCACTCAATGATCAATTGCTCCCTAGGTAGGATCATATTAAATAAATACTTAAATAAATACAGTGGTGTTTTCTAAACTCTTCGGCCAACGAATGTGAATGGGCAGAGGCATAATCAATGAGACAACACTATTGACTGGAACTTCGCCATTGAGGTAGGGCACAAATTACCTATCCCCCCACAATCTTGCAAGTTCCAACACTGCCATCTTTCAGTTGTCACTTTCTTTCTTAAATTCATTTGCGCCACAATTCCATTTTCTGTTTATAAAACAAAGTATACAGTATTTGTGGGTTATTTCTAGTTCACAATTTGGTTTCAACATTTTTAAGGCAATCTTTTTCTCACTGCATATGTAGAAATCGCCTGCTTACTTAATTTCTGGCTTCTTTGAAGACTGAGTGTAGAGGACACCACACAGAGTTTTTAAAGTCGAGCCTAGGCTTTGCGCATGCGCTATCTGCAAGACATGCTATAATCACTGTATGGGCTTTCATCCGGCCTATTGGCTCTTTTTGGTTGCTTGCACTGTCCTTTAGAAAGCTTAGCTTTTCTGTTCGTTAATCTTTCGTTTTTGGGCCTACTTTGGGTGCTTGGTTACAAGCGTCAATGCATTTTAGAAATGTAATGTACTATTTCTGTGCCATGGAAGTCAGCCGGCCGTCTTTTATATGAATTCATATTTTGTTATGAGCTTCGCTGGGAGATGAAAGGCAGCGTGGTTTTTTAAAACTCATTTATTTGCTTACACGTGCGCTACAATATTGCAAACATTTCTTTATTTCACTGCACAAACGCGATCTTTAAAGTACAGGGTTATTTTACAGTTATTTCTTACTTTTTAAACTGAGAATATTGGCATTTTATTTGAAAACCATTTGCTACAATCAAACTGTTTTCTTTGGCGTTTGCGCGTTTAATTATGGAAGTCAGCTTGCAGTCTTTTGTATGAATTCATATTTTAAGTGCTTTGCACAGCCCAGGCATCAATACTATTCTATAAAGTGTGCTGCAGATTTGTGGCTTCGGAACGCTGTAAATAGCAGGCGTGCTATTACCTGCACCAGTGGCAATAATTGTATCAAATTACGAATGTTGAGAGGTTGTGTCAGTCATAATGGAAATCAACCCAGGAACCATTCGATTGTGCATTCTTTCAGTTGACACGTGACTCGCTCACCGAGTTATCAGACAAAATAACATTCCTTGTGACCAATCCAAATCACTTGTATGAGCACAGTGATGTATTGGGATTAAGTGAGCGAATAATACTGCTCGTTGATCTAGTACATCCCGCAAACTGAATTATTTCTAGGCGGTTAAATAATGAATATTGTAATTTTCAAATCATGCAACCAGAAAACAGCAAGGGGGCGGGGTGGGGGGGCTTTCAAGATTTGTATGTGTAACTTCCGTTCTGTGACCTTGCACACTATCCAAGTGGTCGGAGGCCTGGATGGTGAATACAAATGCCCAGGTAGCCAATGGTTGCGCTTCATAAAGATAGATGTGGCAAGGTGTGTGTGTGGGGAGGGGAGGCGCTACAGTGTTTCACGCCTGTAGAGTCCTGGGTGAATATAAGACACGAGTTTCATTCTTCTGAAACTACCAGATTTTAAACACTGGAGAGTAACATCACAACCAGCCCTGCACTGCAGCTTTTCAGTGTGCATCCAACCTGCTCTTGCAGTGAGGGGGTGCGCAAACTTCATGCTTATTTAAGCTTTGGCTTCTCTGCTGAGACTGCCAGTAAATGTGCTGCTGATTGCCACTTTGGTGGTAGCTAATGCATAATAACACCCGCCAGGCTGAAACTTTAACGGGACAATCCAGTGTAGAGAAAGGCAACAGTTCTGTTTACCCAGTCCTGCAATATAGCTTTATAGCCCGCCGTAGTGGGCTATAATGGCTATTAAAGGCCCGCTCCAGCCGAAGGCGAGGCCCTTTAACAAGGGAGCGGGACTTTAATAGCCGGTATAGCCCAGCTACGAAGGGCTATAAGGCTATTAGAACATTCTGCCACTAGAGGGCAGAATGTTCTAACAAATAAAACAAAGGCTTCAGGGAGCACGAGGGGATTGAAATCCCCTCAGGCTCCCTGAAGCCTTTGTTCACAGCCACAGCTGTGAACAAAGAAACATTGGAATGTTGGAGCTCCGGGCTTATACCAGCCATTATAAGCCCGTTCTAATAGGCATTACAGAATGTTCCTTTGTTTGATGAGGTCAACTGGAGTTTTGAGACCTATTTTGACATCAATCATGTGTTGCCCTTCTGATATAATTTCAAAAAGAGTGCAGAAAAATATAAACATTGCTAATATTTAATATAACTCATATTCGTATATGGAGTTTCCTGCTGCAGCCTTTGGCTTTGTAGTGCATACTGCTAAGTACCATAATACTAATTTATCTGCCTTGAACAAATCAAATGCAGAATCAGCCCAGTTAAGGTTCAATACTGTGACCTAATCTGAGCCTCTGGAAATATGCAGTTGTGCAACTGGAGCATTTTCCACATAATTATGAATTTGTCACACTTTCTACAAAATCCACCATCTACCGCATATGTTGAAGAGTCGAACAAGCAGCAGTTTCTAGCTCAAAGTTATAAAAAAAAAATTAGAATCACAACACAGGTTCAGATGCTGTGCCTGACAGTTTGTAAAGTTAACTGGTCAGCTTTCAGATGTGGATTGCTGCAGTCAGCCATTTAAAGAGGCGACAGTTCTGCCCAGAGAGCAGAAGCCTCTCCAATTTGATGATCTGGGAAAAGGACTTTTGCTCGCAAACGGGATTAAAAAAAACTAAAATAATTAAATATAATTTGGTGGGAACAATCATTCCTTCTAAATGGTTACTGCATGCACAGTTAGACCTAGACTGTGCTGATGCCCTCAACTCGTTTGTGGGCAGTATATGTAGGGGCAATGCATGCACAAAGGCAGGGACACATTGTGCTGAATGGACACTGTGTGCAAAGCGACAGCTTGTTCTGATGCCACCCTTCTTCTCCAGTAGAGGAGCACATAGACGGATTCAAGATGTGCTGATTGTACCTTTCCTTCATGGAAACGATGCTGCTGTCAAGTTTGCCGATGCTGTGTGTGCACTATGTATCACTCAGCACCGCCTCAGCATGACCTCCGCACCAGCACACCACCACCTCAGTCTGTCCTCAGAATATGCCATCTGTTGCTTCTCCCCTAGCGTCCATCCTCTGAACGTGTTGCAATTCAGGTACTATTTCCCACCCTCCCCCCTCTAAAAAAAACCTATAACAAACAAGCATTAGAATAGGAGGGAAGAGGTTGCCAGCATTGCAAGGACAAATAAAACTACAAGACATTTTTATGTTAATTTTTTTTTTAATAGAGTCGTTCAGTTGTACATAATGTCTTTTTGGTTATATATAAGGTAACAAAAATGCTTATAACACTATTATAATTTTTCAACACACTACACAGCAGCCACACACTTCTAAAACATAGCTTAAAAATATTGGCAAAGCCAATAGCTCTGGCTATACTCTAATAAGGTCTCAAAGGCGAGACCTATTGGCTATGCCAATGCTGGTTTTTTCTTTGTGTTTTTAGAAACCTACTGTAACCAAGAACCCTGCATCTGATTTACTGCAGTGCCTCTATATACAGCCGTTTTCACCCTATGAAATACTCCAAACCAGACGACCCATGGTTCGTTCACTTAGCCTGAGGATGGCCTCAGACATTTTACAGAACTACGTTAAACGTACACCATTTTGAGAAAAAACTGTTATTAGGGGACTGCATCCTACACTGGGGGAGCATTTCCTGAAACCCAAATTTACATTTTCTGTTTGGAGACAGCTCTGGGAAATTGCAGTAGACTTCAGTGTCATGCAATACCATAAAGAAGAGTTCAAATTATCAGCACGTAACAGAATGTATTTGTAAATTACAGTAAGGAGTGATAATTCAGTTGTGGGAAGTTTACAACCATAAATAACAAATATTCAAGAGCCTTTAAACTCCTAGCACCAACAGAAAGAACAGGGTGCACCATGAGATGGTTTTACAACATGTTGCTCTGAAAAGAACACTGAAGGAAGTCCATGGTTACTCAAAGTGGGTTGACAAAATTAAAGGAAGACAGTGTAAACCAGGGGTGTCCACGCAGGCCCAGAAATGCCAGATCCATTCCAGATCTTCAAGATTACTACTATGTAAATACGTTCTATTTACATATGTTGAGAGAAATGTTAGTTAGGAATACAATTTAAAATCTAGCATCTTGCAGGATAAAAAAGGCACCCTTTTACCTTGATTCCACAGAATGCTTAATTTTCGGAAGTCTGTAGTTAGTGTTACTAGTTCCTATGGGTGCTGGTCTTTCCTGGAAGAGAAACTTCAAGACACATCTTGAATTGGAATGAAATTAAATGAAGTTTTGCCAAAGCCACACTATACGTGGCTACAGGTCTGAAAATTCCAAAGCCTGCATAGAGTCCTAGAAAAGTATAACATTCTCCACTCAGCCGTAAACAAATCATATTTAAAAAAAATACACTTTCGCATCACACTGCTGTACCTCGGACGTCACAGGTAGGATGCATTATTTATATTCCTAAGGAAGTCTACGTTTGAGATCTGCAGTCTCCCTGGGTTTCCTCTTGTTGAAATGAAGTAGCAGTAGAAGGAATTCTCCCGATCCTTGTCCGACAAACACATTTAAAGTTACATTGCCTTTATATCACGAAATATTCCAAGTATTTGCAGGAAAAATCTACAGCAAAAAGTGTAAAGTCCAAAGTGACATGACGACATGCCAGTGTTTTCGCTCTGGGCGGAAACCCTGATACAGCAGCATGTGTCTGTGCGATGTGTACATTTTCACAGACAATGTATTTATCTATTAGGCATAAGTACATCGCAAAAATAAACGCATGCACCCACAATCAAACGAATAAAACGAGCATATACTAAGCCAATAGGCCTAACCTTGGCAGTTTTACTGGAAGCATGTGTCCGAAAAAGAACACATGACAACACTTACGAGGCCGACATATGCATGAAATAAATTGTAAATTACAAAAAGTCACAGATATGGCTGTTGTAATGTTGATTTTTTTTAATAAGCCTTTCCATTGGGCCGTGCACTTTAATATGTGCAACGGACACACAAATAAATTGACAGCTAACCAATCAAACTGCTTATAGCTAAAATATTGTCACTCTAAGACTATATGGAACAACTTTAAAAAAAAAAAAAAAAAATAGCTGGAAAATAAATCTCAATCTAACTATGCACCCTAGGTGTAGGCATAATATATAGTTGGTATTTAAATTTAATATGAAAATAAAATAAAAGGCATACTTTGAACCACTTTGCCACTGAAGACAAACTATTTTTAGGTGGATGAGAACAGCATTGAATAATCACTCTATATGGAAGAGTCAGTGGGGAAAACTGGGGCTGACCCATGGCCCCATACTAAAGTTGAATGAAAAATGTCAATGACAATTTAACAGACCAATGGACGAAGACCACAGAAGAAAAGGCCCTCAAGTTACATATAATACATTAATACTTTAACATTAAAATTGCCTAGTGAGATAGCTTAAGTTGTTTAAGATGACAGGTCTAAAATGGATCCATATTAATGACATTTTTTTGGCCTTCTTTACAGGCCTCACTTATGGCGGCTTTTCAGATCAACAATATCCCTCCTTTCTTTATACAGTGCCTCAGGTTTACAGAATACGTATGCCATACAAACAGCAGCACTGTAGTTAATTGTGGAATAAGAACAATGTAACTATTATTGTTAAAAAACGATCACAAAAGCTCGTTTGCCACGGGTCACAAAACTCTGAAGACAAAAAAAATGAATATATATCTTTTCTGATGATAGTTTTCATAGCAATGGTATTCAAGTTTATAAACCAAATCCCATCGACATTATTTCAGATAGCTTTTTTTTTTTTCTTTTGTGCTCAAAGCAGAGCGCATGTGTAATAGGTAATCAGTGTCATTAAGAGTCTGCCGTTTCTGCATTCCCTAATGTATTCACGTTTACACCAACAAACACTTAAAAAAATTCATAAAGACCTGCAGGTTGGAACTGATGGAGCAAGGTTTCAAAATTGAAACTTGCTTGTATGCAATCTTCCTCATAGTATTAATATATTAAAATTTGTACTGTCAATACTAATCCTTGCATTCACAAACACGAAAGGGATAGACGCTTCCCTATGTGTTTTACTAATGAATAACGCTTGTCCATAAACCAAGATGGCCGCTAAAAGCGCGGGACTTTATTGCGCATGTCACAACCTGATCACATGGTGTGACGTCTTTCTTTGCTTGGTGGGAAACTTCTGCTTCTGCGCAGTGTGTATTAAAATGGCCGCTAAATGTTTTCACATGCTTAAGCTTGCTCTTATGTCATTATTAAATTGTCGTTTTCTTAACGCTACTAATGCAGGATAGTATTATGATTAAATGGGAATACAGTTAGGGAAAGTGGGTATACAGTGAAACTTTTTATTTGTGATTTTAATATTTTCTTCTTGCACTTTTAGTAATTCGTAAACTTGGGCCTGGGTTGGTGTCTTGAAACTCGAGAGACAGAGGGTTCTGCGCATGTGTCCTGTATGCCTGCCAAGTGAAGTCAACTTGGACGTCTCCCAAGGCCACGACCTATTGGCCGAAGATGATGTACCCAATGTTTCCGGCGGAACAATTTGTTACTTTTCTCCTGTAAAATATATAACATTTGTCATGAGACGGGTGGGAAATAAAGCGAATGTATTAATTTGAAGGGGAGGGAACGTAAAGACAATAGGCTTTACAATTTAGGCCAAAACGATATGGTGCGAGAATCCACCCCTTCTCCCTGTCCAATCAGAAGTAGTGGTCCCATATTTTAGCAACATTAAGGGGAGGTATATGGCGTAGAAGGGTATAATAGATATAGAATTAGCTAATTAGTTAGCACAGGAGAGCGGAGATGCCGACAGAAGAGCTCCAGACTGCCCAGCTGATCGGTTGCTGACTGAATTCCTGTCCGGAAGAGGTCCTGAGGAGGGGGCGGCGGAGTCCATTAGACGGGAGAATCGAGAGAAGTCGAGTATCAGAGAGGGATACAGCGCAGGCGTCGTTGTAGAGAGGTCACCGGTCCTGTCCTGATCCTGGAAGAAGTCTTTACTCTTCATCCTTCCTGGGTCCTATCTTTTCCAACTCCTTGGCTAAGGGGCTTGGTTCTCGCATTTTAGGTAATTATACTGCAACCTTTAGTTGCGCTGCTGTTTCTATCTTCTCCTCTTCCTTTTTCACCGTCATTTATTAGCAAAATCATTTCTATGCTTTTTCTTGGGTATTTTCAATCAAGTACCGTGTTTTCTGCATTTTACTCTGCCAAAACTTTAGATAAACATTTAAAAAACTTCCTGACTCAGTGGTTATTTCAGGATCATGTACTATAATGAATGTTACTCATTTTAAACTTCCCAATTAGCAAAGGATCCATTGATAAGTTATTACTCTTCAATCAGAAGGTAATTGGTAGCAGGGATTTTGATAAAAGAGTACATCTGACACCCAGCGTAAGTATTAGTGTAGTGTGAATGTATGGGCCCAAGTGAGTATATGGTGTATGAATGTTGTTGGCTAATATTGCGCTGGATCAGTTTTCTGGTAAGCAGAGGACGGTTGTTGTTACTCTTTGTTAATTGGGTAATGAGAATTTTATTTGTATTTTTATGAACTAACATCCGCTTAAATTTTGAGTTTTTGTTATATGTTGTCCAGAATACCCCGGGGTAGGGAAAAAGAATAGTGGGTGGCAAGTGGAAGCCATACTGCAGTGAGGTTATCTGTCAGGCAGAAATAGTACTGAGAAGTTAAGCAGGACTTCAAGTACTCGATAGGGACTCTATGCGTGTGAGTAATAGCAAAAAGGGTACGCTGATAAAAATTTGATGTTATATCACCTAGTATTGTAAGTATTGTAAGGGTAACATTGGAGAAGTAACAGGTATTTCTGGAGCTTGTGTGAAGAGTAGACGGAAGTGTTTTACTCGTAGTGTATGTATTAGTAAACGGAAAGGTTTTACTAAAGTGTGGAAGAAACTATCTTTTTCGAAATTAGTGTAAACTGGCACGATAGCGAATGTTTTATGTTGTTACTGAAATTTAATTAAGATTTATAGAGAAAATAAGTTTGCGTAAATTTTTGTAAAGGGAGGGTCAGTTGCCGGAGAGGGAACTGACATCACAAAACGCCGCGCTGTGGTAGGTTGAAACAGCGGGTGTGGAGTGACACTTGTAAAGGAGGGGTCAGTAGTCAGGAGTAGTACTGACGTCACAGGTGCCGCGCTGGGATTGGTTAAACCAGCAAGGACAGAAAAGAGCAGATTGTAAAGGAGGGGTTGACAGAGAAACGTCACCAAAAAAAAAAAATAAGCCGCGCAAGGATTGGTCTGGAAATAAAAGATAGCAGACATTTGATTGGTCGAAAATATAGAAGCAAAATTCTTAGTGGATAAGGATTGCATGTTAAAACGCGATCCGACTTTAACAGGAACTCGTCCGGATAGGAGATTCCTAGGTTTTGCAGAATATAATTTTGTACACAGAAGATTAGATAGAATGTACGGAGAAAAGAGAAAAATGTCATTCTTACAAAAGATTAAGAATTATTTTAAAAAGGACAAACCAATCAAAACTAGGGAAGGAATTATTATTCCACCAGCTAAAACGCCAGCATCATTTATGATGATGGAGAGAGGTTATCATACCTGTGTATGGATGGAAAATTGGATAGAATACACCAAAAATGATGGAGTATTAGCATTTCCCCAGAATGGCACGTTCAATGGGCGAATTCTTCAGAATTTGAGATTGAGGATGAATGACTTAGAACCCAGACCTAGATTAACCCAGTACGAAGCTCTAGAAGAATGGGAAACCGAGGCATTTGAGCGGGATAGATCTAGAAGTAATAGGAGTTATCCAGGATTTTACCCCAGATATTTACGTGAGTCGAGAGAGGGTCAGATGAAACAATGGAGAAGGACAATGATTACAGAGGGACTGTATCCATTATTCACAGAAGGAGAGAAATCAGGAGGGAAATGTACGGAAAAGACAAAACATTTAATGAGAAATGAGGATTCAGAAGACGAATTTATGGAAGAAATGTTAAGAAATCCCCCACCATATCAGGAAGGGACAAGTGGATGCCCTCCTAGTGCACCACCACAAACTCCCATGGTACCAAAGGTAATGCATGAGTTCACCCCGACTAGAATACTTCATGACAAAGAAAAAGAAGCCCTAGAAAAGACCAGAACAGAATTAATACAGAAAATAACTCAGATAAAAGTACATCCTGATTCGTTGACCATACCAGTAACAATTGGTCCAGTAGTTCCATTATATGATACTCAGGGAAATTGTCCTCAACCCATACTTGCACCTACTCCTGTGAGTAATCCCAGACCTGAAGCTCCAGTTATAATTGAGGATCAATTTAGTGACTGTGAATCCACAATATCACTTATGGATTTGCCTATTCGAGGTTCTGTAAATAGTACTCCAAGAAAAGATGTGCCTGGAGGTTCAAAAGATGTAAGTTTAGTAACTTCATCAGGAGCAAAAAGTGCTACCATAGTAACACCTGAAGATCTAGAAAGATGGGTACAAGGGTCAGTTAAACAGTGCACACCTCCAAAAGTACTGGATATCCATAAATTGAAAGTTGAATTAGAAGAAATAATAGCAGGAAATGTAGGAGTAGAACGCTTGAATACCTATGATGAAGAAGAATTATTATTCTTGTGCAGGAGTATCACTAGAAATGTAAAGATATTCCATGAAAAATTGTCCAACTTAGCATTACAGATGGGAATCGAAATAGGGAGATCAAAAGTATTACAGAAACCCTATAGAGCAGAATTTGCAGACAAAGATTTAGAAAATATGAATGCATCTGGAAGAAGACTACAAATAAGAGAATTAATGTTAGTTTTACAAAAATGGGGAGATCTAGATAAATGGAGATCTAGATGGGCCAAGAAAAAGGAAGAAGCACGAACAAGTAGAACAGCATCAGAATATGTGATGAAGGAAGCAGGAAAAGCAGACCAGATGTATCCAATGCGAGAAGTTGTGGGAGGAGGATATGTACATGTCCCATGGAGCAGACAGGATATTTTATCATTTACGAATGATTTTCCAAAGCTGAGAGAAAAACCAATTGAATGGTACAAGCAGGTTGAAAGGTTTGTGAAAGTGTCAAAGGTATTGTTGAAGGATTTAGATGGTTTGTTTGACATAGTGGTATCTGCCGATTTATGGACAGATTGTAAGATCACAGTCGATTGGCCTAGTGATGAATATCCTAGAGATCCGAAAACAGGTGCCCCGTCAAATGATGTGATGAAAAAGTATCAACAGGTGATAACATACCTGAAAGGGAAAATACCCCCGAAAGAAACAGATTGGGTGAAAATAGATCGAACAACCCAAGAAGCCAGTGAAACAATACATTCCTATTATGAGCGTTTATTGCAAGTATTTAAACGAAATAGTGGATTCGAGGACATTGGAGACAAAAACATGAGTCAGTTTGTGTATCGATTTGTTTACGGTCTGAAGCCAGAGATTTGCCAGATGATTAAACAACATATGCTGTGTTGGCAGGGAAAGCCCATAGATGAGATTCTGAAGTATGCAAAATATTGTGGAGACGATATTGAGGATAGACACAAGAAATTGCAGGAAAAAGTGATGTGGGCTCAGGTGAAAATGGCAGAGAAGCAGGGAATTAATTTGGAAAATCCGAGTGAAAATCCAGGAAAAGATTCTGGAACGAGTGGTGATACGGGAAATGGTGGAAAATTTAGAGGACGAATGAGTAGAGAAGAAGCTAAAAAGAAATTTCCTTGTCATGGATGCGGAAAATTGGGGCATTGGAAGGATGAATGTAAAAAGATTCGGAATAATAATGGCCCAAATCAAAACTTAAATCCACAGACGCAGAATGACTCACAACAGGGTGTAAATCACCAGAGTCAATTACCACCTCCACCTGTTCAGGGTAATGTAAGCAGAGCAAAACATGGTACAGACATTGGATACCCAGGAGGGAGTGGTAAGAATGATTATATGACATCACAATTTCTTTTGCAGGACAATTATTGTAAATTCGACTCATGACGGTGCCTAGGAGAGGGGAAGAAGGAGTGCATACTTGGCGCATCCTTACAGGTAGATCAGTCTGGTCCATATGTTGAAGGAAATGTGAAAGGTAATGATATTACTTTCCTTTTGGACACTGGTGCTACCAGGTCTACTGTGAGATCAGCAGACATCCCAGACCTTCCTCTCTCTGGTGAAGATATCCAAGTAGATAGGGGTAGCTAATCAAAGAATTAGAACACCTCTTACAGAACCAATGGAAGTCAAAATAGGAAACTTCAGAGAAATGCACCAATTTGTAGTGTGCGATTCTAGCCCAGTAAATTTATTAGGTAGGGATTTATTGTGCAACATGAACTGTACAATTTTCTGCACGCCGGATGGTGTGGCAGTTCAGACACCAGATGAGGACCATGTTTATAAAATTATGGTTGCAAAACAAGGTACAGAAATAGATGAAATGTTTTCGCTGATAACAAAAGATGAGTTGCCAGAAGAATTAAAAGGTACAGTAAACTCAATAGTATGGGATTTCACCGGAAAAGAAGTAGGACTTATGGCAAAAATAGATCCAGTTCAAATTACAGTAAAAGAAGGTGCAATTTTCCCAAATACTAAACAATACAAAATGAGTGCAGAAGTAAAAGCAGGAGTCATTGAAGAAATCAATCGAATGGAAAAACAAAACATACTAAAAGAAGTAATGAGTAGCCCATGTAATTCACCAATCATGGGACTAAAGAAACCTAGTGGAAAATATAGGATTGTTCAGGATCTGAGGAAAATAAATAAAATTGTAGAACCATGTTGTCCCATAGTACCAAATCCTGCAGTAATTCTATACCAGATCCCTTGGAATGCAGGATGGTTCACAGTAATTGATTTGTGTCAAGCATTCTTTTCAATACCATTGCATCCAGACAGCCAGTATCTTTTCTCATTTAAATTTGAGAACAAAGTCTATGTGTGGAACCGTGTTCCTCAGGGGTACACAGAAAGTCCTTCAATTTTCAATCAGATACTGAAAAAGTGCCTTGAAAAACTAGTGATGCCAGGAAGCTCAGTTTTAGTTCAATATACTCGACGACTTGTTAGTAGCTTCAACCACCAGAGAAGACTGTGTTGTTGATTCCATAGCATTATTAAATCTTTTGGCTGAGGAAGGGCATAAAGTCTCACCTGAAAAGTTACAGTTTTGCAGGACAGCTGTTAAATATCTGGGACACCAAATTGAGAGGGGAAAAAGAAGAGTAACCTCTGAAAGAGTAGAATTAATAAAGAGAATGCAAATGCCTGTAACTCAAAGACAAGTGAGAATGTTCCTAGGAATAGTAGGATACTGTCGACAATGGATACCAAATTTTTCCATGTTGGCTAAACCCTTAATTAACATGACGAAAAAGAAAGCAAAGGACCCTGTTGAATGGGAGGATGAAAGTGTAGAAGCTTTTGTAAAATTGAGAAACGCACTTTGTTCAGCACCTGCCTTAGGCATGCCTGATTATAAAAGAGAATTCGCATTATTCTGTCAAGAGAGAGAAAATTGTGCACTTTCTGTCCTAACTCAGAGACATGGACTAGACAGACGTCCTATAGCATATTTTTCTGCTACATTGGACCCAGTAGCAGCCGCGTTGCCAGGATGCTTAAAAGCAGTAGCAGCGACGTGTTTGAGCATTGAACAAAGCGAGTCAATTGTGATGGGACATCCTGTAAAAGTGTATGTTCCACATGCAGTTGTCATTCTGTTGACAAGAACCCGAACTCAGCATCTTACTCCTAGTCGGCTGACTAAATATGAGAGGATAATAATGGGTGCTGAAAATGTGACCATGGTAAGGTGTACAATAATAAATCCAGCAACTTTATTGCCAGACCCATATCATGAAACAAATAAAGATGACGAAGAAGATGAACATGATTGTGTACAAATTACAGAATTATGTACAAAACCACGCCCAGACATAGAGGAACAGCCTCTTAAAAAGCCAGACAGGGAGTTATTTGTCGATGGTTCATGTCAAAGACATGAAGATGGTAAACTAACTGCTGCCTATGCGGTATGTGAATTAACTGGAATAGTTGAAGCATCCTATTTACCAGGAGTCAAATCTGCACAAGTAGCTGAATTGATTGCTTTGATAAAAGCTTGCAAAATTGGGAGGAATCAGAGAGTGACCATATTTACTGATAGTCAATATGGTTACGGGGTCGTGCATGATTTTGGCCAACTGTGGATGCAGAGGGATTTCATGACTTCTTCAGGATCCCCCATTAAAAATGGACAATTTGTAAGGGAATTGCTAGAAGCAATACAATCACCAAAAGAATTGGCTGTGGTGAAATGTGCCGCACATCAGTCAGGAGATGACTGGGTGGTAGTCGGCAATAGATATGCAGACTTGGTGGCTCAACATTGTGCCAAAACCAGAACGTCAGTCAATAAGAGGGTGGAAAGAATGGGAATCAGCTGCCAACTTATGCTGTATATGCCACCTGAAACTTGGAATGAAGTGAAGAAATTGCAAGATGAGGTTGATGAAAGTGAGAAGAATTTGTGGATCAAAGTGGGTTGCTCCCAAAGAGGAGAAGATGAAGTGTGGATCAGTGCAGATGGCAGACCAGTCATGCCAGACTGTTTACTCTCACAAATGGCTAGAATGCACCATGGAGACTCACACATAGGGAGAGATGCAATGATTAGGCTGTTCAGACAAAATTGGTACAATCCCAAATTCAGGGCTGTTGCAGAGAGTCTTTGCCAGAGATGTCTAACTTGCCAAATGCATAATCCAGGCAGGAAAACGATAATTGGGTTTGGGAAAATTGGAAAGGCAGAGGGCCCATTTATAAGACTCCAGTTCGACTTCATACAGTTACCCCCATGCAGAGGACTAAAATATGTACTAGTCATAGTGTGTCTGTTTTCAAAGTGGGTGGAGGCTTACCCTACTAGGAGAAATGACAGTATTACAGTTGCAAAACTGTTGTTACGAGAGCTCATACCTAGGTTTGGTTTCCCAGTATCTTTGGAATCAGATAGAGGAAAACATTTTAATAGCGAAGTGATCCAGATAATCTGTGAAGCATTTCAAATCAAGCAGAAATTGCACTGTGCATATCGCCCAGAGGCTTCTGGAGTGGTTGAACAATTAAATGGCACTATAAAGTCAAGATTGGGAAAAATGTGTGCATCAACATCATTAGAGTGGCCAGACGCATTGCCACTTGTCTTGATGGGACTCAGAAGTATACCTGACAGAACGACAGGATTGAGCCCCCACGAAATAATGATGGGAAGAGCAATGAGACAAACACATGTTCCCACAAACATACTGGTGAATATATCTGATGATATGGTTTTGGATTATTGCAAAGGATTGGCTGACCTAGTGCGTTCTGTCTCTCATCAGGTTGGAGAAGACGCAGTTTCCAGGCAGCCTGAACTAGAACATGATCTGAATCCTGGTGATTGGGTGGTAGTGAAGAATCACACCAGAGAAACGTGTCTATCAGCCAGGTGGAGCAGACCTTGTCAAGTCATATTGACCACCAATACAGCAGTGAAGTGTGCAAGATTTCCTAATTGGATTCATGTAAGCCACACAAAAAGAGTACCAGAACCTGAAGAAGAGAATCCACAGATAACACCAATCACTGAAGAAGCTGAAGGTTGCCCAGCTGAGGAATCTCAGGTTAGAGGTTCGAGAGAAGCTGACGGAGAACAACCGAGCACAAGTCAGGATTGGATACCAGTGGTAGAAGTTCCTTAAGTATATTACAGAACGAGAAATCAAACAAAATTGGAAGAAATTGAAGAAGATCAGATAGGTGAAGAAGAAGAAGTTCAGGATCAAGAAGAAAAGATAGTAAAAGATCCTGAACTAAATCAGATAGGGAAAGAAAATTGGACTAAAAACAGTGAAGATTTAATTGACTTTACACAGGGAAAGACAGGTTTAGAAGAATCAGGTCAGGCTGCAGAAGTTCACAGTGCGATAAGCCCTGATCAGAAGCAGTTAGATCAAGAAGAATTCACTAAAGAAAAAGGGGTTAATACAAATGAACATAAAGAAATAAAAAAGGAACAAAGCCAACATCTTGAAAGTCATTGTGGAGCTACTGAAAAGAAACCAATCAGACCTGAAAAAGAACAAACAAAAGAAACAGTAATCAAAGAAAACAAAACAGTATTGAGCAGTGAAAATAACGAGATCTTTGAAGACGTAAACAGAGAAACAGTGCCAACAAAGAAAACAAGAAAAGGAGATCATTGGCCAAGTGTCATTAAAAGAGTAAAATACCACATAACAACCAGAAGTGAAGATCCAGAACAAGTACCTGAAGTAACAAGTCAAACTGAACAAGAGAAAAAGTCAGGAAAAAGAAAAAGTAAAAGACTGAGACTTGTGAATAACAAATTCAAAGGTCCTGACTGGACTTATATCATTCTTGAAGATTTTGAAAGCTCAGAGTCAAGTGACAGTGGTGGCGAAGGAACAAGTGCAGAACTAACATACGAAGAAGAAACAAGACCACCCTGACTAAACAAAAGAATCATCTAAAGAAAAGAAGAAGAGATAAGAAGAGCAATCTTCCTTGTCGAAAAATGCCTGATGATAGAGTTACTGGGAGACCAAAACGAAATTGTTGTAGGAGATGCTGTGCAATCTGCATATGTAGTCTAGTATTGGTGCTTATAGTATGGTTAGTCCTGATTGTAGCAATTCCTTACCTTATGATAATAGATAAGAAAATAAATAATGAAACTAAAGGAAGGACAGCAAACATGAAGGGCAATAGAGTAGAATTAATGGCAGAAGATGAGGCAGAAATTCATCATGAAATAGCTGATAACGACACTAGTTTAAATGTTTTCACAAAGTTATTATTTCAGTATGTAGACACAATGGAAGTTAGTAATTGTTATGTCTGTATGAAGTTACCTGAATCAGTAGCGGAAGGATTAACATACCATCATTTACCACTGACATATGGCATCTCATGTAGTGTATTAACAAGTTTATTTTATAGAACAGGTAGGCTACAATATTATTATTCAAACTTAGATGTGATATTTTCTGAGGTTCCGATTCGCAAGAGTATGAACCCAGTGCTTACTAGTCAAGACGCACAGTTTATGGGAGAGTTTTTCTTAACAATGAAATCGATAGACCTAACACATGCACATAGACACAATCTAACATGTTCTTTACTAGAAGAAGAAAATATATTTTTGAATTTAGTAGAAGATAGAAGACATGATTTTCAAAAGAAAGCTTCAGAACATAAGGCTCAGTTGCCACCTTGGGCGAAGAAGGAAGGGAGTTATACACCTGGTAAAGCTCAAGCTGCAATGGCTCTGGATTTCGTAAAGAAAGGGAAAATTTGTCTTCATAGGTTAAAGACTGATTATAACAATGTTTTCATCGGTACCAGTGAATGTGAACACAATTTTTTAATTATTGGAGGTTGGGGACTTAAAGGAGGAACAGATTCAGTTTTTCCTGGAATCTATTATGTATGTGGGAATAAGGCTTACTTTAGGCTTCCTGCAAGGTGGTATGGAAGTTGTTATTTTGGAATAGTTTTTCCAAAGATATACCACGTAAAAAGAAACACTGGAAGCAATGAAAACAATAATGAGTTAGTACGTAGAAAAAGAGCTAGTTTTTCAGAAATTGTAGGTGATATATTTGGTGCATTGATACCTTCAGTGGGAATAATTCTGAACTCAAGGAAAATATGTAAATTGTCTACAGTGGTTGATCGTTTATCAACGGATACTGCTGGAGGTTTTCTAATGATTAATACGGAGATGGTTGCGATTAGATCTATGGTGATGCAAAATCGACTTGCTCTTGACATTCTATTGGCAAAAGAGGGAGGAGTCTGTAAATTATTGAAGACGAAACATTGTTGCACTTACATTCCTGATAAGAGTGCAGAAATTGGAACGTACATTCAGAACATAACTAAACTTGAGAAAGAACTTAAACCACTGGAAGTTGATAGTGTATGGGAAAGATTGACAAATAGTATATCGTCAATTGGAACCTGGTTTGCTAATATAGGGAAAGGACTTATAGGTCAAATATTAGTACCCTTAGCAGGGATAGCAATAATAATTTTAGCAATAACAATATGGTGCAAATGCTGTAGAAAGAATGGGACATATAAAGTGACAGGAAAAGGAAAGAAGAGAAAACTAGATGAAATCGAACTAGAAGAATGGAGAAGTGATTTATACAAGAAATTAAACGGAGAGTGTAAGAATAGAAAAAGTAAAATTGAGAATGAAACGAATTGCTAGAAGTTGGCATCTGATTGAGGGTAGTATTTTGATGGCTCAGAAACGCCATCAGAGAGGGGATTGATGGAGCAAGGTTTCAAAATTGAAACTTGCTTGTATGCAATCTTCCTCATAGTATTAATATATTAAAATTTGTACTGTCAATACTAATCCTTGCATTCACAAACACGAAAGGGATAGACGCTTGCCTATGTGTTTTACTAATGAATAACGCTTGTCCATAAACCAAGATGGCCGCTAAAAGCGCAGGACTTTATTGCGCATGTCACAACCTGATCACATGGTGTGACGTCTTTCTTTGCTTGGTGGGAAACTTCTGCTTCTGCGCAGTGTGTATTAAAATGGCCGCTAAATGTTTTCACATGCTTAAGCTTGCTCTTATGTCATTATTAAATTGTCGTTTTCTTAACGCTACTAATGCAGGATAGTATTATGATTAAATGGGAATAGAGTTAGGGAAAGTGGGTATACAGTGAAACTTTTTATTTGTGATTTTAATATTTTCTTCTTGCACTTTTAGTAATTCGTAAACTTGGGCCTGGGTTGGTGTCTTGAAACTCGAGAGACAGAGGGTTCTGCGCATGTGTCCTGTATGCCTGCCAAGTGAAGTCAACTTGGACGTCTCCCAAGGCCACGACCTATTGGCCGAAGATGATGTACCCAATGTTTCCAGCGGAACAATTTGTTACTTTTCTCCTGTAAAATATATAACATTTGTCATGAGACGGGTGGGAAATAAAGCGAATGTATTAATTTGAAGGGGAGGGAACGTAAAGACAATAGGCTTTACAATTTAGGCCAAAACGATATGGTGCGAGAATCCACCCCTTCTCCCTGTCCAATCAGAAGTAGTGGTCCCATATTTTAGCAACATTAAGGGGAGGTATATGGCGTAGAAGGGTATAATAGATATAGAATTAGCTAATTAGTTAGCACAGGAGAGCGGAGATGCTGACAGAAGAGCTCCAGACTGCCCAGCTGATCGGTTGCTGACTGAATTCCTGTCCGGAAGAGGTCCTGAGGAGGGGCGGCGGAGTCCATTAGACGGGAGAATCGAGAGAAGTCGAGTATCAGAGAGGGGAACGGCGCAGGCGTCGTTGTAGAGAGGTCACCGGTCCTGTCCTGATCCTGGAAGAAGTCTTTACTTTTCATCCTTCCTGGGTCCTATCTTTTCCAACTCCTTGGCTAAGGGGCTTGGTTCTCGTATTTTAGGTAATTATACTGCAACCTTTAGTTGCGCTGCTGTTTCTATCTTCTCCTCTTCCTTTTTCACCGTCATTTATTAGCAAAATCATTTCTATGCTTTTTCTTGGGTATTTTCAATCAAGTACCGTGTTTTCTGTATTTTACTCTGCCAAAACTTTAGATAAACATTTTAAAAACTTCCTGACTCAGTGGTTATTTCAGGATCATGTACTATAATGAATGTCACTCATTTTAAACTTTCCAATTAGCAAAGGATCCATTGATAAGTTATTACTCTTCAATCAGAAGGTAATTGGTAGCAGGGATTTTGATAAAAGAGTACATCTGACACCCAGCGTAAGTATTAGTGTAGTGTGAATGTATGGGCCCAAGTGAGTATATGGTGTATGAATGTTGTTGGCTAATATTGCGCTGGATCAGTACCATTAAGTTAAAACGCTTGGCTCCGCTTACGAAAAAAATATTTCTTGCTACGCCCAGATAAAGGCACGAGAACAACCACGATACACTGTGCGTACATAAAGGACGTTAATTGGAGGCACACACTGTGTTCCTTTCTAAGAAGTTTGACAATGATGGAATTGATTTAATACAGCTCACCTTTCAAAGGATTCACTACACAGCACCGTCATCTTGTTGTACAGGTGTCACAAGCTACTTGTGGAGAGAACATGCATTCATGCATTGCCCATTCACTAAATATACAAAACCGCCTTGTCACTCACATTTGGACCTTCGTCATTTTATCCATAAGATACATCACAGCTCCCCCTTTGCTAAACAAAAACACACTAGACCATCTGGAGCATATACCTGCACTGCACTCTAGCTAATACTGTACCATCAATTAACTTGTTACCACCTATCAATAACAACAGGCCCTGCCAATATGCTGCAATGAACTCGTCCAGTTCATCCTCTTCTTGAATCTTTCCTCCCAAGAAAGTCAGAAAATGCAGACCACAGTAACACTTTTCCATTCAGGCAAACAGTGCACCTCAAAATTATAGCCCACAATTTGGTTGTTAGGCAAGGCATGGAGGCTGATCCTTTGACTTGATTCAGCTTGTATGTAAAATGTATAGCAATAATTCGTTATTTTTGCAAGACCAATCTTCCCCAAATTTAGGGCATAAACTGACAGACCGCTCCAACAATTCACTGCTCTTTTCTGATCAGAAAATATTTCTGCTATTAATGTAGTCGAGCCGCAAGAGCAATTGTGTATTCCTCGTTCCCACACCGAGTAAACACAACATTCAACCCATATTCAGATTTCTCTTGTTTGTGCCCAAGGGTTGAAGTGTCTCTTCAGAACGATGCCTTTAATGTTTTAGTAATTATTCACACGCTTTTTACTTGATTGCCAACTATACTTGTTCAACAAGGCTTAAATTATTAACAATCTGATTCATGCGGATACACATTTCCTTATTTATTGGACAGAATGCAGCAAATAGGCCACCCACCCCACTGTACAAAAGGTATGACTCAGATGGAACACTTGTATGTAAAAAGCAGGATGCCTCACTCTTCAGTGTTATCCCCTATTAGGCAATATCTTAATCTAACGAGCCCAAATTAATGTTTTTTACTGTACTTTTTTGGTTTTTAAATTAAGCACAATTTACAAGGATGGGTTCCTGGATATGAGTAACTATAGGGTCCAGAGTGCACTCTAAATAGGACAAAGATCAGGGTCAGCACTCCACGTACACACATCATCCTTGACTGCAGGTAGAGGTGGGCAAGCAGATCGAGGCTCAACTCAAGGGAAGGTGTTGTGGTGAGAGTCTAGATACAGTACAACAGAGTAATCCAAGCTTTAGTGAAGTATTAATGTCCAGATCAGGATGGAGCGTTCACATTTAATAACTCGTTACACAAAAATATGTCCCAACTAGGTAGTTCTAGTTAGGACCACGTTTCCATAGGAAGTAGATTTTTGGTTTGCTAATAACTTTGGCATCGTTTTAAGAATGTTCACAAAACGTTGCCAAAAAAACAAAAAACAAGTCTCATCCAGCTCAGCTCCATCCTAAAAAGTTTAGGCATGATCTTGTCAAGTGGGGGCTGAGAAACAAAAAAAGTGGACGAGGGACAGGGGGGTATCACAAATGCGTTTTCCCGATGCAATTTTCTATAGGAAAATTGAACAGCGATAACACAAACTACTGACCGAAAATACATCAAATTTGCCAGAAAGCTATATTTTTACCCAGCAACTGTGCTTTTTGTGATTTGGTATATATTCTCTCAGAAGTTTGAGAAATTAAGGTTCAAAATGTATGTACATATAAAGACGCGGAGGATTCGCAGACACAACAGATATAAATAGAAGATCCGATCTGCTGCCGTCAACATTGACAAAGATGTTGCGGCAGGTATTTTAGAATTCGGGGACTCAATCCCCGATCCTGAAAAAAGAATTCAAAAACATAGGAGGGTAGGGACCCTGACTCCCTTGGCCCGGTTTGTGGGGGGGGAGACAAACTGATTCCCCCATTGCCCAAAATGGGTTATTTTTTGTTTTTTTTAAACTCTTACTGCAAATCCAGAGGATCTGCAGTAAAATAAACAAGCATTGGCATAGCCAATAGGTCTCGCTTTTGGGACCTTATAAGTATTTAGTTATGCAGCACAATATCCTTGGGGCAACAACATTAACTGTTGCATGGTTAAACACTTATAAGGTCCCAAAGGCGAGACCTATTGGCTATGCCAATGCTTGTTATTATAGTCACCCACAATCATATAAAATAAAACTATCTATGCTGCCAAAATCAGAACCAGTAAGTGAATAGGCATTACAGCAATCTGCTTAAAAAAAAAAAAAAAAAAAAAAGTAGGTGTGAATAATATCTGGTAATCAGTAGCCATCGTGAAACTAAGGAGGCTGGACACAAGTTATTAAACAAACAAGCCTATATCTTAGTACAGTGATCCTATCAGCTAATTTCTTATTCCCTAGAGCTGCAGTGCCACATCGCCATATATATTTGATGCAGAGCCACTAATGTATGGACATTTTACAACTTGCATATAATGTCTCCTCTTTCCTCATGCCAATGCAAGCATGCGGAACTGTGAAATTCTAGCCTATGCACAATGTAATGTCCAGTAGGCCCTATGAAATATTAGGACGTAAGCTTGAGCAAACACTGCAGCAAGATATGCTTTCAATGTGGAAAGTCAATTTTTTAAACATGTTTCATAGAAGGGTGATGTGCACACCCTTTGATGGATTGCTGAAAACAGTAACTTTTATTCATAATAATCATGTGGCTATTTGCTATGCTATATTAAATAAGTATTTATAAAATGTGAATACACCTTGAGTAAAAGTGAACAATTGTATTTTACAGACACAAACGCGAGCCTCGAATACACCGTCCAAATGAAAGTCATGATTAGCCAGAGCAAAATAAAGATGTATGGATGGATGGTAGGAGGGACGGACAGGTGGATGAATCAATGGAAAGAGAGAAAGGCAGACGGGCGGATAGATGTACAGACAAATGGATGGGTGGAGAGTTGCACATGAATGGACGGACAGAAGAAGGTACAGATGGAAGAGAGAACGGGCAGACGGACGGGCAGGTAGATGGACGGATGGATGGATAGCTGTATCCGTATGGTTGGTTGGGTGGACGGATGGACAGACGGCAGGACAAAGGGCGAGATAAGTGAAAGTAAAGCGATAGGGAGCCAGCGATGTGGACACTGACAGGGGGCGGTGACAGAGAGGCAGGGAGGTACGTGTGTGTGTGTGTGTGTGTGTGTGTGTGTGTGTGTGTAGGGGGGATCCTCGCCGGGGCGAAAGGTAATGACGTGAAGAAAGTGTGACCGGAGGGAGAGCACAGGAGAGAGTATGTGTACGTGGGGCGGAGTGATGTAGATAAAGAGAGGGGGTACGGATGTGCACCGGTAGAGAGCTGTGATGTGCGGTTGGAGGGATGGAGTGTGCAGGAGTAGAGGAGAGAGCCGGTGGGCGGGAACAGGTGAATCAGGAGGAGAGGCGGAGTAGAGGCTAGGGCACAGGTTGAGGAGCGGGAAGGTACGGGTGGAGGGGGTTGTTCGAGTGGAGCAGGAATACGGGTGTAGTAGACGAGATGTGCTGGTGAGGGGGCGTATGGCACAGGTGAGGGGACTCAGGTGGAGCGGGGGTGCGCGTGGAGTAGAGGGTACAGGGTGAGGAACGTAGGCACATAGGTGGAGGGCGGATATGGAGCAGACACACAGGTGGGTACAGGTGGAAGAGTGAACGGATCAAGGTAAAGTAAAGGTAGTGGTAAAGTGAAGGAAGCGGTGCAGGAGAAGAGTGAGGGTGGCAGCGGCAGACGACCCCATCCGCGCCGGGGTGGTGTGGCGAGGTGTCCCGTGTGCCTTGTTCTGCGCCCCTGCCTTACTGCTAAGCTCTCCGCAGGAGCTCCGCTCGGCTCTGATCTTATCAGCTGGAGCTGCAGGGAGCTGGCACCACCGCCAGGGGGTGGGGAGTAGAGCGAGAGGTCACTCCCAGACTTGGCGCTTCTGCCCTCCTGCCGGGGGTAGTGCCGTCCCAAGTGTGAGACGGAGGCAAGCTCACACCGCACTCTCCACCGGGAGCGCAGCGAGCAGAGACGGGCTGTAGCACCGAGCACAGCGTGCAGAGACACCCCGAAGCGGTGGCCCATCGGCAAGCGAGCTGATAATCTGCTCGAGGAGGCCAGCCGATGGGGGGGAAAAAGCCTGCATCGCACTACGCATTCCACCCAGGGGAGGAAGGCGCGCGGCCGCTATCGTAAAAGCGTGCCGCACTTGTTTTTCCAGTGAAAGTGTTTTGGAAGGACAGATAATGAAAAGTTATCAGTAGGCGCTGGGGTAAGGCAGGCTCAAGGAGAAAAGAAAAGACGCGCGGCCGCGAGACGCGCTCTGCGGTGGGGGGAGGGGCGTTGAAGCGCGAGCAAGACAGAGGCGGAGCAATGCGCGTGCGCTTGGGCGAGCGAGAGGAAAGCCAAATGGCGCCTCTGCTCGTAACTGTGCGCGTAACCGCACGCTCTATGCCACACAAAAAGCTGTGGTCGGCTTTTTAAAGCCCACTCACTAAATGTCTCGCCATAGCAGCGCATGCGCTGGCTCAGGCTGTCTTGTGGATTGTTACCTGCCTTGTTATGTTGGCCTAGGCCTGGCTGCCATGCTGCATTTCTTTGCGCACGTTACACTGAGCCGGGCCTTCCTCGCCCTTTGCCCGTGCCAAGTTCTTTTGCACTGTCTGCATTTTCTGTTGTTCACCTTTTTGGGCTCAGTCTGCACAAACATGTACAAGGTCGCATAACAATGTATTTCGGTTCTTCCTGATATGGCCAGTCTCGCGCACCCAGACATAACATTATGTGCAATTGCCATGAAGAATTTGGTATGCTTTTAATACTGTGGTTTACTAGCGCTTAACACACTTGGAGAACTCCCTTTCAGTGAGAAGAGCTATGATGTCCTGCTGATGTAATTCTGCATCTAGAGACTGAGGTATGGGGGTTCGCTAGTCAAAGCCCAGAGGTCTTCTATTATTATAATAAACTAACTTACTGCAAGGGAGGGTGGTAATGTTATTTATACGTTTATCCACTGAGCTCTGAGATGCTTTCCCGTTTGTATTCTATGGAATTGTAACCATGCTGCTTATATTAGTCATATGCATTATGCTATTAGTACTGACACGTGTACTGTACATTAGAGCACGTAAGTTGGAATAAACATTTTAACCTATCCAGTGTCTCTGCCTACGCACCTTGTGGACAAGTACGAGTGAGTGACGAAAGAGTGTTCTTGCTTCTGCGAGTCCTGAGATAAAGATACCGTGTTCCGGGTTGTCCAAACATTGGTGCTTTGGTACTAATGGGATGCTAAGCTAGTTGGGTTGGGGTTTTTGGGTGCTACGGTATATGGTGGCAAACCACTGTATTCCGGGGTCCCATTATCCTGTGCATAGCTCTGTGTATGTGCAGAAACCTTATGACATGGCGCCCAACGTGGGGCAGCTTATCTGCGAGACGCTTGAGTAGTACTTGTGCTTGTCCACAAACCCCTCGCGTACGCTTCCGGAGGCGTATGTGACGGTGATACCTCCTATATTGAATGTTTTATAGGTTCTTTCAAGCTTGATATTATTAAAAAGGTTAGTTAACAGACCCATTTTTGTGCTCCCTGTTAGGTTGTCGAATATAATTGTTTAGTCATGGCTGGTGTGGCGATAGCTGCACATAGTCGAGAGCACTCCGAGACCACTTAGCTGTGTATGGAGTGCCCGATACAGGGGTCGAGTTGGTCTTTGTGGTTCAAGCCGATCCGGCTTATCACTTTGAAGTGTTTTACACTTGGATCACTTTTGAAGCGGTGGATGCAGGTGATAAGCTGTTTCATGAATATAAACCCACCGCTGTTCCTGCTGCCTATCGACCCTATACTGCTCTTGAAGTGCCTCTCACGGCTTGGCAGCACCGTGTTTGGTTCAATGGCGCCCTACCACAACCAACTACCGCAGTTCGTTTAGGCCCCTTGTCAATTCAGGGGGCCACTTGGCCTGTATTGGCCGGGTATACCCCGCATCCAAATTATCTGGCATTACCGCTTGCGGAACTGCGCACTATGCATACCGAATTGGTGCGAGTGCATCGAGCCTTAGTGACATATGTTACAGGTAGCCTCCATGGAGCTGCTCCTGTAGTCGCAGGCCAACCAGCTATTGCAGCTGGAGTGACCATAAGTCCTGTCATGGTAAATTCTGTGATGGGCAAACGTCCACAAAATAAGGACGACTATCCTTACTGGCTTGCAGAAAAGTTCGATCAGATAGAAGCAGTGTTTCCACATACATCCCCAGTAGATAAACACCGCATCCTCACGATAAGTTTGCCAAAAGACATAATCCCCGATTTGACATCATGTGAAAACTGGGGTAAGGTATTCGCAGCAGTTTATTCAAAATGTTTTGGAACTCCTTCCATGACGGTTCTACCCTCTGTAATTAAAAAAGTACAGGATGAGCATGGCCCTGAAGCGGCTGTGGAATTAGGGATGAGACTAGTGGGAGTGTTTGATGTAGTAGCTGAGCTGATCCTTGGAAATGTCAAGGGCGATGCTATGAACTTCCAAGTAGCGAATGCTTTGGCTTTGGTCCCAGAGTTGGACAGGCCTCGCGAATTACCGAAAAGTATAGCCCGGGCTTATAAAACAATTGGAAGAAACAGCCTAGGCAACAAGCCTTTTGCTAAAATGCAAACTCAATCGCAAACACAAGTTACACAACCAAAAAGTACATCTGAGAAAGATGATAAACCAGTCTTCACTAAAAAGAGTTGGAGACAGAAAAAACAGGGTAAGCAACAAAAGAAGCCGGGGTCGAGAGGCGCATCCCCAGTTTCGGTTTCTTCTGAACGTACTTATGATTTACGTGATAGGTCGAGGATTAAATCACCAGAAAGGTTTCAGAGCTCTGATACGCGTTCTCCTCGTTCTTCACAGGCCCAGACGTCGTCACAGGCTGGTGGAGGAGGACGGCAAGATAGAGGAAGGGGCCGAGAGGCTCCCCAGGAGCGAGACCCACCTCGACAACAAGTCAGAGGTAAAGCAGAAGACTTTCATCTTCCTCGACCGCAATTTCAGAAGAAAAAGGTTGCCGCTGTCACAGCGAAATATGCCTCAGACCGTGAGAACGAGACTCCAGAATTGGACGTGGGCAGTGACCCTCCTAGACAGCGCCGCGGAAGTTACCATAGTGCGGGAGGCGCTACGTCCTCATATGGAGGCGACAGCAACTGAAACATTCGTTACTGTAGAGACAGCTGACACGAGAGTGGCACCCCTGACAGACTATATAATATAGTCATACAAATTGAAGGTGACATACCGCGTGAAATAAAAGGGATTTTTTGGGAAAATCTAACCTCTTCATATGACATTTTGTTAGCAGAGGTGGATTGGCCACCCCCATTCGTTTTAGCTGCACATAAAGGAGAGGAGGTAATCCTTCCAAGCTTTTCAAGGCATGTCCCAAAAGACAAAGCTGAAGCACTTGCAGCTGAGTGGGCTGTGTACCTGGCACCAGCGTTATACCGCAACCATGTGGGATGGGATGAAGAATCACCTCCTCATGCAATACCTTTGCGGTCACTACCGCAACCACAACCCCAATATCCCATCAAACGGCAGGCAAAGGCCCCGTCTCAGAAATTCTGACACAGTTGGAATATCAGGGAGTAATTGAACCATGCGTATCACCTATGAACAATCCCCTTTTCGTGGTTTCTAAACCCGATGGATCGTACCGCTTAGTTTTGGATTACCGGCATTTAAATACTCATTGTCGGAACTTTGCGGTGCAAAATACACACAGTTCTGCGCTTGTAGACAGTCTTGTTCGTAAAAAATACAAAACGACACTTGACCTTTCAAACGGTTTCTACACGCACAACCTAGCCCCGGAGAGTGGTCAATGGACCGCATTCACATCCGGTGGTAAATTATTCCAGTTCCGGCGTTTACCCATGGGCTACAAAAATAGTCCGGGTATATTCGCCGCCCGTGTTGTTTCTTTGTTAAATGACATTGATCAAGATGCATGTTCGTATGTAGATGACATCTATCTGACAGTCTCATCTGTACACTTCTGCTGAATTGCGCTTTACATCTGTCGAAAAAGTTCTAACTGCAGTGCAAATGGCGATTCTAAAAGAACGCGCACTGGCACAGGGAAAGCGGATTCTGATGGTTACGCCCTGTCCTGCCTTGGAGGCAGTAACAAAGGCAAGTGTACCGAACTCAAAAGCAATGCATCCCCGTTGGATACAATGGGCTACATCCTTGACGTCATCAGACGTCACTTTTATTTTTGATTCTTCTCTTCAGACTCAGGAGTTCTTACAGTATGAATTCGTTCATCCTCCTCCTCTGTTTATATTGCCGCTTGAGGATTACAAATGTGTGATCTACACAGATGGTTCGGCGCAACCGGCCACTGGGTCCAAGCACGCTTATTCAGCTGCATGTGCTATTGTTGCGGGATCCTTTGTGGATGGAAAGTTCAAATCCACTGTAGTGCACACACGCACACTTGGAGATAGTACCGCACAATTGGCCGAGCTGCATGCATTGCTACTTGCGCTTGAGTTTGCTTCTCAGGATGAGACCACTCTAATTGTATGTGATTCTTTTTACTGTGTACAATCTTACAATGACAATCTGTTTTTCTGGTCGAAAAACGACTACAAGGACGCAAAAGGGAGCACAATTAGGCATAAAATGCTTTGGGTTCGAGTGGCAGAATTGCAACAACGTCTGCCCCTCACACAGGTGGTTCACACCTTAGGCCATCAGCGGGTGGGCGCACATGCTATTGGTAACGATCTGGCAGATGAAGCTGCCCGTTCAGCAGTAGTAACGTGTTCAGTAGCAGCGGATACCAGGTCCATGTCTAAAATAGACTCTGTTATTCTAGCAGCTATTGCTGCAACCAAGGAAGGTGATAATTACCCTACAGGTTTTCCTTCCAAGTATTCTTACAAGTTAAGTCCCGAGCAGGTTCCTTATGTACCAATACCTGACGTTGGAGATCGGCTGATCCCCAACGCGGACCGCAGGAGTGCCTTGATATCAGCTGCACACGAAGGCATGGCTTCGGCTCATGCAGGTGTGTCAGCTACAGTTTCCATCTTGCAGCAGCGTTATTGGTGGCGTGGATTGTATAAAGACACCCGTGCTTTTGTGCTTTCTTGCGACGTTTGTCAACAGATCAAGCCTTCCACGGTAACACGTCCACCACAAACACCGCTCTGCATTGCTAACAGACCCTTTGGGTGTGTTTACTTGGATCACTGCGGTCCATTCTCATCAGACACTGCCTATAAATACATCTTAGTGGCAGTGGACTCGTGCACACGGTTTCTCTGGGTCTGGCCACAACGGAGTGCTGACGCCCGAAATGTAATCAGGGATTTGCGTGTCTTTGTGGGAATTTTCGCATGCGGCACCTTCCATTCGGACCAAGGTCCAGCGTTTGCCTCTAGGGCTTACAAGGATGCAATGGCTTCGCTTGGGGTGCGGGTGAAATTTTCGTCTCCGTATAGGCCTGAGGGCAACTCTATCGTTGAACGAATGAACCGTGACTTAAAGCAATCCTTAACAGCTAGGGTTATAGGTACTGGCAGGAACTGGCTGGCCCATTTGTATACCGTTCAGCGTGCACTTAATAATCTCCCTAGAAGACCTCTGGGTGGGCGGACCCCTTACGAAATGCTCTTTGGCATAAGAATGTTTGTGCCTGACCTTGAGGGTCCAGACATCGCGGCGCAATCCGCCAAGTTCGATGTAGATAACCATTCTGCTATGTTACAGGACTTACAAGAAGCCCGAGACAAACTTGCAACTACACATTTGCCTTCAGCCACAGATCCTGCGTTGCAGATTCCGGTAGCCGGCTGGCTTCCGAAAGTTGGAGAACTGGTTCGAGAGAAGGTTGAAAACAAAAAGAATTTGGCCCCTCTTTTCGTGCACCGGTTCCGGTTCTTGGCCTGAAGGGAACACGTACAGTCATTTTACCACCGCTTCCTGGTCGCAAAGAGAACAGATACATCTCAGTTGAAAATGTCAAGCTACAGCGCCTGGCCGATCCTGAATAGTGTCACGCCAGCGGTCTCTTGTCCTGTCATTTATCGGACATATGTTTGTGGCCCATCTACACGAACTATCGCTGATGCTGTAATTGAGATGGTTGATTTGCCTGAATCCTCTACTTTGCCTGAAACTATAATTGATCCCCAACTCTCCACCAATATCGACGAGGACGAGTATACTTATCCTGCATCAGAATCGGTGGCACATCAACCAACAACGCCACTAAGCCCGACTCGTTATTCCTTTGATTCGGATTCCACATCTTCAAAAGTTCCATCCAAGTTCAGTATTTTTATATCCTGGTTTAGAGACAATTTTTTGATTCCCCCTGGACATACATCTGGTTGGTACTTTTCTTGATTTTTTGTTCATGTCCATTGGCTTTGTCACAGTGTTTTTTCTACTAATCAATGGTCACTATTTACCTGAACGCTCTGCTGTAGACTATGTTGCTGGAACTTTGGCTCCTCATTCCTCGTCTCACATCATGAAGCGTGACCACACATTTGTGAACATTTCAGCTTTCCCAGTTGCTGATGGCATCGTATGGGATGCAGTGAACTATCAAATCCATGGTCCGACGGAAATTATTAATGTACCTAATGTCCTTCGTGTTTCAATGGGTGATGTAGTACAAAATAATATTCATTCTGACGATTGGGATGTGCATGCCGTTGAAGCATTGTTTGCCGATTTAAAATATTATGCATCTTTTAATGCTGAAGATTTATATATGAATTCTGCTAATTATGCCGATTTGTATTGTTACCAACATTGGGGTAATCATTTTCTCCATAAGCCCAGTGCCCTGCGTAGTTCTGTTAACTATACCCAATGGGAACATTGTCCAAACCCCTTGCCAGGTAGCTCTCAAACTCTTCGAAATAAGTTTAATTATTTTACTGATTTTAATCGGTCGAACCCTGCATCCTATTATTTTAGACTTAATAACACATCAACTCAGAAAATTATGTTGACACACACCAAATTGCTTTATTCAGGTTCCTTTCTGAGTGCCCTAGCTCTGGGTGGTTATGAGTACTGGGATAATACAGTGGATTTAAAATCTATTTGGGGCTCCAAGCCATGGCAGGTACAGGGAACCGAGGCGTTGCATCGTGCTTGCCTCATCCCTACCCAAATTATGTTCCTAAATGCTTCCATTTATCAGACTACATGTTGGGGCTTAGCAACCACTAAACAATTGAATACGCCATCAATACCATCCCTATCGAGTTTTCCAAATGAAAGCTCACGATTCAATCTGTCCCTCGTGTCCCTGCAGGCAATGTTACAAGATAATTCGTTTAATGTTTCTGAGCTGGTTCAGTCACCCTGGTTAGTATGGCCTATATCATCTAATGCATGTCAAATGCGTTTTCATGATACTGGTGCTAGCTACACACAGAATAGGCCTGATCCGAGGTTTACTGATGCCCGTACTGTCACTACATACTCTGTTGGTAAATTATGCAAACAATGGCTGCAACATTCGTCCCTTGATTCTGTTAAACAACATTTGTCCCTCCTTACAGGCAATATTGATCTGTCCGACTTTGTTTTGGGACCTCGTGGTCCCCGACCTAAAAGATTCATTTATGAAACATATAATGAACTCTGGAAGCTATCACAAATGGAAGCTGCTTCCCGTCTTCGGGAAATAGATCAAGCAAATATGGAAAAGGTGCTTGCTGTTGTTGACAATAGTATTAATACCCTGTCTTCTCGCATTTACACGTTAGAGAATATTGTGTCCTCTGTAGTTGATATTGTACAAGATGATGTTTCTGTGTTATATCATGGTCAGAATCAATTGCGCTCAGTTATGCAGTTTGCATGGACTTTACAAACACTTAAGTTAGGTAAAGTGCCTTGGCATTTTTTGAACACCTCTGCCTTATTTCTACCTTTTAACTTAACTGACAAACAGCAATTTATGTCCATGAAAGATGCAACTTACACTCTATTACATATCGAAAAGGTGGATCCTTTGCCGTTCTCTGTTGCAGAACTCGATTCTGCTGTATGGCTAGTTCATGGGGTTATCGTTTTACCTTTTTCCTTGTTTGAATTTGACTCGTGCATGAAACATTATCCTGTGGGCCGTTACCGGCCATTGGGCAGTGCTTTCCTGCATGAACTCTGGTCCTTGCCTTTCATGTATAAATGCCTTCGGGACGGCAAGGAAGTCTTTCTCACGGGGGAGTACTGCGACTCGACTATAGGTCATTCGCTTATTTGTAAACACATTAAATTGCATGGCTCATGTAGCGTTTCCTCTCCTAATCTTGCTTGTGTGCTGAAAGGTATTCCTGCTCCTGTTATTTCACCTACTTTCACTCTCCTTTCCAATGGTAGCTATTTACTTTTAAATAACGAAAACTGTTGTGGCCTGCAGGCTGGCATTCCTTACATTGTAACAGTTTCGCACAGGGTTGTCTGCTGCAAAAATGTGCTTTTTCCTCCCCCTCATGACAAGGTTGATATCTCTATTTGGCCTTCCATCCCTACCATGGAAGCAGATTTCAATAGACTGAGCAGAATAAAGGCACTATTATTAAACGAGGAAGTTATGCTCACGTCCGCCCGGGAGACATTCATTCTCCAGGTGGCGAGTACCCACAGTGAAATACAGGCCCTTTTGAACACTAATCTCCCCCAACATTTTGGGGAGTTGATACATCGTATTTTTAACGCATCTAACACTGAAGGCCTAGTACACTTTTTTAAGGTCGTTGGGTCGGGCTCGGTGTCCTCCTTCCAAACTATTTTTGGTGTCATCCCGGCTTTCATACATTCTATTTTTTCCAGTGTCTTTGGCGGTTTCCCATTGATCCTCGCTTTAGCAGCTGGTGTCTTGCTCTTAATTTGCTTTCTGCGTAATGGCTGCTCCCCGATGGGACCTGCTCGATCCAGAACGCCTCCAGCTGCTCCGTGAGCGCCTTCTGGCTGGTTTTGGTGTCTTGCCATTGGCGACACTGAGTGTGTCATATACTCTTTCATTTCGCTTTGCGTATTTCACTTGCGTGCAACCTGTGATGACTTGTGTCCGCTGTCCTTTCACCTGGACTCTGGATTATTGCCTCTCCAATTCGTCATTGTCTGTTCCGGATTTTGTTCAGTTGATGGGTCCCTTAGAGGCCCATGAGCAGGACTGTTCCGTCGCTGGCTGTATGGCGCGTGCGGCTGCACTGGGGATTTTGGCGCAATGGGATATCTGGGCGGCTGCCCAGGATCTCCTACAACAAAGCTGTTTCGTTTATCACGCAAGTTGTCCCGCATTGCTTCTGGATGCTCCCTTTGTTGAGGAGCATTCCTGCTCTTTTGATCTCATGGATTGGATGGCATCTATGTTTTTTGACGATTCCAATGATGAACTCTTGGAGGGTATGGCTTTTTTCTGCACTTTCACTTTCATGGATTGACCTGCCCTTCGCTGTTTGGGCGCACACTGTGCTCCGACGACTATTTTTCTCCTCTGCTGGGCCTCTGTCCTGGCCGCCGGACTGTCCAGGGGAGGGTGTCTTGTGGATTGTTACCTGCCTTGTTATGTTGGCCTAGGCCTGGCTGCCATGCTGCTTTTCTTTGCGCACGTTACACTGAGCCGGGCCTTCCTCGGCCTTTGCTCGTGCCAAGTACTTTTGCACTGTCTGCATTTTCTGTTGTTCACCTTTTTGGGCTCAGTCTGCACAAACATGTACAAGGTCGCATAACAATGTATTTCGGTTCTTCCTGATATGGCCAGTCTCGTGCACCCAGACATAACATTATGTGCAATTGCCATGAAGAATTTGGTATGCTTTTAATACTGTGGTTTACTAGCGCTTAACACACTTGGAGAACTCCCTTTCAGTGAGAAGAGCTATGATGTCCTGCTGATGTAATTCTGCATCTAGAGACTGAGGTATGGGGGTTCGCTAGTCAAAGCCCAGAGGTCTTCTATTATTATAATAAACTAACTTACTGCAAGGGGAGGGTGGTAATGTTATTTATACGTTTATCCACTGAGCTCTGAGATGCTTTCCCCGTTTGTATTCTATGGAATTGTAACCATGCTGCTTATATTAGTCATATGCATTATGCTATTAGTACTGACACGTGTACTGTACATTAGAGCACGTAAGTTGGAATAAACATTTTAACCTATCCAGTGTCTCTTCCTACGCACCTTGTGGACAAGTACGAGTGAGTGACGAAAGAGTGTTCTTGCTTCTGCGAGTCCTGAGATAAAGATACCGTGTTCCGGGTTGTCCAAACATTGGTGCTTTGGTACTAATGGGATGCTAAGCTAGTTGGGTTGGGGTTTTTGGGTGCTACGGTATATGGTGGCAAACCACTGTATTCCGGGGTCCCATTATCCTGTGCATAGCTCTGTGTATGTGCAGAAACCTTATGACAAGGCGAGACCTAAAAAAGAGAAATAAAAAAATAAAAATGAGGTTGGGCTCTCACCCTTTTTAAATAAAAGCACTCTGGGGAGAGCAAGGACCCGGCACAATGTTTTATTTCGAGGAACGGGGTGTGCAGCCCCCTTCACCAAGTCATTTGAAGTTCCAGGAACCCCATTCCCCAGGGCCAATGTTATTCCCCAAGCCATTAGAAGGCCACCGGGATCTTACCCCACAGGGCCTGATGAGGAACACTATCCCGGGGACCCCATCCTTCTGAACACTGTCTTGTTCTGTGCCCGGGAGAGTTCGGGCAGGGAATATAAATCATATTCCCTGCCTGTGCTCTATTGGGCAGGTAACAGTTTTGCTCTCGCCTGGCGGGAGTAGAAACAAAAGCTGCAGGAGCAAAGCAACAGAGCCGGCTCTCACTGCACCCCGGATGGCTGCTGGCAGGGGGCCCGGCCAGACACAGCCCTCAGCCGCGGCCATCAACAATTAGATATGTTGTGGGTGGCCCCAGGTGGGACCAAAAAGAGAAAATAGAATAAAACGACACTGGCAGCACGGGAGTGGACTCCCCGTTACCGCAAAGTAGTGAGACCACAAATAAAATATTCACTGCTCCTTCCCCGGGGCGCCTCATAATGCCCTGCATGGACTTTTTGGTATAAACTGTGGTTGTACACATATAGCTGCAGTGAAAACGGTTGAATCTTGCATCAGTCGCATAGAGGACAACAAATCAGTTGCAGAGACATCCACAGAACTATTATCAAAATAACGGGGACCAGAAAAAAGACTGCAAAAAAACAGAATGATGTTACTTGTGTTTGCCTAGCTGAGGTCGGCCCCCTTAAAGATTTGGTTAAGAGACTTGATAATGAGGTTTCTACAATGCAATTATTAATAGAGAAATTAGTTGACAAAATTAAACCTATAGTACTAAGGTAGTGAGCAGTGTGCTATATGGCGCAGAGCTATGGGGTACAGTAAACGCAAGTATGCTATCCTCAGTGGAAAACAAGTTCCTTAGGAGCTTGGTATCACTTCCCCAAAGCACACCTCTTCTACCCCAGAAACTTGATTTGGGCATTAAGTCAATTAATGATCAAGCGAGCCTACGCCCATTGCTTTTCTGGCATAGATTAACCACTGCCTCTGACCTGGCTTCTCATGCAGCTGCTTTTAGCAAAGTTTCTGCCTTGGATAAAAATTAAAAAATTGGGTGGATTAAACATGTGGACACCCGGGTAGCCATAGGCCTCCCAAATGAGTTTGTCGGCCAACTGCCTTCATATTCTAAGGACCAAATAAAATCCCAGTATTGGGCATGGGTTGACCAGAATAATTTCTTGAAAACTCGCCGCGGTAGCTTAATTGATGCTTTTCTAGACATAAAATGTATTAAACGTCTAGAATGCTATTTTGATATTATTAAGGAGCCGGCAGATAGGAAATTGTTTATCCAGTTTAGATATGGCCGTCTACCCATCAATGCCTTTACCAACTCTTGGCTGACTAATAACTCTCAGCCAAACGGCTGTCCCTCTTGTTTAAGCCCTCATGAAACCATAGGTCATGTCTTTTTTGTCTGTGCTGCTTACGCCAGACCAAGAAGGAATTGGCTGGCCCCTGCATGTAGACAACTTGGGACACATAGCCACAACGAAGCCCTACGTATTTTAAAGTCAGACGCGAGACCACTCTGTCTGTGCAGTTGCAAAATTCTTAGGCCAGTTCTGGGCTATCAGAAGGAGGCTTTTGCCTATCCCTCCGACTGGTATGGCCCAAACATATTGAAACCCTATCAACTAGCCCAGACGGGTGTGTTCTCAAATTTTAAGAAATATGTTTTTAAATGGTTTTATGGTACCTTTTAAGTGTCTTACCCTTCTAAAGTGTTCATTGTGGTAAAGGGTTCTACAATGTCTGTTGAGGACTAGTTGGGATGCACACCGTAGTAATTGTGGTATAAACATTATTTACTTATGCATTAGCACTTTAGCCTTTGTCCTATAGGCAGAAATATCAAATAGCGTGACTGTTTCTAGTGATGATTTTCTCTCATGTTTATATACTGTAATAAGCAATACTTCATTTCCTATGATTCTGTTTATGGACCATTTCATAGAACTTTTTCCTCTGAACATTATTGATAAGGATTTGTGTGTTTGTATCTTTTATGGTATTTTAAACCGAAATAAAGATTATTTATGACTTGCTAATGAGGTTTCTACAATGCAAATATTAATAGAGAAATTAGTTGACAAAATTGATATTATGCTTTTTTAAGTAAAGAAGCCACTGGTTCACAGAGGCATGGTGGGGAACTTACTACTAGAATATCCGGTCCTAATGAAAATTCACTACAGCAGCAGCTTACGCTTAGGGAGGCCACAAGGAAGGGAGCTGGGCCAAGTCAACATTATAAAGCCCCTAACCCAAGTCTTGATTACACTCATGGCAATGTAGAGGGGAGGCAGTTGCAGTTTCCTCTATGAGATCTCCATATGAGATGCCTACCAGCTTGCATTGAACCGGGTGTTGTAAACTACGGGCATCCCCAGCCACTCTGTGTGCAAAGTGGGAGATCAAGACACTATTCCGGGGAAAATCATCTACTCCATAGTGTTATTACAAGTTACAGGCAGAGAATGAATTACTATGGTCACTTGCCCACAACAGGTGGAAAAGGGTGCGTAATACATACGATTAATGTACCAAAAATTGTGTCATGTACACAGGAGGATAGAGAGACTTTAACAAAGTAATCTACTGGATTCGGCAGAAAAGAAATTGCAGGTTTATAATCAGACCTGACATACTGGCAGCTAAGAGCCATTACTATAATGAAGAATCTGATTAACTCACCCTAGACCTAGTCACCGATTCCTTAGGGGCTGGCATAGTGACTTTGGACCACCGTACTACTCCGCCAAATGGTCGAAGATTCAGTTTAATTTAATTTGCCTGAGTTGAATCTAGCAAAGATCCGAGGTGGATGTGGGGATGGGTCTAATCCAGTGGTGAAAGGATTGGATGATACCAAACGACAAAAAACTCCCAGGGTGGAGATGCAGGCATGAGCGGAAGAGGGTTTGCCATCCCATCTTGAGGATTTTGGGTTGGATACAATGGGTCATCAAGTTGGTAGTCTTGGAAATGCTAAATTCCCTATTATCAGTGGTTATTTAGCACCTGTGTCTAGCAAAGCCCTTAACATTTTCTCCTGGAACCTTCCTGGCCTTAAATAAAAAAATAGTGATGAAGGAACAAACTTTATAGAAGGCTTTGAAATATGTATTTTTCAGGAAACATGGTCTTCTGATCCAATATATCGGGTGGGATTTGTTAACTTTAGTGTTGAGGCATCACCTACTACAGTGGGGTGGGCTGTGGGGGGCCAGGCAATCTGGATTAAGATTCATTTGATCTGTTCCATTAAAGAATATAGTTTGAAATCAAAATATCTTCTGGCCTTGAAACTTGGTGCCGATAAGAAAAAAAAGGTCAATTTTACTGGTAAATATATATAATAGATTTTCTGCCCAAAGACTCACCTACTATAATGACCCTGGAGAAGTTCCTGGGAAATACGGGGGGTGATAGCTGTATTTTATTAGCTGGGGACATGAATGTTACCAATGAACCTTTGGAATTGTTATCAAATCTTACAGAGAAAGAGGATGAGGAAAGGGGTATTCTCCGGTTGACCCAGATTAGATTTGCTAAAAGCACCAAAGTGGCACTGCAATTAACATCTCTGACCTTGAAATATGGTTTAAGAGCATGTAATGGACATACCATCTCCGATAGGGCGCTTAGCTATATTTATAAAAGAATAAATTGCCAAACGAGAAATGATACTTTCTGATGGACACTTCAAATTGGCATCCACTAATTGATATGCTAGTCATAGAAAATCCGACAGTGATCACAATGCTTTGCCCTAGAACTAGAGTCTTTTTATTTACAACAAACACCAGTTGAAGATAATAATCCTAATCAGATTATGTTTAGTAATAACAAGAGGAGGGTTAAGTGGTCAAAGATTGAAGGTAACAACAGTTCTAGCGCAAATTTACAACCTGGACCTCTAGTCAATGTATGACTTTAAAAATATGTAGATATGGGACATGAAAATATTTATTTTCAAGGAGATTAAGGGCAAGGCCATTAGTAGCAATAAAACTGAATGGTATGACGACAACTGCAAGGCTTGTACAGCGGAACTAATGTCCTCTGTTCTGCTACAAGATGCCTGTTTCCATTTTTTTACAAAGGAAAAAATATCAAGTAGCACAAATAAGAGCTAAAAGAAACTGGGAGGAGGCGTTATGGTGAGAACATTTTTATGCAGCAAATGTAAAAGATTGTAAACAGTTTTGGCATATGGTAGCCAACAGTTCTAAGAGTAGTATTATGGATGAAACATCTCATATTCACACACTCCTCTCATTTTAGTGCTCTATATAAGAATTTGTCAGATACCCATTTACCTGAAAAAGATAAAGAAGGTCTACAGAGCTTTGGGGAGTTGTGCTCTATTGATTTAGATCTTTTTAGCTTAGATAAAAACAAAGATGGCTCTCCACCCTGCAGAGGGATAAGGCCCTGGGCTTGGATAAAATCCCAGGTTACCTTTACTTCTCTGAACAAGAAATATGGTGTTTTATTTTTAACAAAAGTTTTAATGCAATTTTATTGGGGGCAGAGGTATTAGATTCTCGGTTAGGTGCTGAGGTGGTGGCAGTTTCTAAAAAAGGAGATAAGGGGGATCCATCAAATTACAGGCCAATAAGCCTCATTGATATATCACAGAAGCTGTTTTCAAGGCATTTGTTAGAAAGATTGAAAGTCTGGATTTTAGAGGGGAATAAATTGTCATCTCCACAAGCGGGGTTCAGAGCAAATACAAATACCATGGATCACATTTTTAAATTTCTTTTACTTCTTTGGAAGTATGTGACAATTAAAGAACATATTTATATAGTTTTTGTTGACTTGCGTGCAGCCTTTGCCCTCATCCCTCGATAAAAATTGTAGATCGGTTTAAAACGTATGGGAGTGCTTGACTAATTGCTGCTTTCTATAAGACTTCACACCAATAATTCTGCCCAAAAAAGATGGGGCAGAAAGGAGAACTAACTGAGCATACCAGGGTGGACAGGGGTGTTTGCCAGGGATGTGTATTGGCACCTACCCTGTTCACCCTATACATCAATGGGTTGATAGAGACTTCGGATGATTGTATTGGTGACCCCCTATGATTTCAGGCCAGAGGATATCATTATTATTATTTTCAGACAATACCATACTTATCTCCAAACCCTCTATGGCACTACAGAACCTTCTGAACGGATTCTCACTTTCTTGTAGGGAATTTGGTTTGGAAATAAAGGTCACAAAAACTAAATTTATGACATCCAACCTACATGGGTCCTTTAAGGGAAAGATCAGGTGGGGGGGGGGGGGGGGGATTTCATATCTGGAGCAGGTGAAACAATTTGATTATTTAGGAGTTAGGGTCACTAATACTCTTTCATTCATGGTCTTCACAAATAATTAAGAGCCAGGCAACACTACAGCATGTGGGGTGTGTGGAATTGCTAAAAGGCTGAAACAAATCGACCTTTAGACCCATTTTACCAGTCATCAAAATATACAGGGCAAAAGGTATTGCAATCGCCTTGTATGGGGCTGAACTATGGAGTGCTAATAGTCAAGTCAAAATTAGGCTTTATTCGATTTAAAACAATTAAATCATAAAAGCACATCATAAAACTCAAAAAGAATAAAAACACAATATACCAAATCATAAACATCAGTTTTTAAAAACAATGATATAAAATGAAACGGAAGGAAACCTACAGGTATCCTTGTACGTCCCAGATAAAAATTTCAATCCATAGAGGGTCACAATAAAAGTGGTCCTTGCATGGAACGCCTAAATCTAACAACCCCTTTTAAGTATTTTGCAATATGAGCAGTGTAAGTTTCATCATCTAAAAATTGCAGTTTGATGAACGCAGGACGACACTGTCTCGGGGCTTGTGATTTCAGAATAGGAACAATCCATCTTTTCCTAATTGTTGAATAAAACTTACAAAAAAAGGCAACATGTATTGTCGTCTGAGGGGAAATATCATCGCAAGGACAAACACAAAGAACGTGACCAATCGTTCATCTGGGGAAACGTGACCATTATATGGAAATTACCTAGACGTAGACGCGTCAGAAGCAATTTGTCATAAGCACTAAGATTAAAGGTTAAGTAAGGTTGAATTCCAGGAAGGGTCAGAATCAGTTGGTTAGCACTGACTGAGGTTTTCATAATATTTGCAGACAATCTTAACATCTCCAGGTGGCTAATGCATAAAGACTTTAGTTCTTTTCTTGTGACTTTGGTCAAACAGTCTGTGTTAACAAAATACTCCGGGTGATCAATATCATTTAAAAAAGTTTGACGTACGCAAACCAGGGGATACGTGCTAATAATATAGGTGGCATTGAAATTACTGAGAACAATTTTATGAGATCTGTTCTTGCTCTGCCTCGCAACGCGCCCTTAATCTTTATTCGTTTGGTTCTTGATTTGAAAAAACATCTCATGTGGCTGCATTTAGGCCTTTGGATTTTGAGCTAGATTGTGGAATAATGAGTCTCCTCTTCTACGTGAATCAGCTGCTGAGATTCTTGCTTTAGATTTAAAAGGGCAAACACCCTGGTTTAATCAGGTCAAGCAATTGTTATACAGTTTGGGGATGCCTGAATTATGGAATAACCCAGCCGCTATGCCAAAGAAGTCCTTTATTAGTCTAAAGAAGAGGTACTAGGACTATATTAATAATCAGTGGCTAAACCACTCCCGGGTCTGTGAGCTAACAAGTAGATTTCTGGACTTCAAAGACAGAATGATTGGTGAGGCTTTTTTTTAATTGTATAGAACCACCGGAGGCAAGAGCTCTATACTTAAAGTTCAGATACACTATTTGTCTGCTGAAAGAGACCCAGAGCATGTGGGTAGGAAGTATTTGCTCCCCAAATTGTTTCTTCTCTCCAGGTAAATCTGAATCCTTGGATAACTTCTTAATTTTTGTACTAAATATACAACCACCAGGAGAGTTTGGTTGTTTCCATTTGCTGTACTCTATCTTTGAGGCAACTAAAGGAGACCATTAGAATCTTAAAATGCGATACTACATCTTGGCTAGTGTTTGCTTTGTCAAGATATTTATTATATGCCAGGCGGATGAGAAGTAAAAACACTATCTGTATTAGGGACATAAGTGGGATACATATTTTATAACCTTGATTGTCCAACTGTATATAATGAAATTAATATTTTAGAGTGCATGTGTATTTTCTTTACTACATTATAAGTTTTGAATACCACACAAATGTTGGGTTGACCTCTAATTCATGTCCATAGCTCCTCAAATCCTAGATCCCAAGTGTCCTGGGTTCATCCTTCACAAATTCCCAGCGATGCTACTAAACCCATGAAACATCCTCGAAGATTGATCTTTAAACTGAGATTCAGATACAGTGAGGAAATAATCAACCACTAGAAAAAGATCCAAAGCATAACATGGGAAGGAGCAATGATCACTAAAGCACAAGACTATGCTAAAGATACTTAGAAAACTTCGAAACCTATCCACCCCTTCCATTCTGTTGGCCCATCACGCTTCAAGATCATCATCAATGGCAGAACAAGAAACATAAACCTGATTATCTTCAAGCTTTCCTCTCCACCTTGCTTAATATAGGGATAATTCACTAGCTAGTCCCTCTTTTAATAAACATTAGTCTTTCTTTGACACTGGCTTTCTCACCACGTTTAGACATTTCTCACAAACAGAGTCTTTCTCCCATTTTTGTATATTGTGATTAAGAGTGTTTGTTGCACAGAAGACAACACCTCGCCATGGTACTACATATTTCATATGTAATGTCTTCAATTGGCTCTCTGGTACTCATACTTGTACTAATTTTGGGTTCAGCCAAATCTCATGTTATGGCATTTATATCATAATGGCGCTTACCTTGTACTCGGGCAGTGCTCATGTAATGTCTATGCCATCATATTAGATCTATTTCAAATGTTTAGTATTTGTTCATGTTATTGTTATATACCAGGTTTACATTTTCTCAAGGTGCAACTTTTACGCCATACAGGTTTACTATTACTGCTTACTAATAACAGTTATGTTTGTGCAAATTAGCTTACTGAGGCGCCTCATGGTACTCTTCCCGCCATATGTATTTACTGTGAGTTGGGATTGAAAGCATCACTCCACGAGGGAGGGTTTAGTGGGAGGGGGGAATTTTGTTGCATTAGGTTCTGTACTTCTCTTCTTCACTGGCCTGGTTCGCTCACATCTCATCCTTTAATTACCCTTCTTAGAGTCCGCTATAATTACTCATGATGTTCTCTTCAAACACTCAGGAAGTTGAAATTCGTCTTAAACACCAAGGGTAAGAACCACCCGATTAAAAGAAGAAAAAAAAAACTGATTACTGTTAGAAATTCAGGGAAAATGTCATCTTGTTGCAACAGACTACAGTAGATTCCAATGACTCCCAGAAATGTAATTATAATTGGATTGCGGACCACTTTAGCTCACCAACTCAACATTTAAAAAACGGGGTTATACTTTTATATTTAAAAAAAAGCAAACATCAGCTTGACCTCTATCCTACAAGATAAACTGGGAAAAAAGAACTTTATATCAATGACATTTATGCCCCTTATAACAATGATCCGGTTCTCTGGTCTTCTCTGAATAATACTATCTATGACCTACCACTAAACTCAGCCATTGTCTTAGGAGGAGACTTGAATATTCCTCTAGAGGGCAACCTAGACATAATCTCCATGGTGAAAATTAGCTCCAACAAGGCTCATTCCCAGCTAATTCACCTTGGCAAATCACATAACCTGTCCAATACTTTCCACATTGACAACCCAACGGGTAATGATTACACTTTTTACTCTCACCCCCACAACTCATTTTCCAGAATAGATTATCTTTTAATTGACCTCAATTTCCTCCAACTATCCTCTAATACAAAAATTGAACCACTCCTCATCTACGATCATGCTTGCATCTTACTTGGCACTAAATTGGATAATACCGAACCCCCCCAAACATTGGATGATGAATTACATAATCTTAGGTTGTATGGAATTCAAGTTGTCACTGCAAAAATATATCACAAATTACATCTCTGAGAAAAATATGACAACTACCCCACCAGAAGTATGCTGGGACACACTCAAAGCTTGCATCAGAGGCTCTTTGATCAACCTCATGCCTGCTAAAAACAAGAAGGACAATAAACTCTTAGGAAATCTAGAGTCAAGAATCAAAAACGTAGAATTCAAAGTTAACCATAGTAAGGGCTCGGGATCTCTCGCAGAGCTAAACAAAAAAAACATACCTACGAATATAATAAGACACTAAGTGGCAAGGCTCACAAATGGATCACTGCCAAAAATGAAGAGAAAGTCCTTTAGAAAAACAAGGCAAGGCGCTACCTGGCAAACAACCTAAAATTTAGTAAAAAAAGAAAACCACCATACTTTCGATAAAAAGTAAATTAGATTCAAGCCTAACCTCATTTAAGGACATTCTGGATGCCCGATTTTTATAGTACATTACATACCCGCTAAGACACAAATCAATCTTTAAGACAGCAAGATGTTCCATAACTTTCTTCCCTCCATTTACAAATCCTCTAAAAAAAGGTTCTAAACACTAAAATCTCTCAATGAGAAATACTAAAAGCTACTCACAATTTAAAAATTGGTTAAGCCCCGAGCACCGATGGTTTCACCAGTAAACTCTACAAAGAATTCTCTTATTTACTGTAATCTACCCTTCATCACCTATTTATTCACTCATCAAATACAGGTAAAAATCAAGGTACTTCTGCCAATGTGGGAAACACAAGGAGATGATGGACGGAGCGCTGAAACTTTTCAGACACTCACCCCCAGTCACAGATCTGGGTTGAATCCATCATCGTTCTTTACCTCACTTCGCCACCCCAGTTCAGACACAGCTACATGCAAATCAGTCTTGACCCTGTGCCTCATGGGAACAGTCCAGCCCGAACTGCCAAGCCATGTCTTCCCTGGACCGGAAACAAGCATCCTAGGACCGGTTTCGGGCTAACAGCCCTCATCAGCCAGGCTAGCTTGAATCCAGTGGCAAAGTGAGCAAGGGACCCACGTCTGGGCATACCCTGCCAATTTAGGGCAAACAAAGGAAACACAAGGAGATGATGGACGGAGCGCTGAAACTTTTCAGACACTCACCCCCAGTCACAGATCTGGGTTGAATCCATCCTCGTTCTTTAGCTCACTTCGCCACCCCAGTTCAGACACAGCTACATGCAAATCAGTCTTGACCCTGTGCCTCATTGGAACAGTCCAGCCCGAACTGCCAAGCCATGTCTTCCCTGGACCGGAAACAAGCATCCTGGGGCCGGTTTCGGGCTAACAGCCCTCATCAGCCAGGTTAGCTTGAATCCAGTAGCAAAGTGAGCAAGGGAGCTTTGCTTTATGATATAAGGAGACCGGATGTCTCTGGGTATTGGAGTTGAGCAACGTGCACAGAGTTACTAGTGTGGGTGGTTCCTGCTGAAAGCTGTGGGAAGCAGCTTTTACGGCATGCCGTAATTAGATGTAAAGTAGCTGGTCCAGTAGGGTTGGTGGTCCCTTTGTGACTAAGTGTTCGCTGGTAATAAATGTACCATCACGAGTACAGATCACCCCATGTGGAGGTCCTGGTTTTCCAAAGCATCTGTCTGCATGCCGTTTCATGTGTAACCGGAAAAGATGAATATAGAGACGTCAATGGTGAATATAGCACAGGTTTAGCCAGAAGTTGAGCCAATTTGTTCCATGCCCCGTTGTGTAGGCAACAGTTGAATCTGAGGGAGCTGCTTGTGTCCCCAAGTATGAAGCGGGAAGTATCGGGGCCATATATCCCTGTTCTATAGCTAGGTGCAGTAGAAAAGGGGTGTGCCTGTGCCAGTGTATAGCGTAGTGTGCTTGGGCGCACAAGTGGTAAAGCTCCATATCTGGTGCTTCGAAGCCTTCCCTAAAAAAGGGCTGTGTATGTGCCACCGTTGACGTGGCTGTCCTCCCGCACAGGCCAGTCATATTAGTTGCATTTTTACCTCCTTAAAGAAATGTTGTCCTGGTGGATAAGGAATATTAAGAAATAGATCTAGGAGCTTCGAGAGTACGACTATTTTCATGAGGGAGACACATCCTGCCAAAGAAAGGGGCAACAATATCCAGCGGGTAATAACTATTTTAGTGGAGAGAGCTATGCCATACGACCAGGACATATTGTTTGGGGTCAAGGACAACAAGTTTCCATGTGTATTTTGTCCTTGGGACAAGTAGGCCCAACCCCCTGCAGCACAAACCCTTTAAACTGGCAGCCAAAGTATCACATTATGGATCAGGGAAGGGCACTGTCTGCAGTTAAGTTAATATTTTTGTCCGTACGTTAATGCTGTTCAAACTTGTATTTATGGTTCACTAATTGAAAGCCTTTATTATTAGGGTGAGCGCTCTTAGTAAATGTTGTAAGCTCTGACTGCACTACTGACTAGTGGTTCCAGTATAAAAGTGTACACACGTTTTCCAAGTTTAGCAATATGAGGCTATGTATAATGCTCCCAGAATGCTCTCTGATTTGATGCAAATATTTGCAAAAGCTTGAAAGCAAGATTGATGATTCTTTGCTTTCAAAATAAAATATTCATAAAAAAATGAAAACAGGAAAAAAAAAACATTTTGCTAAACTACTGTAAAATTTCAGGTACCATTTCTTTGCAGCATCATTTAGTAACATGTGTTGATGCATTCTAGTATTTCCCAAAAATATTCATAATGGAAAATCAGTGTAACCAGTTTCAATAAGATTATGGGAAACAAACATAAACAAGCTTTGGCAAAGGCAGTGGGTCTGAAATTGGTGGTCAGCTTTTTAGTTTTTCAATGTGTAACTTGTTTTGGCACGGTTTTTGTAAAACCTTATTGGTGTGGGAGCTGCCAGGCCCTCACCATTATAACAAACACTGGCAAAAGCAAAAATTGCTTTTGGTCTCAAAAAGCACACACTGCCACAGTAGTTACTGGCACTGAACAAAACTACTTTGTGTGCAGATATGCTCCTTGTGAAAGAGCAGAATGTTGTCCCTCACAGTAAAGCCAGCCAATACTGAGAGAGAGAGAAAGAGTTTTAATAAATACAAAAGGTCCCGGTCAACGCCAGACCAAATTAGGGGTCCAATTATTAAATAAAGCCTCAAAAGTGCACCCATGGTACATGTTCTTGCATTAAGTGCAGCTATACTGCTTCCGTGAATTCCAAAGAATTTACAGAAGTAGGAGAAGAAATAGTACTCCTAGAAAATATTTGTGAACTGCATTTTAGCATGAGCAAATATGCATGTGTAGATTTGCTCATGCGAAAATCTGAGTGTCTGCAAGTTCACTTCCCCTCCAACCACTTTTTCCCCGAACTCTGGAAGACGGTTTACGTCTGCCAATGTCAGGAGTAAATTTCCAACATTTCTCAGTATGGGAAAAGATTAGAGAAGAGTTGTTGAAAACCCTTAAAATATGCAAGTTAGTAGGTTTGCACAGACTCAAAAGGGCATTCTAACCTTGGAACTATTGCTTACCACTACCTTCAGGCCCAGTATGTAGATCTGCGGAAACGTGGCAACATAAGGGGATTACAAGTGTTCAAACACTACTATGGTATGAGCCCTGGCATAATCAGAGAGGCTATATCAGAGCTCTTATATGAGATTGCTGCCATAATTTGTCGCCGAACTACATGGCACCAAAGGGACAAGTAGATTTATGAAGCAACCTGCCCCATGGACTAGTAGATATTATATTAAATTCCACACCCCTGCTTGTCTCTGTCACGGTAGTTCAGCAGTCTAGCAATGATGGGTCTCTGGGTTGTACTAGGTGGCGGACGGGCAACTAATGCACAAAGGGAATGTTCTTCAATTCATACTTTAGAGAAAGGTTCCGTTCCAAAGTGTGGTCCACAAGTGTTCTACAAAGTCCTCTATTTTGCCCGTGTTGGTAATTTCTGGGACACCCAAGATACGCAAGTTGTTTTGGTGAGATCGTGCTTCTAAATCTTCATTCTTGGCAGCTATGATTTGGAGTATCTTTTCCATATTTAGCAACTTTTCACCACAACTAGACACAGTGCCCTCGACTGTAGAAATCCTGTTTTCCGTTTGAGTTATGCGCATTTTGTTTCTCCAGTTTATGAGTAATAGAGTCTATCCTGGTGCACATAGTGTGCATTTTTGATTCAGTGGATGCGAGGATCCTCTGCATGGCAACAAGCACTTTTTTCATGTCTGCTGCTGCAGTGAATTTGTCAGTGGGTAGCTCGTTTACACTACACTTATTTGATCCATCTTACTTCCTGGCATAAGAGTGGATCAACGTGATTCAAATGGTATTTTCGTTTACTTGCAGTCTGTCTTGCCCATAGTTGAGCCAGGCAGTAAGGTTGAGTAGTGTCTCAGTAAGGGGACTGCACTCCAATAGTCTGTGGGATGACGCACTGCTCACCAGCTGGAAAGTAACAGTCCCTTCGACAATCTCAGGGTGCTTCTGAGTGTATAATCTGATAACAGGTGACAGGCGTATACCGCCGCAGGTGCCCAGTCCCGCCTCACCTCCACTCAGCTGCAGGAGCACGTCCAATGACTAGCGGAGCAGCAGAGAGCTCGGTCACACCAGGCCTGAACCCACACACAGAACAACTGTCACAGCAAAGGGTGGGTCGCAGGATATACAACTCTGGGGAAAATGTCCGGGCTTTGCAATTCTTTTTTTTCTGGCCTCGTATATGACTGGACCGTAGGTTGAGTCAGGAGCACAGATCTATTTCACCTACCGCTCCAGCGAGTCAGTGTCAAATTTCATAAGGCTATCCCACCCCTCCATGTGGCAGCAGAGTCCACCAGGGGATGTGGATGGCCCAAGAATCCCACACCGTATGCCAGAGCCGTAATCACCAGTCCACAGTGTTAGGACGTAATTTGGATTGAGCCTTTGCTCTTCCATTTAATTGTAAATAGCTTTTATTCTATGTTATATTCTGGGACAAGTCCTGTTTTCCTAAGCCTTAGTTTCAGTGCATGTGAAAGCATAACGGTACTTCATTGTTTCTCAGAGAACCATGCGATAATGCACGAGAATGTCATGTTACTCTTCCTGTTACTCTTCACTTTGGGTTTTTCACGTCTTATCCGAAATTAATGTAGATTGTATTTGTGCTGCAGATGATGCATTGTATGCCTCAGCGATCCACATTTCCAGCCTAAACTAGCTCCGACTGCTTTTTCTCACTTCCTGGTTTGCTCATACTGTATAAGTATCTGTCTCGAATGTCGAAGATCAACTTACTCCGGCACACCCTCCTAGAGACTGTGCGGACCTGTGCCCACTCGAGTGTATAATAAAATACTTGGTTACACTCTTTCCTCGGACTACCTGGTCTCTCTGTGTATGTGTGGACAAGAGTGGTCTTTTCCAGAGGATTACTAGCTAAGAAGAGAATTTTCCTTTCATTATTTTTATTTTTTAATTTTTTTTTTTAAAGTTTTATATAGCGCTGGCTAGACCCAGACGTATCAGAGCGCTTTACATGAGAAGATAATATAACGCAAACATGGCATACAAATAGATAAAAAGATAAAGAAACAACGTGTGAAATATACAAAAACAGAATAAATATACAGGTGCAAGAGCTATACACTTCAAGTAACTAGGTATATGATGTTCGGGGGATGGACAGATAATACTGAACAAAATGTAACATGGTGATTGGGGATCAGGTGCAGGTCACAGGTTAGGACCCCCAATGATAATTGGGCCAGGCATGGCGTATAAGTAGATAAAAGATAATGACAACAACATGTGAAATATACAAATCAAGTAGATAAACAAAACAAACAGTTAGATTAAATGAATCAAATAGATAAACATGGGCAGGAGCTATACAAATCAAGTAATTAGGCCGATGATGTTCATGAAATGGACAAATATTACTGGACTAATATAACATGGTGAGATTGGAGATCGAGTGCAGGTCACAGGTTAGGATCCCCAATAAAAATTGAGGAGGTGGATTTTGAGGTCTTTTTTAAGCTGAAATAGGAGGGGTTGCAGCGCAGGTTTTTGGGAGGGCATTCCAGATGATAGGGGCATTCCCAGAGAAGGAGCGTGATTGTGTGGATTTCTTTTTATGCAGTGGTGGTGTAATAACTGTATTTCTAAATGTTGCCGTGTATGACCTACATCTTGCTCACAAAACGCTTTCTTGACCTTTCACAAGATTGTCTCCTACGTGACCCTGTGTTGGTGCCCTGGGCCGGTTTCTACTGCACCCACGCATTTATCTCTGGAACTTGTATAGGCAACAGAACAGGTCTGTCCCTGCCAACGGCCTAACACCTGGCCAGGTCACGAAACCCTCCTCAGCTGCAAGGCATGAAAGCTGCCCCCAAACAGGAATATGTCCAGCGCACTCCTGAACTCCTGCATTCCTCGGAGTTTCCTTTGGCCCAACACCTGAAAATCTGCTCCACACACCTGAATTCCTGCATACCAACTGACTTTCTGTCATCCTCCTACACCCGAGGGGAGTGTCTACATCCTATAAAAAATGCTGCATGCCAAGGACATTTTGAACAGTCTCCTGACACCTATGCAATCCGTGGGTCTCGGACACTCTTCCATCTCTAGAGATTATCTTTTGTTGTACTAAATAAATCTTTTGTTTCCTTGCTTCCAGAAGTGTGGTCTCCCTTTCTTTGGAATGACATTTGGCGCACCAACGTGGAACCCGTCAGAGACTCGGTGGCCCAGGCTTGACGACCCGGAGAGGAGGGAAATATCGGTAACTTAGGAGCGCACCTACGGAAAAGCAGATTCAAGTCCCCGTAGCCAACGTCGCCAGTATCTCCTTCCCTCAACGGTGTCCTCTACAACAGTAGCCCCGGTCCTGACTGGGGATCCCTTCTTTGGTCCACCTGATTTGTTTTCGAAAAAGAAGAGACCCCGCTGGAAACAGGACACATCAGTATTCTGGTAAGGTCGTCTTGAGCGACATGTTTTTTCTATTCTGAACGTCATATTGAGCATGCCTTTGACTATTCTGGTTTTGGATTAATTATTCGGTCTTTGCAAACACCGAAGAGCAGGTAACGTGTTCTCAATTTTGAACAAAACTGCAGTCATAAGAGAATATCCTTGTTGATACCCATATCTTAGACATGCCTGTCTCTAACAGATTAAGGAAATTATGTTGCTGTTTTTATGGCCAAGATACTCTCGAAGACAGTCAGCCGGCTCCTCCGGAAGGGACCCCTAATAAGGAAATGTACATAAAGTATGGTAATTCCGGCATTATTCACACAAAATCGTGGCGGAAATACACAAAATCAAATATAGAATTACAATGGCCAAAGTTTGGGTCATTTGAAATTCCGCAGATAACGTACCTAGAAGAACAACTTCACCGGCGGAAGGTTAGAGCAAGTATGTTTGATTCTTTCAGCCTTTGGAAGAAAGAAATACATGAGAGAATTAGGAAGGCCCAGGCTAAAGAAAATAACCAGAAAAGAGAATACCCCAATCAGACATAGCAGCCCTTAAAGGGAAGGAAATAGAGCGGAATAAAGAGAGACATGACAGAGAATTTAGGTTAAATGTAACAGGTCAATATCCGGTACTACCAACTAAACAAGATGAAGAGGATACACTATTGTATTCAAGACCTCCTGCTTATCAACCACAATTGTTAATGCAACCGCCACAGCCTCCACCTGTCATTCCTAATGTACTCCCAAACCCGCAACATCAACTTGTTCAGCCATCTGAAGCAACTGCCCCGATTCCCCCGGTTAGCGAATAAGATTCCGTGCCTCTTACCGCTAACGAACCAGTGGTGAGATTAAAAATAAAAAAAACAAAGAAGCGAGCCCCGTCTGCTGCAGATTCAGACTCCGAGTCAGAATCCCTGGTACTAGGTCATGAATCAGATACTAGTGAATATAGACAAAACCATCCCCCACGATTAAGAAGCCACGACAGGAAAAGAATAAATCTCAGAGCCCAGCAGCTAATATACAAAGGTGCCACCCCAGCAGATATACACAGTGCAACCAATGAGCAGATCCAAGTAGCAGGAAAGAACTATCTACTAGAGAGGATGGCTTATCACCTAATGGCTAAAAATGATGATACATATGTAGATACACCTACAGCATTTCGCAAACTCTATCGTTTGGTAGAAAGTGGTGGGTCAACAAAAGATGAAAGAGATACTTTATTGACAATGATTAAAACAGCTTTACATAAAGAAAGTCTTTCCAATGAGGTAGAACCTATTGAAAGGATACAGCAAATGCCTGTTAAAGAAGCAGCACCCGTTTTTTCCCACCTCGGGGCGATGGGTCTAATGTTACTAACCCTAATGATCCCAATGCGTGTTCTAGATGGCTGTTTAATTTTGTATACACCCCTGGACCAAAGCAGAAATGTTGCAACTGCGGAAGGACATCCCTGATATCCGAAAGAATCCCACAGGATTCTATGAAAGCGTCCAACAGGTTCTGAGTTCATATACACTGACTCTAACAGACATAATACAGTTTTTTGGACTTATACTTCCAGCCGAACTGTGGAAACCCCTACGGTTTACAGATGACCAGGCAGCCCTTGGGGATACATGGGAAGAATTAGCACTCAAAGATACAAATAGGAAACCAGGCGAAAAGCCACACGACCATATTTTAAAATTGCCCCAAAGATTGTTGACAAAATTGAAAACAATGGCACCTGAGAGGAAAATAGACTGGACATTACTTGCTGCCTGTAAACAGAACCAGGATGAGTCAGTCTCTGACTATTTCACAAGGCTGGGAAAAGCATACGCTGACTTCAGTGGTCAGGATGTGACCACTGAAACTGGCAGACATCTCTTAATTCAAACTTTTGTAAAGGGTCCGTTACCTTCAGTAGGGAACAGACTAACATCTAGTGAAAGTAGTTGGCCAGCGGCCACTCCGGCCACTATTCTGACTATGGCTCAATATTACGAGACACAGAATAAAACAGCGGAGGATGAGAAAGAGAACAAAAAGAAGAAATTAAAAGAACAAGTGTTGCTTAGTCAAATAGATACGCGTCGCACAAACAGCCATATGCCCAGACCAACGGTCTCATACCCCGAACCCAGACCATATACCTCAGATACCCCACACCAACTACCCAGACTAGGCCCCCAACCTACTGACATCTGCGCTTATTGTAAAAACCAGGACACTGGAAAGGTGATTGTAGGATTCTAGCAGCCAACATCGCTTCGGGGAAAACTCAACCCAGAACACATAATACCCAGACACGAGCTACACCACTTTACAGGGAGAATAGATTTGATAGAGGCCCAAGACAGCAGGAACTTCAAGCTACCCTTCAGGACTATACCGTGGATGATCCTGAAATGTCATCCCTGTATTGGGCAGCATAGGACAGTCTAGGATGGGGGAAGGAACCAGTGGAAGTACCTGTAGATCAACAGGGACCATATGTTACAGCATCAGTTGCAGGGTCAGCGGGACCTTTTCTAATAGACACAGGAGCATCCCGTAGCACTCTAACCACACCACTGATTCCGAGGGCTCCTCCATCCGGCAAACTCATTACATCGACTGGATTCGATGGTCAGCACTCTGTCAATTCCTTGTCCTACCCAACACCATTCTCAATGCAAGGTGAACAAATTTCAGCTACCTTTTTACTGTCTTCCCAATGCCCAGAGAACTTACTAGGCCTAGATCTGTTAAAACACTATAGAGCTACCATTCGGTGTTCACCGAATAACGTTCGATTAATACTGTACGATAACAATGCTCCTTCTGCTCCTACCCAGCTTTTACAGTTATCACACATACAAGATGATTTGGCGACTATTTCCCCCTGTCTATGGGCGACCTCAGACACGGATGTTGGATCCATCCAAATGCCTCCAGTGCATATCACCGTAAAACCAGGAGCAACTCTGCCAAGGATCCCACAGTATAAAATATCTAAAGAGGGAGAGGTCGCCCTTCAAACCATTGTTCAGGACCTCATACTCGCTGGTGTAGTGGAACAGGTATCAGGAAATATCTGTAACAGTCCTATTCTCCCAGTTCTTAAACGTTCCCCTACAGGACAAAAGATATATAGATTTGTGATCGATCTGCGAGCTATTAACAAAATAGTGCAGCCTCAATTTCCTGTAGTTTCTGACATTAGCTGTTGGTGGGATCATGGTGAGAATGGTGGTAGAGTATTCACAGTTATAGACCTTAAAAATGCATATTTCTCTATTCCTATACACAAGGATTCCCGTTTTCTCTTTGGATTTACATTATTGAATGTCTCATATAGATTCTGTAGAGCACCTCAAGGCTACACTGAAAGTCCCAGCATCTATGGCCAGGCTTTAAAAACACAACTGGATCAGATCCAGCTTCCACAAGGAGTAGTATTAATTCAATACGTTGACGACATTCTTTTAGCAGCAGACACAACACAACTTGCCCGCAAAGCATCCATGATCACACTCCAGTTTCTTGCTACTAAGGGACACAAGGTCTCTAAAGACAAACTACAGTATTGTAAACAACAAGTGACCTACTTGGGTCACTTGTTGTCTGAGGAGGGACGCACTCTTACACCAGATAGGATTCAAACTATTCTGAATTTTCCAACTCCTGTCACCCAACGAGATGTCAGAGCACTCATAGGACTGACTTCCTTTTGTAGACAATGGGTCCCTAATTTCTCCCTCATCATTAAACCATTTCTTTCTCTAGTCACCAGAGATGTATCTGACCCCGTCCCCTGGACCACCCAACACACAGAAGCATTCACGACACTACGCCAGGCCCTGTGCTCTGCTCCCGTACTAGGTACTCCTGACTATCACAAACAATTTTTTCTTTTTGTACACGAGCGATCTGGATGCAGCCTCTCGCTCCTCTGTCAGACACATGGCACACACAAGCGACCATGTGCGTACTTTTCTGCAGTCCTGGACCCTGTTGCTTCTGCTTTGCCCACCTGTCTACGCGCTGTAGCGGCCACTGCAGTGGCGGTGCGACAGACGGAGGGCATTGTTTTGGGATCCCCCTGACGGTTTTTGTCCCACACTCAGTGGACATATTGCTCAACAAAACCAAGACACAACATCTCACCAGTGCCCGACTACATGGATATGAACTCACCCTTCTTAACCCGCATATCACAATACAACGTTGTACCACCCTCAACCCAGCCACACTCTTACCCTTACCAACTACTGATCCCCTCACACAACCAGCCCACCATGACTGTGTATTCCATACTGAAGCTGAAACAAAAAGTCGGGTGGATCTGAAAGATACAGCTTTTCCAGAGGCAGAAGGCCACTTATGGGTGGATGGGTCATGTCTAAAAATACCGGACGGTACTACTTCCGCTGCCTATGCAGTCACTACAGCCCTTACAGTGATAGAAACAGCTAGAATTCTCCAGAAATCAGCCCAGGCAGCAGAAATAACAGCCCTTACACGAGCATGCATCCTTAGTACCAATATGTCAGTCAATATATATACCGACAGTCAATATGCCTTTGGCGTGGTACATAATTTTGCACTACTATGGAAAGAACGAGGTTTCCTTACTTCACATGGCACCCCTATTCAGCATGGCGACCTTATCAATGCCCTTTTGGAAGCAATCACTTTACCAACCAAACTGGCAGTAATCAAATGTGCAGCTCACAAAAGGGTGACAGATGAAATAGGGCAAGGGAATGCCTTAGCAGATAAGATAGCAAGACAAACAGCATTGGGGGGAAGTACCAGCTAGAGTATACGTCCTAAAGTCACAAGCTGAGAAATGGCATGACGCTAGACAGCAGATAATTGACATACAGCGTTCAGCCACTCCTGAAGAAAAGGCCCAGTGGGAAACAGAGGGAACAATGGATGAAGAGGGGTGCTGGAGGTCCCAAGATATGCTAAAATGGAAATTACCACAGGCTTACGTAATCCCCTTGCTCACTATGACTCACTTACCTGCACATATTGGTTCCCAGGCCATGTGTACCATGCTCAAGGAAGTATGGGATTACCACCGACTCCGCCCAGCAGCAGAGCGGTTTGTCAAACAGTGCCTCACATGTCTCAGACACAACATAGGTCAGGGAACTAAAGTCCCAATGGCAGGATTCGCCCTTCCTACTGCACCATTTGAAGTACTTCAGATAGACTATATACAGTTAAACAGAGTCAATCACTACAAATATGCATTGGTGGTAGTCTGTGCCTTTAGCAAATGGGTTGAGGCATACCCCACAAAGGATAACACTGCCATCACTACAGCTAAAGTCTTATTGAAAGAATTTTTCCCTAGATATGGCCTTTGTAGATTAATGCAAAGTGACAGGGGTCCCATTTCATTGGACAGACAGTCAAGAACATCCTGGGAGGGCTTGGGGTCAAACAAAAATTTCATGCAGCATTCCACCCACAGGCAGCAGGGCTGGTGGAGAGGTACAATGGGATCCTTAAAGAAAAGCTGGCTAAAATAACAACAGAAACAGGACTGAATTGGGTCAATGCTCTTCCATTGGCACTATCTATTAGATCAGTCCCACATTCCAAATCCCATCTTACCCCATACGAGGTAGTTTTTGGCAGGCCCATGAATATCTGGAATGCACCCTCTCCAAAGTCCATTTCACACCTACCACAGGAAATATTGACTGATTATTTGTATGAACTTACTGAGACCCTGTCTTTAATCCATGAACAGGTGCGGGCCACTACTGAGGACAGATCCCAGGGAGCAGGCCATCACATCCTCCCTGGCGAATTTGTCCTGGTGAAAAACTTCGCCCGCACCCAATCCCTACAACCACGCTGGAAGGGGCCTCTGCAGGTACTCCTGGCCACAAGGACAGCCGTCAGAGTGGAGGGGAAGAAAGTCGTGGGTACATGCGTCCCACTGCAGGAAAGTGGACCCCGTCACCAAAGAACAACTACAAACCCAGAAAGAAGTCTTAAGGCACGAAAAATCAGCATCACCACGCCTTGAGTCGGACACCGAGTTGGAACTTTGTGACGAAGGAACAGACGGATACTACCTCCGGTCCAAGGCTAAGCTAAAGAACAAGTCTAGCTCCAAGGCTGAAGAAAGCTAAAATGAGGACTTGTAGTACCCGGACAATAGTACTGTTTATCCTGACTGCCATTTTTGTCCTGTTCAGCGTAGTGTTCTGGATCCTCGAAGAAATAGTCCCCGCCAAACATACTGTATTACCCCAAGCAACAGTTTTACCAACGCCACCTGAACATTCTCATGTACCTTGGCCAGACACACATCTCAACAGACACTTGGAGTTTCATAATAATACTTTTATTCAAATGTTACACCAGTTTAATCAGGTTTCCAATGCGACAGACTGTTATGTTTGTGGACTCCTACCTCATGCAGTTCAGCACACTATCTCATTCTTGGTGTTTCCCGCCACTCCGGCCTACACTTGTGCTCTGATGTACAATTTGACGAACGTTTTTCCATCATGTTATGACAAAGGCAACCTTACAACATTCCAACCCTTTCTTTGGACTCTTCATAAAAAAAACAATACTCTCTGCAATGCCTCTGACCCGCCACAAATGCACGCTATTATGTCCACCCCTATGCAGGACACCTGGGGTTACACTTTCTTTCCTACTCAAGAGAAAGAAGTTGCCATTTCAGTTACATCACGTCCTGGTACATTGTGTCTGCAAGGTCAAGGAACAATACCTATAGGAGCCAGTCTGTGCAATACTACCATAACCTACAACAACTTCACCCCATACCTCAGCCTTCCATCAGGACTGCACTTTGTATGTGGAAACAAAGCTTACACCTGGCTGCCTTCTGACTGGAGTGGCACATGCTATATTGCATTCCTGCTGCCACCCACATTTAACAGGAACAACTTGTACCACAGACAGAGGAGACGGGTACCAGATATAGACCAGACCGACACCAGCAACTCGGCGATGCCCTGAAGGGCCTTCTACCTTTTGGGGTCCCATGTCCAACAGTCTCAACACCAGGCGACTCACCAGAGTCCTGGAAGCTACTGCCAACATCACTGCAGGAATACTGACCCAGCACACGGCCGAAATCGATGCTACACGGATGGTTTCTCTTCAGAATCGCATGGTGCTCGACGTCATCCTGGCAGATCGAGGAGGGGCCTGTCGCATCATCGGGGCTAGCTGCTGTGTGTATATTCCTGATTCATCGCCCTCCGTCTATGAAGCAATCTCCAAACTACACCGGATTGCCACCGAAATACAACCAGACAATGGGACCCCTTGGACCTGGACAACTGGCTCATGGAACATTCTGATCACCTGGGGATGGAAGATACTGGCGCTCCTCACGATCCCCTTGGGTACCATCTTCTTCTGTTGCCTGTGCGTCCATTGTGGCCCAGCACTCTGTTCTCTGTGTGCATCTACCTGCAGATCCACACCTATGACCAGTCAGACTGAAAACAGCAAAATACTATATCATCAGACATTTGAAGAACTCTGTAAAATTGACATTTACTAATGACGTTGCACACGGCAAGAGGAGGGACTGTAATAACTGTATTTCTAAATGTTGCCGTGTATGACCTACATCTTGCTCACAAAACGCTTTCTTGACCTTTCACAAGATTGTCTCCTACGTGACCCTGTGTTGGTGCCCTGGGCCGGTTTCTACTGCACCCACGCATTTATCTCTGGAACTTGTATAGGCAACAGAATAGGTCTGTCCCTGCCAACGGCCTAACACCTGGCCAGGTCACGAAACCCTCCTCAGCTGCAAGGCATGAAAGCTGCCCCCAAACAGGAATATGTCCAGCGCACTCCTGAACTCCTGCATTCCTCGGAGTTTCCTTTGGCCCAACACCTGAAAATCTGCTCCACACACCTGAATTCCTGCATACCAACTGACTCTGTCATCCTCCTACACCCGAGGGGAGTGTCTACATCCTATAAAAAATGCTGCATGCCAAGGACATTTTGAACAGTCTCCTGACACCTACGCAATCCGTGGGTCTCGGACACTCTTCCATCTCTAGAGATTATCTTTTGTTGTACTAAATAAATCTTTTGTTTCCTTGCTTCCAGAAGTGTGGTCTCCCTTTCTTTGGAATGACATTGGTATAAGGAGGAGGGAGTTGGTGCTTCTCAGGGGTCGTGTGGTGCCCGCAATGAGGAGTTTCTTGGAGAGGTACTGTGGAGTGTTTTGGTGGAGGACTTTATGAGTGATGCAGGCAGTTTTATATGCAGATCTGCCTTCAATAGGGAGCCATTTAAGAGATTTGAGAGCCGGGGATATGTGATCGAAGCGTTTGCAGTCTGTAATGAGCCTGGCGGCAAGGTTGAGCACAGCTTTGATTGGAGCAAGGTGGACCTTGGGGATTCCGTTGAGGATGGCGTTACCATAATCAATACGTGAAAGAACAAGTGACTGAACTACAAGTTTAAAATCATTGGTGGGTATAAAGGGTTTGATTTTCTTGAGGTGACGGAGAGTGAGGAGGGCTCCTTTAGCAGAGTTTTTGATGTGGACGTTAAGGGTTAGGGTGTTGTCGATAGAAATACCAAGAGATTTGACGGAGTTGGACAAGGTGAGTGAGCAGTTGAGTGCGTTAAGGTCAGAGATCCATGATTGAATGGGGAGAGGGTTGTTTTTAGGGGAGAAGAGAATGATTTCAGTTTTATTAGGGTTAAGTTTGAGATGATTGGAGTGGAACCAGGTTTGGATTTTGGTGAGGGTGTTGTTCAGGTGTAAGATGTCGGCATGAGTTTTAATCTTGTAATAGATTTGGGTGTCATCGGCGTAGAGGTGGTAGTTGATGCCTGCTTGTTTAAGAATGAGGGTGAGGGGTTCCATAAAGAGGTTAAAGAGGGAGGGAGAGAGAATAGACCCTTGGGGGACTCCAAGGGAGACAGGAGTGGGGTTAGAAAGACAGTTTTGAATTTTGATTTGCTGAGTTCGTGTTGTAGGTAGGAGACGAACCATTTGTAGGCAGTATCATTGAGGCCGAAACGGGTCCTAAGCACATTGAGTAGGGCTGTATGGTTGACTGTATCGAACGCTGCGGAGAGATCAAGGAGGATAAGAAGGCAGGACTCGCCATTATCAAGTGAGTGGTGGATGTCATCGACGACATTGAGCATTGCCGTTTCGGTGCTGCAGCCTTTCCTGAAGCCTGATTGAAAGGGATCAAGTAGGTTGAAGTTTTCGATGTGTTTGTCTAGTTGTAGTAGGACACATTTTTCAAGGACCTTTGAGAGAAGTGGGAGGTTAGTGATGGGGCGGAGATTGTTTAGGTCATTGGGGTCAGCATTGGGGTTTTTGATTATGGGAGAGATTTGTCCAAGTTGAAGGGAGGTGGGGACACAGCCAGTGGAGAGAGAGATGTTGATGATTGTGGTCCAGTATGGGGTGATGATGTGCTTAAGGGCAGGGACAAGGTTAGAGAGTAAGGGGTCTTTTGTGTGGGAGGACGGTTTAAGATTACCAATTATTTTAAGGACTTCTAGTTCAGTCACGGGGAGGAAGTTGAGCAAGGAGGCATTGTTCTTTAATTGTGAGTTAGGGGAGTTGGTTTCCGGAGAGGTAGCAGGGTCAGCTGGTCGAGGGGATGTGGGGTAGGCATTAGAGGTGAGGACGGGTTTGCATTGGGAGTTGGAGGGGAGCTGTGTGGAGCGGAAGGATTGATCAATTTTGGCTATTTTTTCTGAGAAAAAGTGGGAAATTTCTTCACATCTGGCTGAGGAGGCGGTCAGATTTGGAGGTGCGGGGGAAGTTTGGTTACGAATGATTTTGAAGAGTTCCCTAGGTCTGTTTTTGGCATGATCAAGTTGAGTGCGGAAGAAGGAGGCCTTTTCCTTGAAGATGTGTTTTTGTACATGGATCGAGCATGTCTGAGGAGTGCAAGATGGGCGGGAGAGGGATGGTGTCTCCAGGTTCTTTCTGTCAGTCTGAGTGACCGTCTTTCGTTATTAAGCTCGGTATTAAACCAAGAGTTGGAGGGGTGGTTCTTTGGTTTTTGAGTTTGGGCGGGACTAGTTGGTCAAGAATACCAGTGACAGTATTGTTAAAGTGTTCAGTGAGCTCATTGGCATTTTGTGAGGGGGAATGAGAAGAAGATTGAGCTTGGAGTTTAGACTCAAGAACACCCGGGGGGATAGGTTTTAGATTTCTGGTCAGTTTCTTAGGTCTGTTAATTTTGGAGTTGGGGAGATTTGCATTGGTAGCAATGGTGAACAGTATAAGGTGATGGTCGGACCAGTCAATGGGGACGATATTGGTCACGGAGGCCAGATCTTCGTTGGAAAGAATGGCGTCAAGGATGGCTCCTTTGGTGTGTGTCGGGGACAGGCATAGTTGTTTGAGTTCATTGATCTCAAGTAGATTGGTGAGGAGGGGGATAGTGGGATCGGTATCGTTCCAATGGAGGTTGAGATCCCCAAGAAAGATATTTTTTGAGTTGGATAATGAGGATTGTGTCAGGAGCTCAGATAAGTCCTCGATGAAGGGCTGGTGGGGGCCCGGAGGGCGATAGATGTTGTGTAGGCGAATTGGGTGGGAATTTTGGGTTGTCAGTTCAGCTTCCAGGTATTCGCAGGAGGAGTAGCCAGAATTATTGACAAGGGATAGCTGAAGTTCATTTTTAAAGATAATGGCTAGACCACCCCCAACTCTGTCAGGTCTATCTTTTCTCAGAATAGAGTATCCCGGGGGGGAGAGTAGGTCAAGTATGCTCGTTGAGTGGTCTTTGAGCCAGGTTTCTGTGAGGAATGCAATGTCAATGGATTCACTCAGGATAGTTTCCGAAATTTCCGTGGCATGTTGGACTGCGGCGCAACAGTTGACAAGCATACATGTAAGTGGTGTGGGGTTGCATATGGTGGGTGGGCAAGTGTGGATCGACGTGAGTTGAGGCGGTGGTCTGGGGGAAGCAGGGGAGGAGGGGATTCTATTAGTCCCTAAGATAACAGGGATGTGGGAGTAGGGGAGTGGAGAATTGGTGGTTGATAAGCTAGGAAGGTAAGAGTTGCATAGGTCGGAGAGGTCAGACGGGGAGAGATGGTTCGAGGTGCGGTGAGGTCTATGTATACGGCAGCGGAGAGGAGTCGATCTCCAATGATTGTGTTTGGTGTTAGGGATTTTCGAGGGGAATTTTTGGGGGGGATTTTTGGGGGGGATTTTTGGGCAGGGCTGGGTGGGGATTTTATAGTGAGGGAGGGTTATGGAGCTGTGGGATATAAAGTCTTTCCTGAATTGAGAGAATTTAGTAATCAAATTAGATAGGTCAAGTTCGATGTTGTGTAGGCTCTGGGCAATTAAGGTGAGGGGAGGTATCGAGGGGGGGTGGTCTGGGTTAGTTACTGAGGGTGGATTGATGTGGGGGGAGATATGGAAGTGAGTGTGGAATGAGGGGTGACGGGGCTGTTAGGTGTGAGGGGTTCGGTAATCAACTTGGATAGGTCAAGTTCAGTGTTATGTAGGCTCGTGTCAATTGGGGTGGAGGGGGTACTGAAGGGGCGTGGGCGGGGGGTAGGGAAAGATCTGGGTTAGTTGCAGAGGGTGGACTGATGTGAGAGGGGGAGATAGGGTAGTGGGAGTGGAGTGAGGGGTGACGGGGCGGTTAGATGGGAGGGGTTCAGTAATCAATTTAGATAGGTCGAGTTCACTGTTGTGTAGGTTCGGGGCAATTAGGGTAAGGGGAGGTATTGACGGGGCGGGGGAAGGGAATGTTCTAGGGGTACAACGGCGTCCTCACCGGCGCCAAGCCTGGTCTCTGAACTGTCAAACACTTCACCCGACAATACAGTCCAGTATGTATGGGAGCTTGGGAGCCACCATATTGGGGGAGCCGCCGCGGGGAGCAGTGCAGCCATCCCCCGCTACTTACAGCCAAGGTGGGCAGCCCCCAGAGCGGCAGGCCACACCGACAGCAGGCCGCATACGATTGTGTGCCTTTGTTGAGAGCTGCGCCACCGCAGGCAGAGTGCCGCTCCTCGCAGTAGCCTATAATATATTTTTGGGGGGAACCTCGATCAGCTCCCCATGTACCTCTTCGCGACGTCGAGGCCTCACTTTATGTGCTCGGTGTACTGGTGCCCACCATTACCGCGATCCAGCATTCTGCAGAGTATTTTGTATCACATAAGCAGCACTATTGTGGCTGGAATCGACATCCAGAGGTTCTTCCAGTCAGGTTGTGCATTTATATAGTGCAATGGGGCTGTCTGAAGCTGGATGCTGGTGGATGTAGGCCCCACACCGCATGAGCCTCACAGGAGTGCGGCCATCTTGCTTGCCGGCTTTCGAGCGCCCCCAATTTTAGAATTCTTACGACAAGACAAAAAAAGAGAATCTCCCCTCTGAAACTTAGACTAGAGAAAAACGAAGGTGGAACTAAGTTCCCGGACTCCTTAAAATACCAATCAGCCTTCTTAGCTAGACAAAGGTCCTGGTGGCTCTGCTAAAAAAAGTCAGGAAAGCAGGTCTGGTTCCCCACAGAGAGGGACCTCCCCCAACCACTTCCCCTCTGTGCACTAATCAATATTCAGAAACAGTACTTATTAGATATTAAATATTCCTATACGACTCTAAACAGCACGCTTGCTGCCTTACGTTTGGTGGTACGTAAATTCCAATTTAAGTTTACTAGATTGTATTATCCCTCTGTATATATTAAAACCAATGATCTCACTTTATTTTGGAAAAGCTGGTTGCACAGAGGCATCTAATCAAAGGCGTTAGATTTAGAGAGAACCCCAAGCCTTTCACAGATCTCCAAACTCATTGCATAATTCTCAACCTCCACTTACACCAGTTTCTAAACCATTAAGTAGCGAAAACTAAATTGAGTGATGTTAATAACCCGGGCCTCCCTCGGCTGCTCCCAAGACTCAACAAAAGAGGCCACTTAGCTTAAAAAATGTATACGTTTCTCTTTACATCCAAACCATACCTTACATGGATAACAATATACTGCTGGAATACTCTTCTGAGTCAACCACTCGCTTGCCGATTCCTCTCCCTGTTTAGATGAAAAAATGGAACTCCCCATTCAAATACAAAATCTGCCCATCCGTATCCCAAATTAGATTGCAATACCTTCATAACACCTTTTGGACTTTAATGACACTATTTAAGCTAGGCCTCATTGATTCTAATCTTTGCTGGAACTGCCACTTACAACTAGGCAACCTTTCCCATATGTTTTCCAACTGAAAATGCATACTCCTCTTACTAGCCCAAATATAAAACTTCAGCCATGATATATTCAATTGCCACATTTCACTCTATCCATCACCACTCTGCTAAGCATCTTCTCAGTACCCTACATCCCTGCAACCCAAAAATGCTCTCTGCCTCATTGACCTCATGCAGTTTTTGGGTATAAAAATAATTCATTGGATGGAAAAGATCCCCAAACATCTAACTCCACTCCTAGTCGAACTGGTTACGCTTCACTAGGAGAGCTGATAACCTTTGTTTCCGTAACTCTCACAAACTAATGTCTTTCAGAAAGTTGTGGATTCTACTGACTTAATGTACAGAAGAACCCGCCATGATCCCCTCCTCAACATCTATCTGTGTTATCTGCACTTTTCAAAACCACTCACCTCATGGTTCCCCCTAACAAACAGCTTTCAAGTGCTACCATCCCGTTTTGAGTCAACTGCGTTCTCCTCTCCTTCTCCTCATATGGCCGTTATATACCTGTACTCCCTTTTCTTCTTTTTCCTCCTCTACTCATTTCCTCTTCTCCCATCTCAGTTTTAAAAATGGTCCTTCAGTTTGTGCAGTTCTTGGTGCAAAATGTTTTTGTGCATGTTTTACAACCTGCAGTCCATATTCTTCAATCTAATCCTGGACTCATTGCTTTGAGGCCTGCCTAGAATGACGACGGCTCCTCTTAGGGCTTCCCTCAATTCCGCTGCTAGGCTCGTAACTGGCACAAAAAATACCACCACATCTCTCCGGACTTGCGGGAACTGAATTGGCTTCCATATGAAGCTCGGATACAGCTAAAAATTGAATGCATGGCTCACAAAGCCATCCACTTCAAGACCCCGCTGTACCTCGCACAGAAACTGGAACTTTCGTGTGGTTCTAGATCCTCCAGAAGCGCCAGCACCCTTTTGCTTAAACCTCATAAATTCAAGAAAAAAAAGACCTATAACCGAGCCTTTTCAGGGACGGCCCCGAGGATCGGGAACTCCTTTCCCCCCGAAGTCAGGGTGAACCCTTCAACTGTCTTCTTCAAAAAAGAAGTCAAAGGGATCCTGATGAAGAAATTTCTGCCTTAGCTTGCCACCGTCACCTGACTCTGGGTTCATACCCGTTGTCTCTGGCCCAGCCACCTGGTCCACGAGTAGGTTGGGCATTTCTAGACTTTGGTTTTTGCTTGACTTTGTTTGCTTTTCCCTCACGAGATTGTTGGACAATTTGACACTCTGATCTTGTCCTTTGTTGTTTTCTTCTTTGTATGCTTATACCCTGTGATGCATAATCTGTTTTATTCCCTTGCAATGCACAATCTGTAAAGCGCTCTGATACCCTCGGTGGTCATGTTCGCGCTATATAAAACTTTCAAAATAAATATACAACCTTTCCACCTCTCTACATGCATATGTCTCTACAATCAAACATGGATTTCTTTTTTTAAATTTCTCAATAAAATAAGCCTGCTATGTTTTTGTAAACAGGCATTGATGTCATTCACTCAATAAAAATGTGTGAAATTAAAAATAATCCAGGAACTAAGAGGTACTTGTGGAGGAGGGGATGAGGGTATATGGCACTAAAATGGTAGTCATGACTGGTACATGATTTAATAAACAAAAATCAAAGTCAGGTGTCACAATAAAAATAAAATCACCAACCAAGCAAAAAATATATATAATATATGTTGCTGAAGTTAAAAACATTTAATTTTTTTTAATATAAACTAAAATTACTGTTTTGGGCCTGGGAAAGAAAAACAATCAGCGTCAGAACCCTTTTTTTCATTATAGTAAAAGCAATTTTAGAACACTTTAAATCAGATATCCGGAGCACACAAAAAAACAATTACTGCTTCACTGTCACAACAATTCTGAAGAATATAATGTGCGAAGAGAGTACTTTGTGACAGCATGTCTAGTGCAAAGTGTCATTTTCCAAAGAATTCTATTGATGCTTTCTATGTTATTAGAAAATAAAGTGGTTTTTAAAGATGATGGTGTAAGGTTGCCCTGATCCTGTTCAGAAAATTCCATGAAAAGAATCTGAATAAAATAGAAAAATAAACAATCAAATTGGATTACTTTTGAGGTCCTCTGCTGAGGATAGCAACTCTATAATTAGGTTTCCAACACCCAAGGCTTAATGTTTTTGATTCTCAGTAAAATACAATCCATTACAAAGATTACAAATTTCAATAGGCAGTCCAGCGCACGTATTTAAAATGTGCCATTTTCTGGTTATTCTCTCATTCTTTAAGTATTGCTTTACTAGTGCTAGCACACAATAAAGGGGGAAGAGAATACAGAAATACAAGTAAATCTATATAAAATGGACCTATCCAGCATGTTGCACTACTACAGAATAAAAACACAATGTACATACACACAGACACACATACTTTATTAGTTGACACTTTACTCAACTGGGGAAAATCACCTAAAAATTCTCATCCAATTTCAAAATTAGAAAAGGGGGAAAAAACTGTAATAAAAGGAACACGTAAAAAAAAAAAAAAAACCACGAAGACAACTAACGGCCCCAATGGGGTACCATAAACAGGTTACTGAATTGCACAAAGTATTTTCATTACAGACGTGGTCTCTCAGTTACAGGCAACAAAACGTAACGTGTGGTAGAAGGCATCGCAATTCCAAGAAATATAAAAACTGCCTTGAAACCAATGATGGTAATCAACTCGCTAGCCTCCTTTTTTTTTTTTTTCTAAACAACTTTGCCTGTTTATTTTTTTTTCTTCATGCCCAACGTCAGAGCACATGTCAGAAAATCTGAGGTGATCTGCCAGCTGAATTTCCCTGATAAAAGCTATCCATGGTCCTAACAAGGTGCATCCTGGAGGAGAATGTGATGATCTCAGTGCAGAGAAGGAGGATGTGGTTGAATGTGAAAGAATTAGGATCTGGGTGAAATTTTGATTACACCAGAGTAATCAGAGAAAGTTTGGTAGTTGTGTCCCTCTTGTGGCGTGAAATTACTGAAAATTATGCAATTGAGCTCATTTGTGTAGTTTGAAGTAATTTGGGGACAAACTAAGAGCACAGGAACAGAGTGTGAGAGGCTTCTGCTGTTCCTGTTTTTTTGCTTTTAGTGCTATTTTCTTAGTACAAAATGCACCCTCATTCATTTTGAGAGAATGGTGCGTTTTGCGCTAAGGAAATGACACTTGTGTTATCCCGCATAATTTAGCTGTAATTTTGAGTCATTAAGCAACAGCAAATTATGCAAGTTACGCCTGCCCCTAGAAAGAATAAAACCGGGGGCACAAAAGGAAAACAAACTATTTCTACTGAGTTTTATTCCTAAACAACCCAAGCACTCCAACAGTTTTATAAATTAATATTTGGTCCAAACATTAAGGACTTCGTATTCCAAAATAAAGTATAATTTATTGTCTGTATGGGAACTTGTATGCTTCAGTACATTCCAAAGTTCACAAATTTATTTATCAAAAACAGCCAACACGTGTTTTGTGACACAGTAACTTATTCAAGGCTCAAAGATTAGAAATGAAGGTCATTAATCCAAGTAGTAGACTCGGTTGGCGAGTATCTCACTAGACAGGAACAGAATCATGCTTAGATTCGAGCTTATTATGGACTCCTGCCTTTGACAACTTGCTTAGATCTCTCACTTTTTGATATCTGTAGATTTAGGGAATGTGTCCTACAACTATTCAAGATTGATTATACACCATTACCTTTCTGAGAAGACTAGTGACTACTGATTTCTTTTGACTATTTGAGCAGCCTGTCACGGTCAACTTCATTGCTACGTTGTTGCAACATTACAAGGTGTGAATATACCTTTTCAGAGGCGCTACATCAGCTACTCACCAACCGAGTCTACTACTTGATTAATGACCTTCGTTTCTAAACTTTTGAGCCTTGAAAAAGTCACTGTGTGACAAAGCAACTGGCATTTTGTTTTTGGGCACTGGGAACAGGTCTATGTTTCGTATCCCCCCCACCTTACGAAAACCTTCTCGATAACTGCCCGATTTATCTCCCACTCATATGAGGTAGATGCTTGCCTGCTCAGTTTGTCTGCTTCCACGTTGTCCTCTCCCGGTAGCTGTATGGCTGTTATAGCTATCCGTCTCTGGATGGCCCATTTCCATATCTCCTGTACTTGTCTTGAGAGGGCAAAATCATTTTTCCCCATTGCTTGTTGAGTTAGAATATGGTCGTCGTGTTGTCTGTTTGAACATATATTGATTTGTCCACAGCTGCTTTTGAAAGGCTTTTAAGGCTAGAAACACGGTTCATAGTGTTGCACTGCTTCATGTGGCTTCCACACTCCTCTGATGTTGAGCCTCCCCATATGAGCTCCCCATCCCATGTGTGAGGCGTCCATGCTGATGTTTACTGTTTGGGCTGGTAGTAAGAATGGTCATCTATTGTTGCATTCGTCCTGTTCCACCACATTATTTCCTCCTGTTCTCTTTGCGCGACAACCACTAGATCTTCCCAGCTCCCAGAAGGCGGACCATGGATTTTGGACCCATTCCTGGATCGGTCTCATGTGTAGTCTCACATGTGGTTATTAGTGGTATGCAGGAAGCCATCATTCTAAGCAACTTACCCACAGTCCTCACCGTCAGAGATTGACCCTTCCGGAAATGGTGAGCTTGTTGCATTATTGTCAAAACTCTTTTTTGCATGGAACCGCCTTCACTTGCGCTGTGTTCATCTTTGCTCCCAAGAAGAACTTCTCCTGTTCTGGCGTGGGAAAAGATTTCTCCAGGTTTATGATGAACACCAGAATGTTAAGTGTCTTCTTCACTGTCCTTATACTGTCTCTGCACTTGTGCTCCGGACTTGTCTTTACCAGCCAGTCATCTAAGTAAGGTTACTGATGTATTCCCTTCTTTCTCAGATGAGTGGCTACAGCTGCTAAGCACTTTGTGAACACTCTGGGAGCTGAATTTACCCTGAAGGGTAGAACCCCGAATTGGTAGTGTGCCTTGTCTATTATAGAAACGTCTTGTGCCTGTGGTTCACTGGGATGTGCAGATTGGTGTCCTTTAAGTCTATGCTTGCCAAGTAGTCCCCCTACCGGAGTTGAGGGATGATTTGTTGTAAAGTGAACTTGTTTAGGAAACAGAGGTCTAGTATGCGCCATAGCGATTTGTCAAGTTTTGGTACCAGGAAGTATGTTGAGTAAATTCACTCGTTGATCTCTTTTAGGGGCACTTTCTCTGTTGCCTGTTTTTGTAGTAATTCTTCTACTTCTTGTCGGAGGTAGGTTTTCTCTTCTTTCATATGGGTAGTATGCTTTGGGCCCAGATTTGGTGGGTGTTTTTCCAGTTCTACGCAATAGCAGTGTTGGATGATGTTGAGCATCCATTTGTCTGATGTGACCTCCCTTCACTCCTGGAGGAAGGCTTGTATTCTTCCCTCCCATGGGTGTTGTGTGTGGGCGGGAATCCTGTTTTGCGAGTCACTTGTTTGCTGTTGCCACTACTCTTGGTAGCTGTCCTTTACCATCGGCCGCAAAAGGGCTGTTCCTGTGGTGCCTTGGATTGCCACTGTTGTGCTGTTGCTTGTGCCCGCGGTGTTGTAAGGCTTGATGTGCTGCGATGGATTCCTCCTGTTTATACCAGCCTTCTAGTAGGGGGTGGCTTCCCTTTTCTGGTGTCTAAATTATACGCCCCCATCGACTTTGCTGTGCTGTAATCCTTTTTTAGTTGTTGCAGTGTGTCCAAAACAGGTGTTCTCCATTGAAAGGGTTGTTGATAATGTTGGCCTAAACCTCATTCTTGAACCCAGAGATTCGCAGCCAGGCGTGTCTCCTTAAGGTTGTTCCTACCATCAGTTGTCTTGATGCTGTGTCCGCGGCCTTGAATGCTGATTTTAGGCATGTGTTCGCTATGCTCTTTCAGTCCTCTGCGGAGGGCGCCTTCCCTCTTCTGGTAATGTTCTGGTAGGTGCTTCATTAACTCTGTCATCTCCTCCCAGTGTTGATGGACATACCTGTTAAGCAGGGCGTTAGAGTTTGCAATGCGCAACTGTCTTGCAGCTCCCTTCTCAAACTTTTGACACTTCCGTCCTTTTACTTTTTTTATCCAGGGCGGTTCGGAGGTAGTTGGCACATGTGCCCTTTTCCTGGCAGTGGTTACGATGATGGAGCCTACCACTGTATTGCCCCAAATGTATGCAGGGTCCTTTGAAGAATAATTGTATTTCTTCTCGACCCGTGTTGTCACGAACCTGCAGGTTGCTGGTACCTTAAACACCTCTCTCCCCGGTCCAAGATGCTCCTGAGCATTAGCAGGAATTGGAACTTGCTTTGTAAGTGTAGGACTGTCTCTAGCAGAAAGTATGTCTGCGATTTCTCTTAATCCAACTGGACTCCATAGTGCTCTGTTGTTCTTTTCAAAACATGGTTATACATGGTGCTGTCATTCGGGGGGCGATGGCCTTGACACACACGTATCCACACCTACCTCAGGCGATTCTGCATTGAGGTCTTGCCATTGTTCTTCGATAACTTCAGACCCCTCGATGTCTTCGAACAGGCACTGCGACCGAGTCCTTCTCTTCATAAAAGAGTTCATGTTCTTCTTCTTGTGGCTCTGGTGTACATAGCGGGTTCAAGTCCCCCCCCCCCACCGGAGTCCTTCTCCTGCCCGCTTTCCGTCAACGGTTTGATGATATTCAAAATCCCTAGAGGGAGGCACAAACGTTATCCTGTTTTCTGAAGGATTGTGGTCATTTTGGCCTAGAGCCATCTTTTCTTACACTCTATTTCGAGGGCCCGCTCTTTGGCGTTCAGCGTGGTGGCCAACCATTTCTTCGGCGTCGAAGTTTCGGCTGCTGTTGACTGGACTGCTGTCTTCTTGGCTCTCTCTCAATCATCTTTCGACACTGTTGTCTTCTCCGAGGTTCGACTGCCAGCAGTATCCTTTATATGGACCCTAGAGGCTCTGTGTGCCTCGACTTGCCTTCGGTCTGTGAACTTTTCGGCGCGGAGGCAGTCTTTTGTGGTCTAGAGTCTGAAGTTCTCAGTTAGACTGCTCCCATTCTTTTCTGCATTACCTGAGAGCACTTTTCTTTGATTGTCTTGTGTCCCGGCTCGAAGCAATGATCTCTTTCTTGGTGTTTTAGCCTTCTCCTTCGGCCTTGAGTCAGCACTGTGCTCCTCCTCGCTCGATAGACCGAGATCTCTCAATAATGGTGTTTCCTTCTGCCCCTGCATGGTATAGTGCACCTTTTTCTTGTGCCATCTCAGTTTTAAATTGGAATTCTGAGCAGGCCTTGCAGGTGTCAATTTTGTGGTCTCTCTGCAATCCGATATTGCACACCTGGTGGTTGTCCCTCTGGGCAAACCTGTGGTGGCACTTCGGGGAGAAATGGAAAGGGGTGTTCTACATCTCACGCAGAGCAGGGGGCCCCCTGTCAATGCATTCTCCACCCTCCGCTCGACGCACGTTCCACTTACTTCGGTGAAGGTCTGTGGAAATTTCTGGAGGTGACTCCCTTCCTTCTGCTATGGCAATGATTTTCCCTGGTTTTCAAATTTCCTCAGATATCCAGTTATCTTTCCTCTTCTTCCTTTCGATGATCTGAGATCTTCAGCAATGCTTCCAGATCCAACACCGGGAAAAAAGAATCTGAAGATGGCATGTGGAGATTTCCGGGGAGGGCGTCTGACATCAGGAGAGGGTAGACTAAGCAGCAAAGGGCGAGGATGGTCAATGCCAAACAACAAAAGAAAAGAGACGACTATGATAGACAGTGATATTCAAAGTACTGCCCAGGGAACTTCCATATGTGCCCCTTGGTCAACAGGAACACTGTGCTGCTGTTTACTTGGCTTACCACTATTAAAAACATTTGAATAAACAGGCAAGAATTTGTTTAACGGTTAATTAAAGTTAAAGAAAGGAAGTGACTAGGGTGTCCAGCACCCTTAACTTTAGGATCATCTTCATTTTTAAAGACATCTTGCAGCAAAAGTGAAAAAATATGATAGTCTTTTCAGAATTCAAAAAATGTATTTCATTAACATGCAAAACTGTTTCACCCAAGTACATAAGAAGTATGGAGAAGTATTTTTTAAAAGTGATAGTTTTCAAATATGAATTTAGAAACATTCCTTTTCCCCCACACTGACAACAATGCCAATACTGAACTAAGATGCAAATCGGTTATGTGCACTCTGGTGGCCTGGGTGCCTAATATAAAATCAATAACAGTTTATTAAATCAAACACAGGAGAAGGTTTTGTAAAGCGTACATCTTGAATTCAGGTATTTTGAGATGCCCTTATAAGTGATAATGAAGAAAATGACATAAGAAAATTGCCCATGATCGTACAATTTGGTTAAGTGGGGGAGTCTGTATTAATCCTAGGTTTTCTTGCTTCACATTGTGAAATTCAACCAACATGTGTATATGCGTTGCTTCCCTACACCCACCTTACCGCCAACCTCCCATGCTCCAACCCCCTCCTCCCCCCCCACCCAGCTGGCACAAAGTGCGGCCCTCGGTCACATCACAGAACAAATGGGAAAATGTTTGCAAGTACCCATGATGCAAGAGGAGAGTTCCAGCCCCAACCACTAAATGGAGGAATAATGCACAGCATGTGAAACCAGAAAATATTCAGTCTGCAAAACAAGGGATTGGAGTGACGAATAACTCTGAAGAAAGATGGAAGAAAGGGACAGCAAATACAGAGAGAATGGAAGGGACAGAAGGTAGGGTGAGAAGTGTTGCAAGTGATTTGGAAGTTGGGACACAAGCAGTTTTATAATTTCCCTTGAGAGAAGTTAATGGAGGGAATTTTGTCCATGTGCCATGGATTCAAATGGATTTGTATGCATTTATTAATAATTATCTGAATTTGAGAATTTGAGAGAGGACCCAGGAAAACAGTACGAAGAGATACATAAGTTGACATTTTCCAGTGCTGTGGGCTGATTCAAATATGCTGTTTGAGACCGTGGTTTCTAGTGATTTGTGGGCTGAGTGTAAGGTTGTTGTTGGATGGCCTACACAAGAACTAGCAAGGATTACACCTAGTGGTGCTTCCTTCTGAGGAGGTAGCTACCAAATACAAGAATGTGATTGAGCATTTGAAAATACGTTTCTGAGCAGGATATAAATTGGAATAACATTTTCAGAACTTCACAAGAGCCAAAAGAGGCAGTGCATGCCTTTAATGAAAGGTTTATGCTAATTTTCAAGAGACATAGTGGGGTCGGAGATCCAGAAGAGATGGGGCTGGTGGATCCGTTTCTGCTTTCGTGAATGGTTTGAGCTCGATTTTAGTAATCACATTTAGCAGAATGAGATCTGTTGGCAGACAGAGCATTGATGAGATTTTGAAAATGGCGAAATATGGTATAAAATAGCTTGAGATGAAACAGAAAAGGATTTAGGAGAAGTTGATGATTGTCCAAGTGAAGCAGTTGGAGAAGGGGTCTCGGAATCAAATGGTTTTAAATATAAATGTTGTTATGGCTGGTATGAATGGGCTGAATCAAATGCAGATGCAATGTGGTTGAAGCAGTGATGGTATGAATAATAACGTTAACATGATTAAAAAGAATACAGCTTGTCACTTCTGTGGGAAGATTGGGCACTGAAAGAGGGAATGTCATAAGAGTCCTAACAGAATTCAGGGGATTGTGGAACAACTTTCACAGATGCAAAGAAATAATCTGATGGTCCTGAACATCCCAAAATTCAGAACAGAATGTGCAGTTCCAGTGAACAAAACAAGAGGCATAAGATGCCATATTGTGCATAGTACCAGCAGAATCCATTGATTCTGAATGAGTTGGCAGGGAGTAGTTCACAATGACAGTACATGAGGGGGGGATGAGGAATGCATGCTTGAAGCAGTCTTAGAGGTAGACCTAGGTGGCCCATACATTGACAGAGAACTCAATGGCATTCCCATTCATTTTTGATCGATATAAGGGCTACATTCGTTCTGTGGAAGTACCAAACCTACAACTCTTGGAAACAGAAGTTCAAGTTGTAGGGATCAGCATTAAACAAATTGTTAATCTGGTTACTGCAGATGTTGCAATTAAAATTGGCCACATGGAAAATAAGCACCAATTTATTTTGTGTGATTCAAGTCCTGTGAACTTACTGGAAAGGGACTTGCTCTGCAAAATGAAGTGCGTAAATTATAGCACACTAGATAGTGTTGCGACTGAAACCCAAGATGAGGATTTTATGTTCAAGATACATTCATCAGATTCGAGAGCGGAGTTATTTCCAGTTTTAACCAAGGAAGACCTGCCTTTGGATTTAAGATATACAGTCAAAGATGAGCAATAGGATTTTACTGGAAAAAGAGATTGGATTGGTTAAAAGAGCAAAGCCAGTTAAAATAAAGATCAAAACAGATGCGATATTTCCCAGAACTAGTCAATACAGACATTTTAAAGACTCAGAAGAGGGAATGAAACCAGTGATTAAAAAGACGATTGAGCAGGGAATCCACAGGGAGGTAAGTGGTAGTTCTTGTAACTCTTCTGTGATGGGAATTAAGAAGTTGAATGGCAAATGGCGCACTGTACAGGGTTTGCACACAATTTTTGTTCCATGTTGTCCAGTGGTACCAAAACCAGCAGTGATTTTGTTCCAGATTCCATTAGAGGCAGAATGGTACACCGTCATCAACTTATGCTCAGCATTCTTCTCAATTCCTTTGCATGCAGATTCACAATTCCTTTTTGCATTTCAATTTTTGAATAAAGTTCTCATGTGGTGTAGAATCCCAAAGGGTATTCAAAAAGTCGTTAACTTTTTAGTCAAATCTTGAAGAAAGATCCAGAGAATTTGAGGTTACTATGCACTTCAGTCTTAGTGCAGTATATTGATGACCTACTGGTTGCATTTAAGACAAAAGAGGACTGTAAACTCGATACAATTGCCTTGTTAAATCATCTAGCTGAAAATGGGCATAAGGTTTCCCCGGCTAAAATTTAGTATTTTAAGAAGGAAGTCATCTATCTAGGTCACCATATTGAAAAGGGAGTGTGAAAAGTCTCAAATTAACTAGTTTCTGCAATTCTGAAATTGAGTCGGCCGACCACCCAGAAGGAGGTTCGGCTGTTTCTTGCAATTGGTGGGTACTGCCGGTGGATTCCAAAGTTTTCCTTGATTGACAAGCTATAGTGAGGTTCACATGTAGATGTCCAAGTTCCAGTACCATTTGATGATGAATACATTGATGCATTTAAGAAACTGAAAGAGCTTGTGTAATGCGTCTGCACTTGGGATGCCCAATTACAATTTGAAGTTTTTACCTGCCATGAGAGAAATGGATGTGTACTTTCGAATTTCACATCGAAATATGGGGTTTTAATGTGCCCAGTAGCCTATCTTTCTGCTGTGTTGGATCCAGTAGCTGTAAGTCTTCCAGGTATTTACTTAATTAGTTGCAGCTGTTTACTTTGCCATTGAACAAAGTGCATGGATTGTTAGGAGCCATACTTTAATTTTATGTCTCACATTCCATTGAATTTCCATGACAACACAACATATAACCACCAACAGACTGACTTGCCACTAGCAGATCATACTTACATCCTATTAGGAGATGCATTCTGAATCCAGCAACACTGTTTCCCATTTTGGATAAGAGTTGTTAAGACAGGGAAATGAGGAGATTGATGATGAACCAGGCTACAACTGCAAGAAGTGAATGAGTTCTGTACAAAACCAAGACTAGATATTAAAGAAACACCTTTGAAAACGGCTGACCTGGAGTTGCTTGTTGATAGTTCTTGTTACCTATACAGTATGTTCTATTTCTGAGACTTCTAGATACATCTTCTCTGCCAAAAATAACTTCAGCACAACTGGCAGAACTGGTTGCATTAATAAGAGCTTGCAGCTTATCAGAGAATTTGGAAGTGATGAGTTATACAGCCAGTATGGTTTTTGAGTTGTCCATGACTATGGTCAACTATGATTACAACGGGGTTTTAGGACATCCTCAGGAGCCTCTATAAAGAATGGGCTTACATACTGGATTTGGTGAAAGCTACACAAAAGCCAAAAGAAATTGTGGTTGCCAAATGTATAGTCAATACACAAAGAGAGGACTGGGGGTCTTTTTGGGAGAGGTCCAGCATAAATGCCCCGAAGCAAGTCTACAAAAGAAGGTTATGCTGTTCCTCAGGAATCCGAGTCAGAACACAAGGGAATCAAGACCAACCCGACCAGGTAGGTTCAAAGTTGGGAATCCAAATATTGGATTATAATGCCCTCACACACCCAGCTCGGTGTCATGCTTCATCATTGGGCTGCTCCTCGTCGGGTCGGCGGTGCAATACCCGACAGGCTCCCTATAGTAGGGGCACTTTAGCGGAGATCTTTTTCCAATAGCTGTATGGTGAAGTGGGGGTGAGGGGCAAGAAATGTGTAGATGTATAGGTTGAGGGTGAATCTAAAATAGGGTTGGGAGTACCAGTGACATCAAATTTTATTCAATAGGTCTCCTGCCCTAAGTAAAAACAGGCAATAAGGCGCTCGACCAAACTTATGTTTTGGAGTAAGCGTACTTATTTGTGAAAGGTCAACATGTTTCTCGCTCAATGTATAATCTACAAGCGATTCGTCAGGACCAAAACAATGAAGACTATCTACAACTTAGAATTGGTGACGTGGAAGCATACTCACATCAACCAAGCAACTACCTATTAGTGTACCTGTTAGTACTGGAACTACCAGTGAGGGGAGAAAAAATATATATGACATTGGTTACATCAGTATGTTACACATGTCTGTCAAATCTCCTATCCCTTGTGAGGCTGACTCTGAAATATTAAATCGGTGAACGGTGTATGCCAATGCATTAAAAACAATTAAAAACAGTGCCACACTGAGTGCACAAGGTGAGCTAGTGTGAACTACAGCCCTTGTGGACCACATCTAAAAAGCAGCAGACATATCCTCTGTGGACTCACCCAATATTGCGGACTAATCAGGCATCAGCAGTACCCGGTAGGTTGTACACGAGGAGTTCCTCATGTACTGGAGCAATACAGTAGGGAGACAATGAAGGGTGCCAGTATTAGTCCCATTATGTTATTCAATATATTCGTAGTGATGACCCAAACTGTCGGTCTCACTCACAAATTCGTCATCATTCAAGCACCTATTCCTTAATAAAACCGCCTGCCCACGTTGCGGGGGTAAGTTTGAAATGACATCAGACGTGTAGCTAAGCGGTAAAGTAATCGCATATGTCATCAATACCCATCGTTAATGTCATACGTACGGTTCAAGGGGGGGGTGGTTATTCATATATAAGCGTGCCTTAACCGATATTACGTGTCTGCACTTATCCAAATAGATGCCTGTGCGCCAGTGTTATGCAAGCCTGCCGGTTATATTCGTATTAATGCGCTTAGGTTATAGGCATGTTAGATTATCTGTCTTCTATTACGGGTTCAGGTAAGGCTCCCCATGTTATTCAAGCCTTATTCTTCGATCAGGACCAGTCTGAGGGAGTCAGAATCATGCCGGAGTACTGGTGTATTATTCGTTCGCGATGCATGACAGCGTGTATGACTGCCAGCAAGTGAGCGCGGGGGGGTTGTGAGTGCAGGGGACGCTGCAGCAGTTTAGCATAATACTTACAGACGTGCCAGTATCACATAGTCTCACGACCTACCCACTCCTACCGGGTCCGGGAGGTGGGGAGGTCTGAGACTGCATTGGTTATATGGCGTTTCATTACTTCCGGTAGGGGGGGGTGCCTTACTAGGGGCGCTTGTGCCTACGTTATTCTGGCCGTTTTTTGCGGCCATCTTGTAATGGTTTGGTATTGGAGTGATGAATAGTGATGGATTGTGATGGATCCCAGATCCGTAGAATCTCTATCCCCACATGTCCCATCCATGATCAATAAACTATGCAGTGTGTTATATGAGTCTATTGCAGTCAGGGCGTGCTTATGAATTTAACGTCTCATTGGCGATATTAATATTGTTAAGACCTGAGTGGAAGTGGTCTTTATGGCTTTTCCGGTCTAACGGCGTTATTGTCTGAAACCGGGGCTTCATAGTAACACTCCACTGAATTAGCAAAACTCCTTATTTTGTTTTTTCCACCCGTATCCCATGAATATCGTTCACTAGATGTTATCAACTCCCTCATGGGGTTCTAGTTATGTTCTAAACCTGGTGATGACTTCCGAGCACAGCTGCAAGCCTGTGTGTGTTACACTTCCCTGTTACATGATAGTGGTGTTACCCTGTATGCCGGGTATAGATGTTTATTTCAGACTCCTAGTGCGTTCCAAGGTATATCCTCATTTAGACCTAGAGTGTGTGACGATAATCTGTGTACCCATCTCTGTTCTTTAAGGAAAAGTGCGTTTTTTGAGATTTTGGCGAATGCCTCCAAGATGACCCATTTCAGTGACTCTGGTGTATGGTGATTCTCCAGGTGTGGGAGCACATTTTGGTGTTACTCTTATGACAGCGGAAATTACTCCGATATGCGTAATCTGATTGGGCGAGTGGTCATCCCTACGTATTGTAAATCGCAGGGACACGTGATCAGATATATACAGTTGAGTGTATTGCAGTTGGTGTGTGACCTCATCTCCCATGTGAATGAGTTACTGAAAGTAATGGTTTTCTGTATTGATGTAAAGGCACACACAGTGCATGCGCCACAGGGGTAATGGCCTTTTACAGGTGGCAATTGCCATAATGTTCTCCGTTGACCCCCTGTGGGGATTTTAGGTCTCGTGTGGATCAACATGTCTTTCAAAATTTAAACGCGAAGCGTGGTGGCTCCAATGTCATTGAGCCAGTGTTTAGTATGCCCCAATGTTTCTTAATGACTTTAGTCAGTTGATTGGAAGCTGGTGTGTATGTGGTTACACAGGTAAGAGTGTCAGTGGGGGTCCTGTCTCTATGTTCCAACGACGCATCCCGGTTATTTCTTGCTCTCTTTCTGGACAGGGCTATACTTCGTGGTGGGTATTCACGTGCAGCCAGATTTTTTGCCAGTATTTCGGACTCAGATCTAAAGTCTTCCAATGTGCTGCAATTTCTCCTCACCCTTAAAAATTGCCCAAACGGGAGATTCTCTTTCAAGGCACGCGGGTGATGACTACTGAACAGTAACAGACTGTTCCGATCTGTCCCTTTCCTGTGCATTGTTGTCGATAGATTGCCTTGTTCAAGTTTGATTGTCAGATCTAGAAATGCTATCTGGTAGTGTGACAGTGCTGGTAAATTTTAAGTAGGGATTCAGATTATTGATCCACGCGAAAAAGTCTGTGTAAGACTGGGGGTTACCTGACCAAAAGAGGAGTATATCGTCTATGAATCTCTTCCACAAACATATGTTGGAGCAGTACAGGTTTGATTCATGGAAGATCAGTTGGCCCTCAAAGGCCGCCATATATAAACAAGCTACACTGGGAGCAAAGGTACTTCCCATGGAAGTACCCTGGGTTTGGTGATATAGCTGGCCTTTGAACTAGAAAAAGTTTTCGGTAAGGGCTAGTGTGGCGCACTCCACGATGAAGTTGGGGGGCGTAGGAGAATCCCATGTGGCCGAACTTAATTCCTCTTCAATCACATCTAGAGTGGCTCTCTGTGGGATGTTAGTGTAGAGCGCTTCTACGTCTAGTGTGATGAGGAAGTCGATGTCACTAGTGGGTTGGAATTCATTGAGTAAGCGTAGCACATCAGTGGTGTCCTGTATGTATGATGGAATCAGTCTCACCAGTGGTTGCAAGAAGTGGTCACAAAATTGTGACAATGGCTCCAGTATGGAGTTGATACCTGAAACAATAGGGCGACCCGGTACTGGGGTGGTCCCCTTATGGATTTTGGGTAAAATGTAAAAGTAAGGGGTCCTGGGCTCGCTCTTGATTAGGAAATCAGCTTCCTTTTTGCTCAACCAACCCCGATTTTCCGCTGAGAAGACAAATGCCGTTATAGTCTTGGTCATACGTGCCACCGGGCTACTGGTAATGGGGGTGTAATACTTTCAATTACCCAGTTGTCTCAAGCACTCAGTGTCATAATCAGTGGTGGCCATGATGACTGTGGCGCCCCCTTTGTCAGCTTGTTTAATTATGATCGAGGGGTCATTTGCCAGAGACTCGATGGCGGTGAACTCTCCTCTAGGGATGTTGCAAAAGTGTCTAGGGTCAGAGGCTGTCTGTAAGTCTTTTAGGACAGCTTGTTCGAAGGTAGCTACTTCGTTTGGTATCATACGGATATTGGGAGTGAAAGTAGAAGGGTTGTGTAGACCCGAGTCACTCACTCCTTGGGAAGGTCTTTCATCAAAGAAAGCTCTCAGGCGTACTTTGCGAAAAAAATTGCTGCACTTCGCATTGTTGTTGGAATTGGTCCACCCTGGGTGCGGGGACAAACCCCAAACCCTTTTGTAGGACTCTCTCTTCCATTTCAATCAGTGATCTGGGAGACAGATTCACTATCAGGTTCTCTTTTTGGAGTAACTCCTGGTTTCCATCACCCGTTGTTGGGGTTCTTCCCACTGCACCCTCTTTTCTTGTTGGTTTCCTCTTCTTTGCCCGCGCCCTCTGCCCCAACCTCTGCCTAAAAAAGGTTTGGCTCATGCCTGGTGGGCCAAATGGAGGCGGGCCTTGGGGGAACATGGTGTATAGCCCATAAAAGTGGAAAGCATTTGGTTACACTAGGAATCAAGTATACGGACCAAGTGGCAGAATAATGTGAATTACAATATGAAACAGCTGAAACAGAGGGTGAAAATAGGCAGCTGAGAACTAATTCAGTACAAAATGCAATTTGAATTGTTCTTTATGGATTCAATGCAGACTTATTTGAGCGAACTAAGATTTGCAGGAGGATGCCAAAGAAAATGAGAAAAGAAAATGGGAGACTGTGCTACAAGAAAAGATCTCAGGATTTGTATGTGAATGCTAAGCACAAGTATGTTTTACCTGGCTTGATGTTCTATCCCATGTGCAAGTATTTGCACAGCACGTTACATGCAGGAAGAGATAGTCTAGTTAAGAGGCTCAAAATGTACTGGGGAAATATAGGATTTGGATATGTTGCTGAAGATGTTTGAAGTCGATGTCTGAGATATCATTTAAATAATCAAGGCAAAAGAACAGTTACTTTTATGAATCATATTGGTAAATCAGGAGGCCCCATTTACAAGACTCCAAGCAGATTTTATTGAGATGGCAAATTGTAATGGTTTGAAGTATGACTTAGTAACGATCTGCTTCTTTTGTAAATGAATGGAACCATTTCCCACCAGGTGAGCAGATAGCCTTACAGTGGCCAAACTGCTGTTGAGGGAGCTAATACTCAGATTTGGCCTTTCAACTTCTATTGAGACTGATTGCGGAATTCATTTAAAAAAATGTTTTTGCAAATAATAGGCTCAACGTTTGAAAACAACCAGAGGTTTCATTGTAGTTACAACCACAATCTCAAAAAAATGAGGAGAAAGCTAATGGCACTCTTAAGAACAAACTAGCAAAAGTATGTGCCTCAACAGGTTTAAAGTGGTCTGATGCCCTTCATCTTGTTTTCATGAGCATGAAAAGTGCTCCTGACAAAAAGACTGGTTTATTGCCTCAGATGATCATTGGAAGAGCAAATGAGGCTTGCATATGTTCCTTCAGCTGCACTAGTTTTGATAACTGAAGACACTGTGCTAGATTATTGGAAGCATCTGGCGGATATAGTGAAATCTGCCTCTCATCAGGTGAACGTGGCAACAGAAGAATCAACAAAATCAGAAGAACAGAAGGATATTGCGTGTCAGTCTTCATTTATTTATTTTTTAAATTCTTTTTATTGGCGTGTCAGTCTTAATCGTGTTGACTGGAATTTAATCCAGAAATACTCAGGAAGGGATGCTTGGAGGAGTATTGGAAGAGACTGTATCAGATTATCTTCACGATGAACACAGCCATGAAATGCGCTGGTGTGCCACGGTGGATCCATACTGCTCACACAAAGTGAGAGTAACTTAAGTAAAGGAGGAATCAGCTGGTCTACAGTCAAGCACATAGAGTCAAGTGCAGAGCCAAGCTTTAATTTGCAGCGTGAATCAAGAAGGGGGTTGGACGGAAGGAGGGTGAAAAATGTAAACATTTAAAACTGGCAAACACAACAAGCAAAAACAAATTGAACGGCTGAAGTTTCAAGTTAGTGAAAGCACTGACAAAGAAACTGAAATTTCTGAAGTTAAGTTTCAAAACAGAGATCAGAGTAAAGAGCTGTTACATTACAAAAGACAAAGGCATGAGTGACTTCAAAAAGTAGTAGTCTCTGATCCAAGCAGTGAGAATAGCTGAGGATTAAAGTAATAAAGAACCCCAAAGAAAAGAAGAAATTCACAGTGAACAGAGCAGAAAAGCTGATCACATTTCAAGCTCAAGCCAAAGTTCCTTGGAGAATAAAGAGACTCTGACAAAGATTGTAGTGAAGAGAGAAAGAGTTGAGGAAGATATTCCAAGGAAGAGAAATTTCAAAAGAAAACACTGAACCAGAGGAGGAACCCGAGAGAGACATGGATTCTGAAACTAGTGGAAGTGAATCACCAGCTGCCAGGAGATTTTCGAGAAAGAGTTCCAAACAGAAAATATGCCTCGCCTGAAAGGGTGCATTTATCTGTAGTTGCTGCAGAAGATGATGATGATGAAACTGTGTTGGGTGAGTGTACTTTGGAGAATGCCAGTCCAAGTTGGAGAGAGAGTCAAAGGCTGATTTAGAAGTAGAAGAGCTACCTTGAATAGAGACATTTTGAGATAACATTTTGATACTGCTGTTGAACAGAGACCTGAAATAAACGGAAAATTAAACTCAAATGAACTGTTGAAAAGAAAATTGAGATTTTGAATTTTTGTTTTGATTGTTTTAATAAACATAAGAAATATATTAGTGTTTAAAGAAATTTGTTGATTTCTTAATTCTACAACGATAAGAGCTTTTGTATCAACAGAATATGAATTGCAGCAAATGCTGTACAATTGTAGGGTTGGTGTTAATATTAAAATTAGTCGTTTTAGTGGGACGGTTATTGAGCTTATGGATTCCTGTGGGATATGCTTCAGATTGTGTTATTAATACTAATGCTGAAATTGCTACTAAAAGAAATGAGTCAAAACATTATGTACCGGTAATGTGTATACTGAAATGATCAGAGGCTATGTGCATATAATAAAGATTAGTGTTATGTTTGTCCCTACCTTCCTACGTCACCTGGGAAGTGTTCTACTTACGTACAGCTACCTATTCTTATCACTATAACGTAATATATGTTATTTTTAACCATGATGTTTCTTTTCCTTATTTGACTGATTTTAATCTGTCTTTAGAGGATTTGCCTATTAGAGAAGACAATAGAGAAATTAAATATAGTGCATTTTTAAAGTAATTGCACAAAACAAGTATGTTACTAACACAGATTGAGTCTGGGTGTGTCATTGGAGTACAAAGGAGCATAATTTAATTAGAGAATACAATACGAGAGGAGTAAAGTTTGTGAGTAAATGGGAGGAACAGAAGGTAGCATTAAAACAGATGAACGGAATTGTCATGTTTAAATACTAGACTGAGAATGGAACTGGAGAGAAGAGGGGAGTTGTGTATGGTAAGGCATAGTTCTTCAAAGGGAGGTTAAGGTAGAATTTGTAGGACAGTGTGTGTGTGATAAAACTTATGAAGTTAGTGGAGACTATTTACTTTGTGACGAACTTCTTTTGAGCGGGTTTTATTATGTCTGTGGGAAAACTGCTTATTTCAATTTGAAGAAATTGAGTTGATTCATGGTATTCAGACTTCGTGTTTCTTATAGTTTATCATGTGGATGGATTAAATGATAAACATATTGAAAAGAATGAGATGTAGTTTAAGACAAGTAGTTTTAGATATATAAGGTGCTATAATTCTATCCATAGGTGTAGCAATGAATGATGTGAAAATTAGGCGTTGGTCTACAGACGTAGATAGGCTTGCAATAAAAACAGCGAGGTAATTTATGCTAATAAATCTAGAAATTGTAGCTAAAAGGGCTATGGTTATGCAAAATCACCTTGCATTATATATTTTTGGCAAAGTAAGGCGGAGTCTGTAAGGTGATAAAGGCTAAGAGGTGTTGTACATTCATACATGAAAATTGTATAATTAATTATTCTTTTGTTGTTAATGGAACTAATCTTTTGCATGAGATTTAATCGTTTGAGGAACCTGGTCTATGGGCAACTGTAGGTGCATGGTCTGAGCTACGGAAGAGTTTTGTTAAGGTTGGAGAATAGGTAATTTAAGTGGGAAAGGAGGAGAGGTTGCCGGTGTCCTCACACTAGTAACAAGGTGACGCTAGGCTACTCGAAGGCGTATACAATTGAACAGCTTTTAACTGTTTTTAGTCTTTTTAAATCGGAAGATATCATTTTTAAAGTTTTATCAAGGGAATCCTGGTCTCTCACCTGTGGGCAGCAATTCTACAGATAGAAGCACGGCGAGGTCTCCTACCTCGGTCCACCGCGGCTGATGTGCCGTTTGAGTGGAGGGTAGAGAGGACACGCCACACACAGATTCCCCGATCCTGCACTTCCAGTGGAGGGTGTAGTAGCGGTCTAGTGGTAGGAGACCGGCTGACTACTTAACCGGATGTAGGGAAGGCTGGGGCCAGGGGCCACGGATGCTGCCGGTTTCCAGCGAGACCCTCTGGTATATATTAGATATACAGCACAAGAGCTTAATGGCCTTAGACCGGCCGTCAGTTCTGACTGCAAGCATAACATTACACCTCAAAACTGGGGAAACCAGAGGGGACTCTGCACTCATTGTGGATGGACACTAAAGAAGGAATCCCCAATACAGGGACACCCTAAAAACCCTGTTAATCTAAATGAGAAAGACAGCTGGATGCTCTCTTTTTAACCGAAACATGGCTTAAGGATTGGTCCACTCCTGATCTGCTGATGGCTATGCCTATTGGGTATAACATTAGGAGACAGGATAGAGTGGGAAAAACCGGAGGCGGTATAGCAATCATATATAAAGAAAATCTTAGTTGCATTATCACGCCTAAACCACTCTTAGACACCGATAACGTGCTGTTTCGCATTCGGCTATCACCTAACCAAACCTTCTTAGGTACCCTCACTTATAGACCCCCAGGGCCCTGTCACACCTTCCTAGAAAGTTTTCCCGACATGCTGACAGAGAGCATCATGTCAAAAAGTTCTATAACCATTCTAGGCGACCTTAACATCCACCTAGACAAAAAGGATGATCCCATTACCTCTAGATTCATCCACGATATGGATGCTATGCAGTTGAGTTTAAAGATACAAGAAGCAACACACGAAAAAGGACACATTTTAGATGCGATATTCACTAACGATCCGACACTCCCAGTAGCCTCCCCCTCGCCACTGCCCTGGACAGACCATTTCTTTATCCCTTTCTCCCTAAGCAATACACACCCCCAGAATACAAGACACATCTCCTTTAATATGAGCAGGAAATGGACAAGAACCATTCCAGAAAAATTAATAGAAACCCTAAAAGAAGGTGCTCCCACGATAACTGGGGAAGTAGTGAGCGCTGACAGAAGGTGGGATGACTGGCTCACTAAAGCGGCAGAACAGAGGGAACAAAAAGGGAGAACTTGTTCTAATCGCCCTCGGAAGGGACCAGCATGGTTTAACAGCCACCTGGCAGCTTTAAAGAAAGCCTGTAAAAAAACAGAAAGGAAATGGAGGAAGTCTTACGACAATTCACTAAAGAAACAATACAAAACAGAGATCAGACTCTACCATAATGAAATTAAAATCGCTCAAGCAAAGCACTTGCAGGAGAAAATTGAGGCAGCCACTAACTCCTCGAGAGAACTTTTTAAAATTGTAAAATCCCTCACAACATTAGCACCTGAGGCTCCTACAATATCCCCATCTATAGAAAGATGTAACGAACTAGCTACCTACTTCAAAAATAAGATTGACACTATCTACAATTCCATGTCAGAGAATGTTCACATCCGAGACCCGCAGGGTAACCCAGCGGACTTAGAGACTTGGGGAAACCTACACTTGAAGCATTCCCTGAATTGGATGTAGACATTACATCCAAGATCCTACAAGGAATGAAATCTGGCTCCCCTCTGGACCCTATTCCCCCCCACATACTGGCACAGGCGGGGGACACAGTCATAACACCTGCTACAACCCTACTTAACCTCTCCCTTAGCCAGGGTACAGTACCAAAAACCTGGAAACATGCCATAGTACGCCCGTTAATCAAAAAACCACATCTAGATCCAACAGACCTGGCCAACTTTCGCCCTATTTCGCTCCTTCCCACGCTAGGTAAGATTGCCGAAAAGCATGTAAACGCCTCACTGTCCCAGTTTCTAGAGGAGAATTCGATCCTCCATCCGACCCAAATGGGCTTTAGACCCTCACATAGTACCGAACCCGCCCTACTGCTGGTAACAGAAAAATTGAAGGGCATTCTAGACCTGGGGGGCGAGGCCGCTATCCTTCTGCTAGACCTGAGCGCAGCGTTCGATACTGTGGACCATACGACGCTCGCATCCAGGCTTGAAAGGGCAGGGATTCAAGGTCAGGCCCTAAAATGGATCGTATCTTTTCTGAATGACCGGTCCTTCCAAATCACCGAAGGAGGATTGCTATCAGATAATTTCAAAGTTACATGTGGGGTTCCCCAGGGCTCTTCCCTGAGCCCCACACTGTTTAACCTATATATGCAGCCATTGGCTGACATTGTCCAGGAATTTGGACTGTCAATAATTACCTATGCAGATGACACCCAACTGGTAATTTCTGTTGCAAAGGATGCCGAATCAATAAACAATTTCGGTAGCCCCGTGCATGATAAAAATAGCCAGCTGGATGACCTACAGCAGGCTAAAACTTAATGGGGACAAGACTGAACTCATGTTTTTGGGCAACAAAATAAATCCTCAAATTTCCGTGAACTGGCCGGAAGAACTTGGGCACCCACCAGGACATAAAAACTCCATAAAAAACCTGGGAGTATGGTTAGATTACCACCTCACAATGGAGACTCAAGCCAGCAAACTTGCGGCCACCTGTTTCGGAATCCTGAGGATGCTCCGAAAAATCTTGGACCTCATCCCAGAGAAAGCACAGAGAACTGTGGTTCAGGCATTGGTGGTGTCCCGCCTGGACTATGGGAACATTCTCTCTCTGGGGTCACCTAAATATGTTCTTAACAGACTGCAGGTGGTGCAAAACGCGGCAGTCAGACTTTTACGAAAAATTCCTCGGCATGAATCCACTAAGTCAGCTCTGAAATCATTACACTGGCTGCCTGTGCATGCAAGGATCAAGTTTAAAGCGCTATGTATAGCACATAGAGCCCTTAAGGGAAAAGGCCCAACACTACTGAAAACATTGATCACTCCATACATACCAGACAGAATTCTGAGATCCTCCTCGGAACATCTTGCCACAACAACCAGAATAAGGAGAGCCAGATGGGGGGGTGAAGATCCTTCTCACATCTGGCACCGAAATTATGGAACTCAATGCCATTAGAGCTAAGAATGACCACGGAGGAACAAACTTTCAGAAAGAAACTAAAGACCTGGCTATTCCCAAGCTGATAGGCATCCGCACTTACTCCTGTTCCGCAGCGCTGGGAGGCCCATGGGCAGCTATGCGCTCTACAAAATCCATAAACATAAGTGTAAATGCTTTCCAAGCTATGCTAAACCCTAAAATAATCACATTTGTGCAATTATTCCATTCTTTTGTTAACATTTTCGGTGAGTATGATTATTAGGTATAAAAACAAAGATAAAGGTGGCAATAGGTTGAAGAAAAGGAAAAGATCGATCGAGATGGAACTGGAGAGTTTTAAGGATCATGTTAATACCCAGATGAAAATGGTGGGGCAAAATTCCCAAAAGCAACTAAAGAAGGCTGACTAATAAAATGTATTAATGGGTTTTGAGTGATTATTAAAAAAATAATCAGAGGGGAGAGGTTGTGTGAAGCTTTTGATAAATGTGCAATTTTGGGTGACAAATTATTTTGGAATTCTAATGATTTTTATGATGAATACAGTCATAACCAATGAGTTACTGATATTGCACTTCAAACTAATTTTATTAGGTGTTTAGAAGTGTGTTTATTAATGTAGTTTAGTTATGCCACATTTTTGCAGAGACCCCATTTTATTAACATGGGTGCTATTTTGGGGTTCTGTTCATCTTGTTTCTGCTTATTACCCCTCCCAATCAATGATCCCCTATGTGTCTTCTCTCGCCACAGTCTTCACAGAGCATTGGATATTGTGACGCATTTGGTTATTTTCCTTAGAGAGGATATATTGTGAATGGAACTTTTTGTGTACTGGATGTATAATTTTGAAGGACACTTACGCATGAAGTTCTGATGTAGGTCTTCTAGCATATCCCAGTGTAGAATTATTTGTTTGAAAACAAATTCATATTGTGCTGTACATCTCCAGACTGCGCTGTGGCTAGGAAGCTGATGTAGAGTTCCTTTCCTTACAAATGGGTTTGTGTTATATTTATGCTTATGAAGATTAAAATTCCTATTTGCTCAATATGGGTTATCACTAGTCATGTCATACTGAATTTGCAGTTTTTGCTTATAACCTATTCATAAAAGGTGTATAAAAGCCCTTTGGTTTTGGGGGAGAGCCAGATGGCTTACCTGTTCCTCAAGGGACTCTGTACAGTTTAGATTATTTTCCTTTTCTACCAGTGTTTGTCCATTCCATTTATGATTTTTGTTGCCTATTGGGACTAATTCTGTTTCGGACTATGCACTCTGTAAAGGAGCATTCAATGGCATTTATTTTGCATTACTCTGTATTACATATTTTGAAAATTAGTAAATCATTTAACTTTTTATTGATCTAGAACTCAGTTAATGAGTGGTCCCAGTCACTGTTTTATTAACTCTGCTAAATTGTTGGGCCTGATGTTAAGGAGGGTGGCGATTCCTATTGCAAGATCAAGGGTGCAGGAGCCAAGCTGCCAGAGGTAAATTTCAGGGTGATTAAACTATTGGGGTACAGTAAAATATTGGGATTCGACTCCCACACCATCATCCACACAACATGCCTCCAAAGATATAGTTGGCAACATACTAATGTACAGAAAACACAGATAAAACTACCATAAACATAAGACACCTTTGCATGTGCACCGCATCAGAAGACACCAAACTGGGTTGTTATGATATAAAGAAAGCACTACACTGTGGTTAAGCAATTACAACAGCCCTAATGCGAAAGAGGCTGAAAAGTCCTTAGAACACCCACCTGTGCAGAAAAAAAAGATTACGATTTCCCTCGACCAAATTCACTTTAATTATATTTTATCAGACTGAACACAACTCTAAATGAAGTAAATTCTCGACTATCCACACAGTATCAAGAACCAACATATATCATCCCTGATGCTGTGCAGCAAGGCTAAAGAGTACATTATTATTATTTTATTTTTAAATCTTTTTCTACGCAGCCACCCGTGTCATTTTGCAGGCACGTGCCTACAAAATAAAGCAGGTACTTTTCTGCTTAGTTACCGATCTGAGATGGATAGGTAACAATATGTTTTTTAAAACCACACACACAAAAGCATTTAACGAACGGAGGGGAGTGGAATTAACACAGAGGGCGCAAAAGCAACACAAAGAGCGGATGGGGTAGGAGAAGCAACAGGCTGGAGAGCAATGTGGAACTTGTGGGAAGAAGCACACGGGTGTGCAGGCAACGAGGGTAGTATTGGTATGGAGAGGAGAAGCAAACAGGCAAGAGAGGAGATCATGGGTTGGGAGAAGCAACACTGATGGCAGGGTAAGAAGTAGAAGCAAAGGGCCAGACAGCAACGTGGAACAGGCGGCAGAGAAGCACATTAGCAAGAAAGCAAAAGGGGTAAGTATATGAGGATAGATGCAACATGAAGATGGCAGAGAAAAGCACACAGAGGACAGGAATCAACACTGGAGTGCAGTGGGAGAAGTACACGAGAGAGGCATCTGGTAAAAAAATGCACTCTCAGGGAATGGTTAACCAATAATAAAAAAGTAGTGCTTGAAAAGCAAGCAGAGGATAAATATAAGCCAGCCAATGAAAAGTGGTGGTGAAGAGGCAATGCTCCATGAAAGGGCTAAACACAAGACTGACAAGCTGAGATGCAAACAAGAATCAGGTAAATGATTAACAGGGAAGCCAACCAATGGTAAGTAATAGGCTGATATCATAATGTAACAAAAATAAAATGTGGTCCCCCTGGGCATTCAATCCCACCAAGTAAGTTGTGCCTGTCCACATCAGGTGGTTTTAAAAACAAATGCAACTCTGTATGCCTTTGGACAACTTTATCTAATCCGAACAGAATATCCCTTCCGTACAATGTGCTGGGTCTCCCCTAACATTACATCTAGTAGATGCCCCCATGTTATGTTTGATTGTAACTCTTGTAGAACATTTGTTCGCAAAATGCTTTCCTGGCACTAAGAGGAGAAATGACAACACTACAATGGCCTTTGTATGGCCCGACTCAAGTAGGGAAGAATCTTGAGATCTTAAGTTAAGAGTTTCTTCCCTCAGTTTTTTATTTATATCTCTAGCCCACTGGGGGTGGCTCGACAAAAGAATCAATTGGCATAGGAACGTAGGAAAGATCACGTCTTTGACACTGGAACTGATTTTCCTAATTGGCATACGAACAGAAACTTGTTCCCTCATCCACCTCTTTCAAGTTGTTCAGGATTTGCAAAAGTAAAGGGCTATTCAGGAGTAGGAAATAGGTTTTTGTTCTCTCCAGCAAAACGTGACATAATTACATCACCCTTTTAATTTGATCTCAGGCAATAAACACGCCAAATTATCAAAGTAAGGAAATTAAAGTTGCCAGATCAACCTGGACTGCCGATATGTCCCTCTCACTCTCATCCACAAATAGGATTTAAGTTGGATCACCATAGCTGTCACCAAGTCTTATTATAAATTTAGGCTTGTATTTTTACATCAGATTGACCCAGGACACACATGCTGCAAGGCAGCAGTCGGTGGATGCTAGAATAAGAATCTTTCTTTCACCGTTAAACTAGTGGTCCAGATGCAACAAGAAATCAGAACTGTACAACTGCTGCTAAATTGCACTGGTACTACTAAATAATATTCGCATAAATCCCCGTGCCACGCTATCATAATCTAGCGGTCAGGACATGCCTGCAGTTAAAACGAGGCAACTAAGAAAGCATTCAACCAGGGAACATGTATAAATAAAAGATAATAAAAAAATAAAAATCACATCGATAGGAGATACACTATGCAGATTGAATTAAGTATTTCGAGCCCTTTTCTAACATTAGTCAATGGTATGTGCTAGAGGAATAATTTGGTTTTGACTATGCCCGTATGGGGCAATTTTCATCCTTGAAAGCCTGGATTATTTTAACATCTTCCTCAGTTGCTTACTTTGATTGAGTGTACTAGACTAACGTCTTACATTTCTTAGCCACATTAGGTCCAGTGATCTTCGTGATGATGCTGGGAATGCCTCTCATAGACTGGTGGGTGGCATCTCCAGAGATTCCTTGCCATGTACTTTTTTATGAACATTCTGGGCCTTCTTCCAAAGAGTACGTTGAACTCAGTAACTGACAAGAGAAGCATTCATTCAATGAAATCTCAGTAGTAATGGATAAACGACTCATTTGAATACTCTTGCCCTGCCCGAGATACTTAATGCTCTCAAGTTATGCTTTTTAGGGAGCCTTTTCTAGTTCATCATAAACATGGTTCACATTGCTTTCCTTAATAAAAATAGAGTAAAGAGACATGGGATGGTCATTTTTGAATGCCAATGAGAGAAATAACAATCCCTTCCTCCTCTTGCTTTGCTTGAATGTTGTAATACAGCTTTTTTTGTTTTTTTACAGAAATAAGCTAAACCTATACAATTTAATCTAAAAATATGTTAAAGACTGCATGTTGTAAGAAAATACTATTTTAAAACGAGATGAATAAAATTATAATCAAGAACTTGGCACGCATACATTTCTTGATGATGAAACCGAACCATCCATAGCTATATGTAAAAAACTAAAAAGAAAGCTCGCAGACGTTCCATGTGAACGAATGAATTAAAGTACATATTGATCGAGAATCGTGTCTTCGATTAACTTCACAGACAAAAAGTTTTCAATCCTGCCTCAGGTTACGTCGACACTGTAAAAGGCCGCCATTTCAAGGCTTTACTTAAATACAAATGTGTGAAGAGGATTAGCATTCTCTCTGTGTGATCCAGCTCATTATTGTCAAGGGTTTCTAGCAATAATAAAAAAGGGGAATATATTTCTTGAATTGTTGCGAATGCTTAGCTACAGTTATGTTGAAAATATCACGTGTATACTTACAATGGAAGCTTATACATAAGAGTCCTTTTGCAGCTTAGAAATTTGAACTGTGCTAATTGGTGCTTTCATTTGTCAGCCCACAATAGCATAACAAGTGACACCATGGAAATCGTTTCATTTATAAACACCCCCATTATTTATAATATAAAAATCCAAAATTGCAAACATTTTAGCTTGATTTCATGCTGGTTAGTCTTCACAATACACACAGGCTGTTGTGAAACGCATCCTTAAAATGATCTTCTGTCGGAAAAATATGTTTGTTCCCTCTTTCTACTAACTTGACCTTTTCATGTTTCCCCAGTATGAAAACAACAATGTCACAAAGGACAGATCTCCCTTCACACTAGTGTTTACAGTGCCATGGAATAAACATCTGAAATATTACAATTACCATTTAAAACAAATAATTCGAAATAAAAATGTATAAACAGAACTATGGGCTAGGAAGAAAAAAAACACCACTATGCATTATACTAATGAAATATATATTTAAAAAACACCCAACAAGGATTCCCTTTATTAGGCTGATACTGAGATAATGGTTTCTTTTTTCGTACTACAAATATTTGAAAAACATTTTTGGCTGCAGGCATTTACTGCCTCAAGCAGCTTCCAAGTCCACACGTTCGACTCTAGTTCACCTACGGAAGAGTACATTATGGACTCAGTAAGCCAATGGAGGAGCTAAGTGCTTACAGCCAACATGTGTACTTTTCCGCGAACAGGAGAAAGGTAATGAATGCATCGTGCTGTGATAATCTCAGTACACGAGGTTTGGTAACATTACGAAAAGCTGGGAATCAATCAGCACTAGACAGCATTGCTTAAAGTCTGTGATTCAGCAGCATGTGTCCGTAATGCACGACAGAATCGAGTCATCTAAATTTACCGGACTAGGCTGCAAAAGGTGACAAACTTGAGAATTATAGGCAGAGTGGTTCGCACCGCAGAGCAAAAAGGGTTGTACCTGCCTTTCACATGAACGCGACTACCCTGTTACGTAAACAAACAGATCATAGAGTTTTAACATCATCAATTAGATGATAGATTTAGCGGAATATGCAGATTCACTTGCGAGAAAGCAACAACTCTCCAAAGTAGTTTTGTCTCGTCTTAGATTAGCATCAAAGACTTCGTGGGAGAAATTCAAAGACGATCTTGACTGATTTATGAAGCAATCACATTTGTGCAGGACATAATGGAATCACTAGTGCACCACCATCAGGCCTCCCAGCTCAACTCTCCGCAGCAATAATAAAGTGGGCATAGAGAGTCTGGTATCCTGAGCTACTTCAACAGAGCATCGAATTTCTGATCAGACTGCGGAGGATCTTCGGTCGCAGCAGAAGGGAGGGTTCCTCCACCCGATCCTGTCAACCCTACGCCTTCTTGTCTAGAGATTAGGCGGCGGCAGTTGACAGCATTCAACCTTCCTCCCAAACTCTATACTGCTATTTTGGCAGCCAGGCGTCCCTCTACTAAGACCATGTACAGCTGCCGGTGTCAATAATTTGTACAATATTGTACAGAAAGATCTATTGATCCTCTTCCTGCTTCCCTCTCTGAAGGTCCTCCTCTTTATTTTGACCTTTGCCCTGCAGGGCTCTCCTGTGCGCATTCTCAAGGGGTACGTTTCGGCCCTGCCTGCCTTTTTGAGGCTGCCAGACCAACCCTCTTCATTTAAATCCCTTACTGTAAATAGATCTCTCAAGGAGCTTGTACAAGTTTCCACCTGCCCCTTTCATCATGCCTCAGTGGGACCTTGATTTGGTTCTCATCTTCCTGATGTGTGTTCCATTTGAACCTCTGCACAACGGCCCCCTGCAGCTGCTTACCATGAAAACAGCCTTTATAGTGGCAATAACTTCTGCCAGGAGGGTGAGCGAATTGCAGGCTCTCTGATCCAAGCCTCCTTACCTGACCATCTTCCCTGATAAGTTGGTGCCTCGCACTAGGGCCTCTTTCTTACTGAAAGTGGTAACTCCATTCCTCATGGGGCAATCGGTCACCTTGCTTACTTTCTACGCTCCTCTGCATTCCTCTAAAGAAGAGGAGCGACTCCGTCGAGAACCAAAAAGAGCACTGTTGTTCTACCCTGACCGCACAAGAGTCCCGGGTGGACGGCCAACTCTTAATGGGGTACATTGGATCAAAGAAAGGTTGTTTGGTGCACACGATGACTATCTCACGATGGGTCATACTCTACTTCAAATTTTGCTACGCTCTGGCCAAAAGCAGCCTCCTGAAGGCTTAAGGGCTCATTCCACCACAGTTAAGGATGGTACCACAGCATTGCACTGTGGAGTCCCAGTCCTCAAAATTTGTCAGGCAGCCATGTGAGCATCCCTGTACATATTCACCAAGCACTACTGCCTGGACAATCAAGTCTAAACTTGTCCACAGTCCCTCCTCTGGGGATGGCATTGCTTGGGTATCTATTCTAAGGTAAGAAATCTAAGCATAGATTTCTCTATAAGATGGACAAGTTACTTACTTTTGGTAATGCCTTATCTGGTAGCGACATGATCTAGCTGCAGATGTACTTTTTTTTTTAGTGCTTGGCCCCTCTGCCCACCCAAAACTCCCCTGTTACTTGCCCCACCCCACCATAGCTACGTCATAGTACTTTTTTCACCACCTGTCTGCCCTGCCCTCCTTCAATTGTGGCTCGCCCTTCCTCTTTTCGTTGTTTCTAAACCACGCCCTCCCTTTTTCCATTGTTACTCAACCCTGCAAACCCTGCTATAATAAAAAAAGTACCATGACGCCGACACACAGCGTTTTTTCCCCTCCACACAGCCTCCATGATGCCTCACACTGACCCGTACTCCTTTCATTGTTGCTTGCCACCTCGCAAACATATAATTTTTAACAAAAAAATATATTGCTATAACGCAGACACTCCATTTTGTCTCCCACCCGTCCTTACTTCCGCCAGCAAGGGAAAAAAAAAAGATGCTGTACAGAATTGCTAAACTGCTGACAAAGCCAATTTCTTGCAAAATCGAGACCTCTTGCCAATGCCTGTTTCTTTGGGGGAGCATAAAAACGCCTGGTCTTGAGCTGGAAAACTCTGGCAGCTAGGGAACAAATAGTAGCAAAATTAGAATGCTGAACATAAGGTATCGCAACTCCGCTCATGAAGAGACCACACGATACAGAAGTTAGCTGCTAGACTCATCCTCAACCTTCCCAGATGGACCCATATCATCCCCCAACCTCAGGAACCGCCACTGGCTTCCCATCCAGAAAAGATGCCAATTCAAGATGCTGACACACCCTTACAAAGCCCTCCACGCCCCAGGTTCAGCACACATGAACCACCGCCTGAACTTCCACCAACCCTCCAGACACCTTCGCTCCGCCTACCTTGCCCTAGCCCCCCACATCCGCCAATGCCACAGTGGAGGCTGTTCCTTCTACTACATTGCCTCCAAGTCCTGGAACGGGCTTCCCCTTTCCCTCCGAACAGTCTCTTCTCTCGTGGAGTTCAGGAAGGGACTCAAGACATGGCTTTTAGACTGAGCCAAGCAAACCCAACGCCTGCATACCCTTGCGGGTGAATAGCCACGCTATACAAATAGGAGTTGATTGACTAAGATCTAAAACAAGAAAGATGTATGGTTTTAGTAAAAGAACATTAATTCGGCTATAGTCACCTCCCTACCCAAGTTGAGAAAAGAGGATTAACTGCTTTAAAAGGAGATGTATCCATCCCTTAACAAACTAGTGTTCTTCTAACATCAGTCACTAGTGGGTTCATGTTCCATTCCTACTAAGTTACTCAATGACCATTAACAGCATTGTAGAGAAGACACTCAATGGTGCAGCCCATGGCCTGGGTGAGATGAACCGCAATGAGTGTTTCTCAGATAGTAATGGATATCATGGATAAGAGCACCACTAGGAAGTTACCATCATATATATATACACATACATACATATACATACACATACATACATACACATACACATATATATATATTCACTGAAAAAACCATAGGTTTCAGGGGCGTTATAGTTAGTTGGACATTTCACTCGTACAAAACCATAGAAATTCCCCCGTTATAGTTAGTTCAGCTAACTATAACTCGCGCGCCCGCAATGCACTGCTGATGACGTCACATTACATCACTCATGACATGGTCAGTGACATCACTGATGACATCTCAAACGACATCACTGATGACATCACTGATGACATCATCCTTGTGATAGAGTGGCAGACCTCCTCTCACCCTAATATAACCTTTGATACACACACTCAAAAATACAAACTAACATTTTCAAAACAATGGACATACCAATACCAGTTACAACACACCTATTCAGTAATTCCAAGATCTACACACACATCCACTCATTCACCAACAGTCCCTATACAGTCACTCATACATGTACTCACTCATCATATGTACTCATACACCTATACATCCTGTTACACACCGCCACTCATCCATAGAGTTACTCACACACAGTCACACATGCAAACAAAGTATCAAACATCCATTTACTTGCATATACAGTTATACACACACTACCACACTTACTTCTACAGAAACTTACACATACTTACTCTCTTAAACAATCACTTATAGAAACACCTACTTATTTGTACAGGAACTCTTCCAATCTCTCACTCTCACATATACTCACTTATATACACCAATACTCACATATACTAGTTTAAAACATATGTAGTTACTCATAAAGACACTATTGAGACACTCATTCACTCACTAACACACCCATACACAAACTCATCCACCTATACAGTCCTGCACACATGCTGTCTTCAACACATACAAACAGTGAGTCACTCATTCATGCATCTATGGTCTAAGTAATACCCCCACCGAACCATACAGACACTCAGACACTCATACTGATACTCAAAAACCAAATAATAACCCATATAGACACTCATGTAGCTACTCACCAACCCATGCAGCCACTTATACACAAAGTGAGAGACTGATACAGATATTTTCATATTTAAACATTACTCACTAACCCATGTATTCACTAAGATACACTTAGTCAGTTATACAATTAATTTTACCCAAAAAAATCATCCATTTAGACACTTGTATACCCATTTATTCTTCCATCGACCTTGAGATATACATATATAAAACATATTTAATTTTCAGAAAAACACATTCACTGGATGATGTCATCAGTGATGTCATGAGTGATGCCATTTGAGATGTCATCAGTGATGTCATGAGTGATGTAATATGTGACGTCATCAGCAGTGCATTGCGGGCGCGCGAGTTATAGTTAGCTGAACTAACTATAACGGGGGAATTTCTATGGTATTGTACGAGTGAAATGTCCAACTAACTATAACGCCCCTGAAACCTATGGTTTTTTCAGTGAATTTCTAAGGTTTTTTAAATGCTAATTTCTAACTATAACGTGCCTGAAACCTATGGTTTTTTTCAGTGAATATATATATATTTATTATACTATGTATACATGTGAAAATGTCTCGCTCCCCTGTTTGCCTCGGTGGCACGGAAAAAATGGGTGGAACTGACGTCAGCACGCCGACGAGGTCCTCTTATGGCTCCGATGACGTCTTACGGTGTCGCGAGTGGAGCCATGCTATTATGACGTCCTCGTTGACGTGGGAGAGCTAGGAAAGAATTTCCGTGGAATGCTGGTGCAGGGGATATTCACCTAAGTGTTCAGGCTAGTCCTTTGGGAGCAACTGTTTATGTTGCCACTCCAGAAACCGAAACCAGTGATCCGAGGGCAGAGGCCCTGCAGATGGCACACGAGGTGGGGTGCCCAGTCGTGTCCACCGGCGGGGCTGCGAAGTGACAAGCACCACAATCCACAAAAAAAGGTAACGAGGGCACTGAATAACACAGGATCTTCTCTTTGTATCTGGCAGGAACAACGAAGTTAAAATGCCCTAGTACCAAAGTGTAGAATTAGTGCTACAACGGTCTTCAAGAGGACCTGCGATGCCGCTTCTGCCTCCCGTACCCTGGAGGCGGCACATGGGTCACGCGGTACGCTCATACTGCGGTGGGACGCACACTCGTTGACCTCTCATGGCACTTCTCCACACTTCAGGGAGGACGCTTTCCATTAGCTATGTTTTCTGATGACATGTCGCGCCGGCCCCGTCCAACAACAGAACTCCTTTAGATCCAAACAGACTCTTCCACTCTCTCACCGGAAGTGAAACCAGGCCACGCGGACACTTTCACAATACAACAGCCGGGAATGCACTTTTCGGTAAACAAACCACATTCCTTCCTCCTAATTAATCAAATAAACGTCTCACTGAAGAACAGGGGCCAGCTTCGATCGGTAAACAGCCGTTACAACGACTTTTTACTTTGCGATACCATTACAACACATGCATTACCACGCATGCGTTGTACATCACGAAGTCATTACTACGCATTTTTTAGAACGCATGGTCATTTACCACGCATGCCTTTACAACTAATTTTGTTGTAAAGGTATGTATGGTAAATGACCATACATTCTAAAAAACATGTAGACGATCCATGTCGTTGTAAGGAAACAGAGGCTGTTCCGTTTCCTCACAACGACGTGCACCACCCCTCAGAGATGACGTGAAGCAGGAACCACGAGGAGAGAGGAACCATGAGGAGTGAGAGGTAAGGGGGATTGGGCATGGGGTGGGGGTTTCTTTTCTAGGGTTTAGGGTAGTGCAGTGGTGTTTGGGTGGTGTAGGGGGTCGTGCTGGGGGTAGTGTTTTTGGGTAGTGCAGTGGTGTTTGGGTAGTGTAGGGGGTCGTGCTGGGGGTAGTGTTTTAGGGTTTAGGGTAGTGCAGTAGTGTAGGGGGTCGTGCTGAGGGTAGTGTTTTAGGGTAGTGCAGTGGTGTATGGGTAGTGTAGGGGGTCGTGCTGGGGTAGTGTTTTAGGGTAGTGCAGTGGTGTTTGGGTAGTGTAGGGGGTCATTCTGGGGGTGGGTTTAGGGTAGTGCAGTGGTGTTTGGGTAGTGTAGGGAGTCGTGCTGGGGGTAGTGTTTTAGGGTTTAGGGTAGTGCAGTGGTGTTTGTGTAGCGTAGGGGGTTGTGCTGGGGGTAGTGTTTTAGGGTTTATGTTAGTGCAGTGGTGTTTGGGTAGTGTAGGGGGTAGTGCTGGGGTAGTGTTTTAGGGTTTAGGACAGTGCAGGGGTGTTTGTGTAGTGAAGGGGTCATGGTGTGGGTAGTGTTTTAGGGTTTAGGGTAGTGCAGTGGTGTTTGGGTAGTGTATGGAGTCGTGCTGGTGGTAGTGTTTTAGGGTTTAGGGTAGTGCAGTTATGTTTGGGTAGTGTAGGGTGTCGTGCTGGGGGTAGTGTTTTAGGGTTTAGGGTAATGCAGTGGTGTTTGGGTAGTGGAGGGGGTAGTGGTTTAGGGTTTAGGGTAGTGCGCCCAACCAGCCACAATATCCGTGGACAATGGGGATCCTGACTCTTTGGAATGCTCCGTCAATTGAATAATTTGGGTCAAGGGCCCTACCACGTCCAAGACCTATCAATTCCTTTCTTGGGATCCCTCATATACTTGGAGGAAAAGGTACATAGTTTCTCATCAATTTCAGGCGTGTGTGCCACCTTCCCCTTCAGTGAGGGCCTGGGGCATTCTCCCCTCATCCTATTCCTGACCTCCCTTTCAAGGGGTTGATGGATTTTCCCCACCACATACTCTGCCACTTTGGCGTCAGGTGTCCACTCGCCGACCTAGGATGGTAAATTTGGGTAGGCTCGAACATGTCCGAGTGGACGTCGTCCCCAACCGGGGACTGAGAGGAGTGGGACTCTGGACGCCAGGGACGCCCGAGTCCTTATCCTCATCGGAGGAGAAATCGTCCTCCGATACACCCTCTCCCTCTAAGGAAACCCGCCGTCGGGGTCTACAATAGTGGTGACAGTGTCGCAATTTTCTCCGGGCCCCTCCTCCTCCCGGCAGGGTGCATGTTTTAGCGTTCGCGCACTCTTGAGGAAGGTCTCCGTAAGTTTATCAAATCCTTCCAAGTGCCCCGCGTTATGCTTAACGGCCCTTTTATTCCCCATCTGGGAGCTACTTGGACCCGCCACCACCAGATCTGGGTCACTGAACACCCCAGGGATGCTTTTCGCCAGCTTATCAACTTGATCCCTAAGAGGAGCCAGCGCCCTAGAAATAGCCAGAGAGAGGGCTTGGTCCACTGCTGGAGTTAGAAGTTGGGGGGCCATTCCTCCTCCACTTCCTGGTAGGAGGAGTAAAAATGGTCTTCTGGAGAAGACATGATAGCAGAGGGTGTGAGCACAGAACAAATGCCCTTAAAATCCTTAAGACAGCCCCCTCGCCAGTGCTCCAACAGCTGGGCTTTCCCCAAAGCGGTTATAAGAATAGACTGAGGCGCAATACCAATTACCACCACCAGGTGGCGCTGGTCACTAACGTGGCCGTGTGGGGAAATCACCGCGTAGCGGTGTCAAAATTAGGCAAGGGTTGGTCGGGAATCAAGCGGACACTAAAGGAGTGACCGGATTCCCAAACGAGCGTAAAGACCAGCGGGAGCGCTCGACGGAGCTGCCTCGCTCGGACCAGACGCGCCTGACAGGATCTCACCGCGCGCAGAGCACACAGCGGGAGAAACTGCGAGGGGGAGAACGCACTCGGGCAAGAGCCTGCTGCGCAGGGAATATGAAACAATACCAAGGCAATAATGCTAATAACGTGCACAAGAAACCGCTATACAAACAGCAACAACGTCAGATTAAGCCAAGAATGTAAGGAATGCACTTAACTGACGAGCGGTGAAGAAAGCGGAAGGGACGTTACGATATTATATACGATGGACTGTGATATGATTGGACTATAGTTGCCTCGGAGACTACCCCCCTAATGGTTCATGGGTTGTGTAGTCTTTTGTTTAATGATTGTTGTGTTACATTTTCTTTGAACTGCTATGCAAATAAAGTGAGGAAAGATATGCATAATCCTCGCCTCCATCCTGCCATAGAATTCATTAAACTTTATTTGATCTGATTTAGAAACATAGATCATAAAAGTGTACATAAAAACAGTAAATCCTCTTTCCTAATACAATACAGTGAGACTTAATTAAAACCAGTAGGTAAAAACGGGTGTTACAAAGCCCGGTTCAGAGCAACTTCAGGTTAACAGAATCGGTAAAGGTCAATGTTTCGCAAGATCAATCTCATGTACTTCGTGCAAAATACGCAATAAGGGGTCCAAGTAAGATGTAACGCTCCAATACCTGACCAGTTTGCACTATATAAAACTGCAGAAAAACTAAAAATAAAAAGTGTTTTGCACACTTCTGTCATTGGGCTATATGTGGGCTACATCTGGGTGATATTTGGGCTACATTTGGGCTCTTTTTCTCTGGTGGCCATCTTGGGAGACTTATTGGTTATGAAGTTTCCTAATTTCGTCATTTACTGCAGTCTCCTCAGTAGGAAATGCTTTCAGTTTTTACTTTGATTCCATCAAGAAGGCATTCAGATGTGTCACACATTTGCCATAAATTCAGAATGTTAGCACTCTAGTTCTTCATTAGATCACTGTAGTAAAGCTACTGCTCACCAGGGAGTTAACTGGAAGTCTACTGCTGGTATTGAAAGTGATTGTTTCAGTCTGCATGTCAGAATTTTCAAATGAAATAGAAGAGGATTCGAGATCTCACTTAAAACATGCCCTAAATTTTCTTTCTGCAGCACTAACCATAATTTCTATGGCAAAATGAACCCCCTCATTTTGTTCCTTTTTAAATTAAATGTTTTAAGTGTTACCAGTTTATTCCAATCAAGATGGCTTCAGGTGTGCCATACTTTTGTCATAAGTAAGACTGTTAGCGCTCTAGTTGTTCTTTAGAACACTCTGGGAAGCTGCAGTAGAACACAAAGGCATCAACTGACAGGCTGCTCCTGTTGAAATATAACAGGAAGATATTTGAGATCTCACTTGAAACATGTCCTAATTTTTCTTTCTACAGCACTAACCATAATTGCTATGACAAAATGAACCCCATCATTTTGTTCCTTTTTAAATGAAATGTTTTAAGTGTTACCAGTTTATTCCAATCAAGATGGCTTCAGGTGTGCCATACTTTTGTCATAAGTAAGGCTGTTAGCACTCTAGTTGTTCTTTAGAACACTCTGGGAAGCTGCAGTAGAACACAAAGGAATCAACTGACAGTCTCTGCCCTTGTTGGATGTACATGTTTTACTGAGAATGTCAGACTTCATTCTCACATGACTGAGAAAGATAATGTGAATTTACAGAAAATATGCTCTCATTTTAGCTTCTGGAGCACCTTCCAAAACTGTATGGGACAAGCATGTGAAAATAGTTTTCTCTCAAACATGATTCATGATATCCCAGCATAAGGTTTTTCACAGGGTAAAATCACCATAGAACACACCACAATTCCTGAAATTAGTATGGTACCATCAACAAATGAATTCTAATGTAACTAAAGTCTGTTATCACCCTTTATAGTTCTCCTTTTGGTAACCCTCAAAATCTTCGATTCACTACAATGCATTTCAATGGGGTACTATCATTTATATTGGTCCCAAGATGACTGCCAGCAATTCCAGGATGAAGTGCTGACAGCCAATCAGATCTCACAATGACATGTGTGGTTAGGCTCCGCCCAGATATATATGTGTTTTCTTTTTCAAATTTCTCAGGAACTACTGAACGGATTTACACCATTTAACCAAAAGGCACGACTCTGAACCAAGGGCTACCTTTTTGCCAAATTTGGTGTAATTCCGTTCAGCAGTTTGGGCTGTAGCTGCGACTAAAGGTTCCTATGGAAAATTGCATGGGAAAACACGTTTTGGGACCCCCTTTTTCTTGGCCCCCACTTGACGAATCACCCCGAGACTTTCAGGATAGGAGCGGACCGGAGCGCCCCACGAGTTTTGAAAATTTCGCGAAGATTCATCAACCGGCGCCAAAGTTATTGGAAATAGAATGTTGTGTATTTCCTATGGAAAATAGGTCCTAACTATAACTATCTACTGGCGTCCGCCAGTAGATATATATATATATATTCACTGAAAAAACCATAGGTTTCAGGGGCGTTATAGTTAGTTGGACATTTCACTCGTACAAAACCATAGAAATTCCCCCGTTATAGTTAGTTCAGCTAACTATAACTCGCGCGCCCGCAATGCACTGCTGATGACGTCACATATTACATCACTCATGACATGGTCAGTGACATCACTGATGACATCTCAAACGACATCACTGATGACATCACTGATGACATCATCCTTGTGATAGAGTGGCAGACCTCCTCTCACCCTAATATAACCTTTGATACACACTCAAAAATACAAACTAACATTTTCAAAACAATGGACATACCAATACCAGTGACAACACACCTATTCAGTAATTCCAAGATCTACACACACATCCACTCATTCACCAACAGTCCCTATACAGTCACTCATACATGTACTCACTCATCATATGTACTCATACACCTATACATCCTGTTACACACCGCCACTCATCCATAGAGTTACTCACACACAGTTACACATGCAAACAAAGTATCAAACATCCATTTACTTGCATATACAGTTATACACACACTACCACACTTACTTCTACAGAAACTTACACATACTTACTCTCTTAAACAAATCACTTATAGAAACACCTACTTATTTGTACAGGAACTCTTCCAATCTCTCACTCTCACATATACTCACTTATATACACCAATACTCACATATACTAGTTTAAAACATATGTAGTTACTCATAAAGACACTATTGAGACAGTCATTCACTCACTAACACCCCCATACACATACTCATCCACCTATACAGTCCTGCACACATGCTGTCTTCAACACATACAAACAGTGAGTCACTCATTCATGCATCTATGCACTAAGTAAGACCCCCACCGAACCATACAGACACTCAGACACTCATACTGATACTCAAAAAACCAACTAATAACCCATATAGACACTGATGTAGCTACTCACCAACCCATGCAGCCACTTATACACAAAGTGAGAGACTGATACAGATATTTTCATATTTAAACATTACTCACTAACCCATGTATTCACTAAGATACACTTAGTCAGTTATACAATCAATTTTACAAAAAAAATCATCCATTTAGACACTTATATACCCATTTATTCTTCCATCGACCTTGAGATATACATATATAAAACATATTTAATTTTCAGAAAAACACACATTCACTGGATGATGTCATCAGTGATGTCATCAGTAATGTCATTTGAGATGTTATCAGTGATGTCATTTGAGATGTCATCAGTGATGTCACTGACCAGGTCATGAGTGATGTAATATGTGACGTCATCAGCAGTGCATTGCGGGCGCGCGAGTTATAGTTAGCTGAACTAACTATAACGGGGGAATTTCTATGGTTTTGTACGAGTGAAATGTCCAACTAACTATAACGCCCCTGAAACCTATGGTTTTTTCAGTGAATTTCTAAGGTTTTTTAAATGCTAATTTCTAACTATAACGTGCCTGAAACCTATGGTTTTTTCAGTGAATTTCTAAGGTTTTTTAAATGCTAATTTCTAACTATAACGTGCCTAAAACCTATGGTTTTTTCAGTGAATATATATATATTTATTATACTATGTATACATGTGAAAATGTCTCAATCCCCTGTTTGCCTCGGTGGCACGGAAAAAATGGGTGGAACTGACGTCAGCACGCCGACGAGGTCCTCTTATGGCTCCGATGACGTCATACGGTGTCGCGAGCGGAGCCGTGCTATTATGACGTCCTCGTTGACGTGGGAGAGCTAGGAAAGAATTTCCGTGGAATGCTGGTGCAGGGGATATTCACCTAAGTGTTCAGGCTAGTCCTTTGGGACTGCCACTCCAGAAACCGAAACCAGTGATCCGGGGGCAGAGGCCCTGCAGATGGCACATGAGGTGGGGTGCCCAGTCGTGTGCACCGGCGGGGCAGCAAAGTGACAAGCACCACAACCCACAAAAAAGGTAACGAGGGCACTGAATAACACAGGATCTTCTCTTTGTATCTGGCCGGAACAACGAAGTTAAAATGCCCTAGTACCAAAGTGTAGAATTAGTGCTACAACGGTCTTCAAGAGGACCTGCGATGCCGCTTATGCCTCAAGTACCGTGGAGGTGGCACATGGGTCACGCGGTACGGTCATACTGCGGTTGGACGCACACTCGTTGACCTCTCATGGCACTGCTCCACACTTCAGGGAGGACGCTTTCCATTAGCTATGTTTTCTGATGACATGTCGCGCCGGCCCCGTCCAACAACAGAACTCCTTTAGATCCAAACAGACTCTTCCACTCTCTCACCGGAAGTGAAACCAGGCCACGCGGACACTTTCACAATACAACAGCCGGGAATGCACTTTTCGGTAAACAAACCACATTCCTTCCTCCTAATTAATCAAATCAACGTCTCACTGACGAACAGGGGCCAGCTTCGATCGGTAAACAGCCGTTACAACGACTTATTTACTTTGCGATACCATTACAACGCATGCATTACCACGCATGTGTTGTACATCACGAAGTCATTACTACGCATTTTTTAGAACGCATGGTCAATTACCACGCATGCCTTTACAACGAATTTTGCTGTATAGGTATGTATGGTAAATGACCATGCATTCTAAAAAACATGTAGACGATCCATGTCGTTGTAAGGAAACAGAGGCTGTTCCGTTTCCACACAACGACGTGCACCGCCCCTCAGAGACGACGTGAAGCAGGAACCATGAGGAGAGAGGAACCACGAGGAGTGAGAGGTAAGGGGGATTGGGCATAGGGTGGGTGTTTCTTTTCTAGGGTTTAGGGTAGTGCAGCGGTGTTTGGGTGGTGTAGGGGGTCGTGCTGGGGGTAGTGTTTTAGGGTTTAGGGTAGTGCAGTGGTGTTTGGGTAGTGTCGGGGGTCGTGCTGGGGGTAGTGTTTTAGGGTTTAGGGTAGTGCAGTAGTGTAGGGGGTCGTGCTGGGCTTAGTGTTTTAGGGTTTAGGGTAGTGCAGTGGTGTTTGTGTAGTGTAGGGGGTAGGTCTGTGGTAGTGTTTTGTGGTAGTGTTTTAGGGTAGTGCAGTGGTGTTTGTGTAGTGTAGGGGGTAGTGCTTTAGGGTTTAGGGTAGTGCAGTGGTGTTTGTGTTGTGTAGGGGTTCATGCTGGGGGTAGTGTTTTAGGGTTTAGGGTATGGCAGTGGTGTTTGGGTAGTGTAGGGGGTCGTGCTGGGGGTAGTGTTTTAGGGTTTAGAGTAATGCAGTGGTGTTTGTATAGTGTAGGGGGGTTTAGGGTAGTGCAGTGGTGTTTGTGTAGTGTAGGGGGTCATGCTGGGGGTAGTGTTTTAGGGTTTAGGGTATGGCAGTGGTGTTTGGGTAGTGTAGGGGCTCGTGCTGGGGGTAGTGGTTTAGGGTTTAGGGTAGTGCAGTGGTGTTTGTGTAGTGTAGGGGTTCATGCTGGGGGGTAGTGTTTTAGGGTTTAGGGTATGGCAGTGGTGTTTGGGTAGTGTAGGGGGTCGTGCTGGGGGTCGATTTAGGGTTTAGGGTAGTGCAGTGGTGTTTGGGTAGTGTAGGGGGTCGTGCTGGGGGTAGTGTTTTAGGGTTTAGAGTAATGCAGTGGTGTTTGTATAGTGTAGGGGGTTTAGGGTAGTGCAGTGGTGTTTGGGTAGTGGAGGGGGTAGTGTTTTAGGGTTTAGGGTAGTGCGCCCAACCAGCCACAATATCCGTGGACAAAGGGGATCCTGACTCTTTGGAACGCTCCGTCAATTGAATAATTTGGGTCAAGGGCCCTACCACGTCCAAGACCTATCAATTCCTTTCTTGGGATCATACTTGGAGAAAAAGGTACATAGTTTCTCATCAATTTCAGGCGTGTGTGCCACCTTCCCCTTCAGTGAGGGCCTGGGGCATTCTCCCCTCATCCTATTCCTGACCTCCCTTTCAAGGGGTTGATGGATTTTCCCCACCACATACTCTGCCACTTTGGCGTCAGGTGTCCACTCCGCTGACCTAGGATGGTAAATTTGGGCAGGCTTGAACATGTCCGAGTGGACCCCGTCCCCAACCGGGGACTGAGAGGAGTGGGACTCTGGACGCCAGGGACGCCCCGAGTCCTTATCCTCATCGGAGGAGAAATCGTCCACCGATACATCCTCTCCCTCTAAGGGAAACCCGCCGTCGGGGTCTACAATAGTGGTGACAGTGTCACAATTTTCTCCGGGCCCCTCCTCCTCCCGGCAGGGTGCATGTTTTAGCGTTCGCGCACTCTTGAGGAAGGTTTCCGTAAGTTTATCAAATCCTTCCAAGTGCCCCGCGTTATGCTTAACGGCCCTTTTATTCCCCATCTGGGAGCTACTGGGACCCGCCACCACCAGATCTGGGTCACTGAACACCCCAGGGATGCTTTTCGCCAGCTTATCAACCTGATCCCTAAGAGGAGCCAGCGCCCTAGAAATAGTCAGAGAGAGGGCTTGGTCCACTGCTGGAGGGAGAAGTTGGGGGGGCCATTCCTCCTCCACTTCCTGGTAGGAGGAGTAAAAATGGTCTTCTGGAGAAGACATGATAGCAGAGGGTGTGAGCACAGAACAAATGCCCTTAAAATCCTTAAGGCAGCCCCTCGCCGGTGCTCCAACAGCTGGGCTTTTCCCGAAGCTGTTATAAGAATAGACTGAGGCGCATTACCAATTACCACCACCAGGTGGCGCTGATCACTAACGTGGCCGTGTGGGGAAATCACCGCGTAGCGGTGTCAAAATTAGGCGAGGGTTGGTCGGGAATCAAGCGGACACTAAAGGAGTGACCGGATTCCCAAACGCGCGTAAAGACCAGCGGGAGCGCTCGACGGAGCTGCCTCGCTCGGACCAGACGCGCCTGACAGGATCTCACCGCGCGCAGAGCACACAGCGGGAGAAACTGCGAGGGGAGAACGCGCTCGGGCTAGAGCCTGATGCGCAGGGAATATGAAACAATACCAAGGCAATAATGCTAATAACGTGCACAAGAAACCGCTATACAAACAGCAACAACGTCAGATCAAGCCAAGAATGTAAGGAATGCACTTAACTGACGAGCAGTGAAGAAAGAGGAAGGGACGTCACGATATTATATACGATGGACTGTGATATGATTGGACTATAGTTGCCTTGGAGACTACCCCCCTAATGGTTCATGGGTTGTGTAGTCTTTTGTTTAATGATTGTTGTGTTACGTTTTCTTTGAACTGCTATGCAAATAAAGTGAGGAAAGATATGCATAATCCTCGCCTCCATCCTGCCATAGAATTCATTAAACTTTATTTGATCTGATTTAGAAACATAGATCATAAAAGTGTACATAAAAACAGTAAATCCTCTTTCCTAATACAATACAGTGAGAATTAATTAAAAACAGTAGGTAAAAACGGGTGTTACAAAGCCCGGTTCAGAGCAACTTCAGGTTAACAGAATCGGTAAAGGTCAATGTTTCGCAAGATCAATCTCATGTACTTCGTGCAAAATACGCAATAAGGGGTCCAAGTAAGATGTAACGCTCCAATACCTGACCAGTTTGCACTATATAAAACTGCAGAAAAACTAAAAATAAAAAGTGTTTTGCACACTTCTGTCATTGGGCTATATGTGGGCTACATCTGGGTGATATTTGTGCTACATTTGGGCTCTTTTTTCTCTGGTGGCCATCTTGGGAGACTTATTTGTTATGAAGTTTCCTAATTTCGTCATTTACTGCAGTCTCCTCAGTAGGAAATGCTTTCAGTTTTTTACTTTGATTCCATCAAGAAGGCATTCAGATGTGTCACACATTTGCCATAAATTCAGAATGTTACCACTCTAGTTGTTCATTAGATCACTGTAGTAAAGCTACTGCTCACCAGGGAGTTAACTGGAAGTCTACTGCTGGTATTGAAAGTGATTGTTTCAGTCTGCATGTCAGAATTTTCTAATGAAATAGAAGAGGATTTGAGATTTCACTTAAAACATGCCCTAAATTTTCTTTCTGCAGCACTAACCATAATTTCTATGGCAAAATGAACCCCCTCATGTTGTTCCTTTTTAAATTAAATGTTTTAAGTGTTACCAGTTTATTCCAATCAAGATGGCTTCAGGTGTGCCATACTTTTGTCATAAGTAAGACTGTTAGCGCTCAAGTTGTTCTTTAGAACACTCTGGGAAGCTGCAGTAGAACACAAAGGCATCAACTGACAGGCTGCTCCTGTTGAAATATAACAGGAAGATATTTGAGATCACACTTGAAACATGTCCTAATTTTTCTTTCTACAGCACTAACCATAATTTCTATGACAAAATGAACCCCATCATTTTGTTCCTTTTTAAATTAAATGTTTTAAGTGTTACCAGTTTATTCCAATCAAGATGGCTTCAGGTGTGCCATACTTTTGTCATAAGTAAGGCTGTTAGCACTCTAGTTGTTCTTTAGAACACTCTGGGAAGCTGCAGTAGAACACAAAGGAATCAACTGACAGTCTCTGCCCTTGTTGGATGTACATGTTTTACTGAGAATGTCAGACTTCATTCTCACATGACTGAGAAAGATAATGTGAATTTACAGAAAATATGCTCTCATTTTAGCTTCTGGAGCACCTTCCAAAACTTAATGGGACAAGCATGTGAAAATAGTTCTCTCTCAAACATGATTCATGATATCCCAGCAGAAGGTTTTTCACAGGGTAAAATCACCTTAGAACACACCACAATTCCTGAAATTAGTATGGTACCATCAACAAATGAATTCTAATGTAACTAAAGTCTGTTATCACCCATTATAGTTCTCCTTTTGGTAACCCTCAAAATCTTCGATTCACTACAATCCATTTCAATGGGGTACTATCATTTATATTGGTCCCAAGATGGCTGCCAGCAATTCCAGGATGAAGTGCTGACAGCCAATCAGATCTCACGATGACGTGTGGTTAGGCTCCGCCCAGATATATATGTGTTTTTACTTTTGATTTTCTCAGGAACTACTGAACGGATTTACACCATTTAACAAAAGGGTTCTTTCTGAACCAAGAACTACCTCTTTGCCAAATTTGGTGTAATTCCGTTCAGCAGTTCGGGCTGTAGCCTTGCATAAAGTTTCCTATGGGAAATTGATTTTTTGACTCTTATTTTTAATTTCTCCAGCAACTACTGAACGGATTTACACCATTTTAAAAAAGGTCGCTTTCTGAACCAAGCGCTACCTTTTTGCCAAATTTGGTGTAATTCCGTTCAGCAGTTCGGGCTGTAGCCGTGTCTAAAATTTCCTATGGGAATTAACATGGAGAAAACACGTTTTGGGACCCCCCCCTTTTTTTCTCGGCCCCCGCTTGCCGAATCACCCCGAAACTCAGGATAGGAGCAGACCGGAGCGCCCCACGAGTTTTGAAAATTTTGCGATGATTCATCAACCGGCGCTAAAGTTATTGGAAATAGAATGTTGCGAATTTCTTATGGAAAATAGGTCCCAACTATAACTATCTACTGGCGACCGCCAGTAGATTATATATATATATATATATATATATATATATATATACACACACACACACACACACACACACACACACACACACACACACACACACACATATATATATATATATATACACACACTCACAGCTTCATCAAATCAAACAGGACAAATTATTCCAATTAATCCTGGAGACTATGCTTAATCTAATCATTTTACTCCACTGGCTTTCTTTTGGTTCAATCACCGGTATCCGCTCCATTCCAATAATCTGGCCTTTCTAAAGCTACAAATCCCTTTTCATATGATTTTTCGCACCTGTGTCTTCAGGTTGCTATTTCACAAAGTAAAGCTCAATGAAGCAACCTTTAAGTACTACGTATTGGTTTTCCATAAACTAAATAAATAGGGCTAGCAAACTCTGCCAGAAAGAACATCTGTGAATGTTGCAGAACAGGATCCTACAGATTAAATACTGGTGGAGAAAAAAAATATGCTCCGTTCAACCAGGAGGTACGCCCAGGTTTCCCCAGTTTAGAGTGACACGTTGTGGTTCTCCCGGAAGTAGAATATCGGCAAACACAAAACACGCACTCTTAAAATACTAAAGAGTAAACGCAAATTATCATAACTATAACCTGTAGCAAATCATAGAGCAAAGTGAACAGTGCCTTCAGTAAATTTGTGAACATGCTTCTGGGACATAAATTCTTGTTACCAGCAGGCCAGGCCATCAAGTTGGCCAGTTGTGGAAGGTTTCCATGGGAAGTTTCAGCTCTGGCTTGGAGGAGGCTGCCATTATTTACGGTATAAGCACTGGGACTACACCTCAAATATTTATGCAATTGTTCATAAAATGTTTTTGTGAAGAGTGTTCAATTAAAGAAAAGGTTGAAGAAGGAAAGCAGTCAAAACCACTGTTAGCAAGATTAAAAATGCCACAGTGGTGATCTAGGCAGTGATCCATTATAAAACAAAATGCTAGGACACAACGTTACTCCACTAATGCATAAGTATAGGCAAAGACAATAAGTTTGGTGTTGACTACCATCCTTTGGCTTGGTCAATGCTTATTTTGTTTTGTCATGGCTTATATAAAATGTTATTTTTTGGGAACAGTGCCAGCCACAACAATATAAAAAAAATATATATTTGTTAGAAGCAAAAATGGTTTATGGTCGCAAAAGGCATTATATTGCCACAGGACACCCTGACACTGAAGAGAACTACTTTGTGTGCTGATGGGCTCCTTTGAAAGCGCAGAATGCCATCACTTACAATGGGGTCTCCTAGCGGTGGTATCCTTAGAATGTCCAGCCCCAGGGTGCTTCGGGCGAATGGTGCACCTGGACTGCGGTTAGAGGCTTTGGATTGGTCGGAGCAGGGTTAAAGTGGCAGTTGGTGTAATGGAGTTGGTTAGGCACAGAGTTAGCGTGCTGTGGTTCTGGTAGGCATGGCAGTGGGTTGTCTAGGCTGGGCAGTGGGTTGTCTTTTTTCACCCCCAAAAAGTTCATAACAAAGGTTCCGTAGCGTGGCCCCTAAAGTTAAAGCAGACCGCGCTGACACATTAAAGAAGCGCGGTCCGCTATTGTTAAAGCGGACCGGTCGCAATTACTAATAAAAATATAAAAGCGGGCGGCGTGCTGCGTTGTAGGAAAGCACGTCATGGGTGGAATAGGGGAAAATCATTTAAGAAAATGGTGCTAACAGACTAACAGACTAGATAAAGCAGACCGTGTTACAACACAAGTAAAATGCAGACAAGGTGGTACCAAGGAGGGACTACTAAGCCCATTCATGAATCAAAAGCAATGATTTAGAAAGGACAGTAACAAAAGTCAATTGAAAAGATGGGCGGGAAATGGACGGAGCTTCAAGTCCATACCTGAAAACAGCATGCCTCGCAGAGCACCGCTTGTGCTGCCCAGGCTTAACCTAAAAAGGAGTAAATGAGTTTTCAGTACACTCTACAAGGAGAAATGGATATTGTGCACCTTATTATTGAGAGGAGGTGTTTAAGACATAAGTACAGTAATGACTAGAATTTTAATTCTATGTCAGGATCAGAGGCGAGGATTATGCTCATCTTTCTTCACTTTTAATGATAGCAGCCATTTTAAGAAACACCTTAACAAAACTACAATTCCCATGATGCCTTTCAACAAACATAAAACATTAGAGTTCAACATGGCGACAGTCTCTCCCTTTAGCCAATCAGGGGCCTGCAGGACCAGATATAGTCCATCAACGCTGTCCACCCATCCTCTTTCTTAGCTGCTACGCAGCCAGAGATAAGTGCTGAGCCTATTTCATAGCCATTGTGTTGTTTTGATGTTGTTTTATTTTGGCATATACAGATCGTTATTGCTGCACTGCCTCTCTAGTGTATTGCTAATTTATTTCTAGTCGCAGTGCATTGTTCATTTATTTCTAGTTGCTTCCGCAGACCTGTTTGTTTCTTTGATATTTGTGGCACTGTTTTATTTTGTTGCCTTGTTATACTCCCGCGCGGACGCGGGTTGGTTTGGTTTGTGCAGAATAGCCACGGGAGCGTTCTTCGCTCCTTTGCAGCTTTTCTGTGGTGCGGCTCCGCGGTGCGTTCCTCCCACCGCTTGAGGGCGTCTGAGTGGCGCCTCCGGCCGCGACGCGCTCTCGGAATTCCGCGCATTCCTCAGTTCCCAAGCAGCGCGCCGCGGTTGGGAGCCTTTGATTGTCTGGAGAGTAGCGCCCTTCGTTGGAAGGGTCTGTACTGCCATTAGGCAGCTTTGTCATTTACGCCCTGTATGGGTCCGTATTACAGCTAATTTGCCTACGCTCCCACGGGAGTCTGTATGATCTTAGGACGCTGTCCTACAGGGACACTCCCAGACACTTTTCCCCGCCTCAATCAGTTTTTCTTGCACCTGGGGTGAACGATCCCTGGGGCTTGGACCTCACACAGAGAGCTTCTCACTTTCAAGTTTAGGCTGACACCCAGCCCCCCATAGCTAACACTCTGCCCGAGTGCTGCATATATATATTTTGTGTTCCCCTTTGCGCTGAGGTGACACCAAGGGGCATCTCCTGAGCATGGAACCCTTTGATGACTTCCAGGGTGAGGAGGGCCCCTTGGCGGGGCTTCCCTTGGATGATTGTATTGTATATAAAATTTATAGAGCGCACTGCAACCCCACGGGTATCCTGGCGCTTGAGCACATAGGTCAGTTATCGTAGAATATAGGGACAGTTAAAAAACACTATATTATACCCTGGGAAAGAGCCAGGTCTTCAATTTCTTTCTGAAAGACAATAGATCATCTATCTGTCTAAGTTCGGTTGGTAATTTGTTCCACGCCGAAGCTGCTGCAACGCAGAAAGCTCTTCCACCAGATCTGACTTTTCTGAACCTAGGCACTCTCACCAGTTTTGCTGAGGAGGAGCAAAGATTGCGTAGAGGAACATACCATTCAAATCTACTTTGTAAGGGCTTGGGCCCAATGCCACGTAGAGCTTTAAAAACTATACACATGGATTTAAATTGCACCTTCTGTACAACTGGGAGCCAGTGGAGCTCAGCCAGGGCCTGAGAAAGAGACGACTGGCGAGGTCTCATAAGTGCCAACTTGGCTGCCATTGACTGAATTCTCTGGAGTTTCTCCATCAAATATTTGGGAGACTCCAGCAGTAGGGCGTTGCAATAATCCAGTTGGCTAAGGATAATACTTCTCACTATCAGTGGCCTGGTATACTTAGGCAACAGTGGGAGAATTCTACGTAACACCCTCAGCAGGGCAAAGCATTTCCCAACTGTCTGATTCACTTGAGACTCAAGGCTTAATTTACCATCAAAACTGATACCTAAATTACGAACCACATTTGTCGGGGTCAAAGGGGCTGTCACTGGTAGTGGCCAGAACCCCGTGGGTAGTGAATAAGGAACCTTCCCCACTGAACAGCACAGAATCTCAGTTTTCTCCCCATTGAATTGCAAATAATTATTTTGAAGCCAAAGAGCCGTATCTTGCATACAATTATGAAATTTTTCAAGTGAAGTTGCCTGACAACCTTCCAGAGATAAAATCAACTGGGTGTCATCAGCATAGTTCACTAAGCTAATGTTATGTGACTTAATAACAGTCACCAGTGGCTTCATATAAATATTAAACAGGATGGGGCTGATTGCAGATCCCTGTGGTACCCCATGTAAAACTTTCCTATACATGGATTGATACGGGGGAGAGCAACCGCCTGTTCTCTGTCTGAGAGGTAGGATTGAAACCACTTCAGTGCCAATCCACTCACACCTATTCTAGCCAGCCTATCCAAGAGTACCGCATGGTTAACCGTATCAAATGCGGCGGACAAGTCCAACAAAATCAAGACGGAGGCTTGTCCCCTGTCCGCCCGCATTCGAAGATCATCTAATACGGTCACCAAGGCAGTCTCTGTCCCATGTCCAGGACGAAAGCCAAACTGCACATCCTCCAGTTTATCATTGGCTTCTAGGAACTGAGAAAGTTCCCTACTAACCAATTTTTCGATGATTTTCACTGGGTAAGGCAGCAATGAAATAGGCCTGTAATTCTTCGGGCATGCTGGATCTAATGAATCTTTTTAAGAGTGGTGTGATCAGTGCTTTTTCCAACTTACTGGTACCACTCCACTCTCCAAAGACTGCATACAGATCAGCCTAAGTACCGGGAGAAGTTTAACTCCTAAGGTTTTCCATAATTTATGAGGTAATGGGTCCAAAGGAGAGCCTGAAGTCACACTTACAGCTAGTTTAATAAAATCATCCACTTGTAATGTTGGAAATTGATCAAAAGCGACTGCAGTCTTACTAATTTCCCATTCATATTCCTGGGAGATGCAGTGATTTTTAGATATCCCATTCTGGGTATCCTGTGTAGGTGCATTACTGGACTGTAGCCCTTTAATAATTTTGCTAATCTTTTCTTCAAAAAACATAGCTAGCCCATCGCAGAGAATCTGTGTTGGGACAATTTCCTTTTTTGTGCAGGTAGGATTAGTGATATCATTTACTATTTTAAAAATGCGCTTAGCACTATTAGAAGATTTCAGAATAATATCAGCAAAGTATTCAGCTTTTGTTGTAGATACTTCTTTTTGTAAATAGATATCATTTCCTTCCAAATCTTTTATCCTCCCCTATATAGGTTTTCCTCCAACTCCTTTCTGCCAACTTACAATCCTTTTTCAAATGTTTTAGTTTGTCATTATACCAGGGGGCTGAGGGTCTATCCCTCTTTTTGATAGTTTTTAGGGGTACTAACTGGTCAAGTTGTGTAGTAATTTGATTACAAAAGTTCAAATAGTTTTCGTCCACCTGTTTACCTGCATCGAACGTCTCATGAATGTGGAACTCAGGTAATGGCATTGTTACATCAGCCAGTCTTCTCCAATCTCTGCCTCTAAAAGTCTTATTTTGCGTCGGGGTAGCTATGCTAGGTTTCGGGCAAACAATTCTGAATTGTACTAAATAATGGTCAGTCCAATCTACCGGCAGGATTGTACCGATCTCAATTAAATCTTTGTCAGCGAAGATCAGATCCAGTACATGTCCCCCTCTATGAGTAGGTTCTCTAACCCACTGTACCATGTTCATATTTCCGCATGTCTGAAGGAGATTATGATATCCAGAATCTAGGCTTCCATTGAGCCATAAATTAAAATCTCCTAGAAAGAGAGGTCTTGAGTGGGTTAACGCCATATTACTCAGAACATCTGCCAGGGCGCTTTGCTGTAGGGGGCTAGCTACTCCAGGTGGTCTGTAACAGACTATACCCGTTACTACATGCCCCTTTGAATCCCGAAGGGCAAAACCTAAAAGTTCAGAGCCACTTACTTCGTCGATATCGACTGAAATGAAGTCCCATTTATCTTTAAAAAAGATACCAACCCCTCCACCTTTCCCAGTCTGCCTAGGTTTATGTATTGCCTTATATCCTGGGGGGCAACTTAGCCCCACCTCCAAATCTGATCCAGGGTGTGTCCAGGTTTCGGTCATAAAAAGGACCTCCAGTTTATGCGTCTCTATAAGTAATTGAACCTCTATCCCATGTTTGTGCAGTGATCTAACGTTGAGCATACCACACACAAGCCTAGCTTTGTCAGTCTGCTTTTCCTGCCTCCTTGGTTGTAGAACCTCCTTTGCCAACATTCCAGACTCCCCAATTTCTCGCAGCTCCCTACTTGTGTAGGAGATGCCCCTTTGACTTATGTCTTGAACTTTTATTTGGGCAGCATGGCTGGCGCTGAAGATGCGCGGACGGGCGCAGACGGGCTTGCCTTCGGCGCGCCGCCGGCGCGCCCGCTGCGCGCGTCCGCTGCGCGGTCGCGTCAGCATGAGTTTAAATGCCCGGAAGCAGAAGAAAACTAGAGCGCTGACCCGAATCACCGTGGGCTCGCTCTAACAGGCGGGCACTACCGGGTTCAAGCGCCGATACCAGAAAAAAAAAAAGAGTAGCACCGTTTTTAAGTTTAAAAGTAAGTATTTTTAAAAGCATCCAAATTCATGTGCAAAATAGGCAATAATGGCGAAAATAGCAGCAGTACAACCTTCCCCCCACACTCGTAGATTCATAGGACAGTGTCTGAGGCCATGGCCCCTCTGGAGGAGCGCGTTACACGACAAATAGACCAGGCCTGTGACTGTATTGCGGGGCATTCTTCTGCTCCCCCCTTGCCCGGGGGGCCCACCCATTCCCAGGATTCGGCACCCCCACCAGCCAAGCGTGCTCGCGAAGCGGGGGTGGATATCAACGCCTTTGCTAGGTTGAAACAGGCGTTCTTGGCCAGTACTGGGAACACCCAAGTGTCCCCACCCCCTGCAGATGAGCATAGGGAAACGGATGACAAAGCCCCTCCTGTCAGCCCCCGGCCAACTCTTCCCCTGCAGTTGACACCCAGGGTTTGTGCTTGGACATGTTGGATCCAGACGAGATCCTCCACCCAAGGTCTTCCGAATGGGCCCCGTCCGAGAAAGTCACACAGTACATGGCTGGCCGTATTCGGAGGCCTCTGAAGAAGGATTCTCGGAACTGCTTGCGGGCGGAGGGCCCCCGGGCCCTCCATTGATGGCAAAGTGGCGATGACGCCAGAGATAGATCCCCAAATGGCCACTTTTTTGCAAAAATGTATTAAGGATCCCATAAAGGGGATAGACAGATCCTGGCGGGCTTGCCAGGACAAGCTCCTAAACACCCTGGGCCCTCTAACGAAAATTCTAGACCTGATAGAAGCCAAAACGTCAGGTTCCCTGATTTCCCCAGACACTCTCCACCTGGGCACAGCGGGCGATCGTGTTCCTGGGAAACGCGAATTGCGCGTTATCAACTGAGCGACGTCGATCTTTGCTTATTAAGGCCGACCCCAAGCTGGGGGACCTGGCCGATTCGGAGGCAGGCTCTATCGCGCAAGGGGGTCTTTTTGGAGAGCCGTTTATCAAGGAGCTGGGGCGTTTCGTGAACACCTTCACCTCCCTGGATAAGGCGCATTCCTCCATCAAAAAGGTTTTTCACTCTCGGGTTTACGGGGGGCCGGTCGAGGCAGGGGCCACTCGGCCGGCCGGTCCAACAACCAATATCCCTCCAGAGGTCAAGGCTTCCACCAAGGCCAGTACCAAGACCAGGCCCGTTTTGGTAACTTCTATCCGACCAGAGGAAGACGGGGCAAAGGCAGAGGAGCCAGAGGAGCAGGCGCTTCCAATAATACCGGCAAGTGTCCTTCCTTCTTCCCGCGTAAAAATAGGGGGCCGGCTGGCGAATTTTTTCCAGGCTTGGACTTCCATCACGGGGGACGCCTGGGTTCTTCAGACGATCCAAGGGTTCCAGATAGAATTCTTTGGCACCCCGGTTCAGGTCGCTCCTCCCCGACCCATACATTTTTCCGTGGAGGACGCGGCTCTGGCGGACGCCAAGGTGCAATCCCTGCTATCAAAGGACGCTATATCCCCTACCACCACACATCCCAGGGGTTTTATCAGCAACCTTTTTTTGGTAGACAAGACAGATGGGGGTTGCCGACCAGTCATCAATTTGCGCGAATTCAACGAGTGGATCGTCTACCGTCACTTCAAGATGGAGGGGATCCACCTGTTGCAGGATATCGTCCGCCCCCAGGACTGGATGGTGCGTCTGGATCTCAAAGACGCTTACCTATCGATACCAATTTACTCACAGGAGGTTTCTGCAGTTCCGTTGAGGGGGGCTAGACTTACGAATTCACTACCCTCTCCTTTGGCCTCTCGTCGCCCCCCCCTGGTGTTTCACGAAGGTCCTCAAGCCGGTCGTGGAGCACCTAAGATCTCACGGGATGAGACTCAGTCTACCTAGGCGACATTCTCATCATGGCACAATGTCCCAACCGCCTGACGGTGCGCACGGTCGACCTTTTACAACAGCTGGGCTTCGTAATCAAAGAATCCAAGTCCCTTCTGGTCCCATCTCAGGGGGTGATTTTTCTGGGTTTCTCAATCGACTCCGTCGCCTCTACTCTCAGCCTCCCGTTGCGGAAGGTCACGAAGATTCGACACGAGTTGAGACGGGCCTTGGCCAGACCGCGAATCTGCTTGAGACAGGTGGCCCGCCTGGTAGGTCTCCTTTCGTCCTCCATTCAAGCCATCTTCCCAGGGCCCCTTCATTACCACGCCCTCCAACGCTTGAAGGCGGCGCACTTGCGCAAGGGTCTATCGTACTCCCGGCAGGTGACCCTCTCCAAAGATGCCAAGGAGGAGATCAATTGGTGGCAGGACAACATGGAGCAGTGGAATGGCAGAGCGATTTTTGGCTCCGCCCCGGACATCGTCATAGAGTCAGATGCCAGCAGGTCCGGTTGGGGCACTAGATGTGGCGATTTGGCTACAGGAGGACTGTGGTCTCCACACAAACAATGTTTACATATCAATTGTCAGAGCTTCTGGTAGGCTCTTTTGCAATTTCGGTGTTGGACCAAGGACTCTGTCCAGTCTTGCGTTCTTCTCAAGATGGACAATGCATCCGCGGTCCGCTACATCAATCATCTGGGAGGCACTCGGTCGAAGGCCCTCTCCGACCTTGCCACCAATCTGTGGCAGTACTGCCTGGAGCGCCAGATCTCGCTCACAGCGGAGTACCTCCCTGGTCAGATCAATCAGATAGCGGACTTTCAGTCCTGCAATTTCCAGGATGGGAGCTTGTGGAAACTGCACGGTGGTGTATTCTCGGACCTCCAAGCCAAATGGGGTCCTTTCTCGGTGGATCTTTTTGCCTCACACCTAGATCATCAGCTTCCCAGATTTTTCAGTTGGAGGCCGGATCCTCTGGCGGCAGCCACAGATGCATTTCTCCATGACTTCACGTTTTACCCACACAAAACCATAGAAATTCCACAGTTCTAGTTCTACTTATGTTAAGAAACTATAACTCATGGCCTAAAGTTACTTAACGGCACAATGTTATAGTTTCTTCAGATAAGTATACCTATAAATATAACTATAACTGCTGAATTTCTATGGTTTTGTGTGGGTAAAGTGTGAACCTAACTAGAACGTTCCTGTAGTCTGGGTTTCTTTCAGTGAATTTCTATGATTTTTGTATGTAAAGTAATATATAATTTCCGTACATTAATACAACCACTGACATCATCCAAGCTGCTTTTGTACACGTTGCTCTATAATGGATATAGCAATACAGCCATAAAAGTAAGGGCAAAATAGCTTGTAATAATGCGATGCAGGATTACTGCCATTATACATATAACCACCACAGATAAAGCAAGCTTGTGTTATGTGCAACATTCACCTTATACCATACACTTCATGGGTAGCCAAGTTCATGTTGACTATGAACAACAGCTGAAAGGATAACCTATCCTGCATACTGTGTTCGATCTGTATACAACTGCTCAGGGAATACCAAGTTCCTCCAGATACTCAAGAGCTGTTACATAACTAATGCCCGACTACGAACACTCTTTACCTATATCAAACCCCTGACACTCACAACCTACATTGAGAAATGAAGTGGATCGGAGTACAAAAGTGGGTACGGTAAACACTATTTACTCTATGGAGAGAGCACCACACTCTCTGCAGACAGTGAGACTCATGAGAAATACACCAAAAAGTATTTAAAAATTATCTAAGAACAGTGTAAACTCTAAGCAAAACTTGTACAAAGAGCAACTTTTTGCTTAAAATAGCAATGGTCTGAAGTAGACAAAAGATCATACGACCTGCAATCTTTACACTGTGGTGAAAACCTTACAGATAACCCATCTTTTGAAGCAAAATAAGCACATTTACATTGGTTAGTACCTGGTGCGCACAGTCTATGTTTTATAAAAATTGTAATTCTGAGACAATTCTGTCTAATAACTCAAGGCTGCTTACAATGCTTAATATGTTTTACGTACAATTTTTGCCCTGTTGGAAACTTTTTCTGGAGAGCCAAAGAAACATGTGTGGAACATGCTGAACTTAAGTCTTCAACTGTCGCCTGCACACAGAGTGAGTCTTCAAAACAAAGATCTATAACGTGTTCAATATCTCTACACACCTAAAATGCACATGAGTTTTGTAAACACACCCTTTAGACACAGATGGCCGACTGCTAAGAAGCTCCCGTCAGGAACTCCCGGGCTCGTGATCGCCATTTCGGCGTAAATCCCAGCAAAGCCCCTCCATCTAGCCACCACATATCGGGAATCGAATCGAGAGAAACGATCGCTCGATCTCCCATAGTGGACAATAGAGCCCAAAATCGTGGAACAGGGCAACACAACAAGGACTGCACAACAACAAAGAAGGGAAACGTGGGAGAAAACCATCTTGGCGGTAAACCCCACTCCAGCAGGAGGGTGGTATGCTTTGTGGCCCAGTCCAGGCACACCAAACGTGTGGTCCCGGTCTGCTGATGTGCTCCGCCATGCCCAGTAACCGGTGGTCGGGAGACTGCTGTGCATCATCTCTCGTGGGCTGTCCAGGTGAGTGGCCAGGGTGCCAGTGGTTAAGGTTTGATGCTGGAGAACACCATTTTGGCGACAAGGTGTAATCTGGGGTGGGGGGTGATGTGCCAGTCTCGTCCGACGTGTTGCTCCTGGGTCCGTTGCAGGTACTGCTCAGCTGTGCACAGCTGTCTGGTGTTCGGGAGACTGCCACTATCTTCTGCTGCATGGCCCTGGGTCCACTGCGGGTGCCCAGCTGTGCCCAGACGACTGGTAGCAGGGAGACTACTGCAACCAGTCCCCTGCTCCCCGGACATGCGCCACCTGGTCTCTCGACACCCCAACTGGTGGTTTTGACGTATGTACCATATGGCTATATTGCCGGATCAGATGTGGAGAACTTTATAAACCAAAATTGGTTGTGCGGTGAACATACTGAACAGCCGAATCACTGGTTCAGTATTACACCATTATATTCTGCACTTGTGTTTTTTTCATGTTTTTTCACGTTCTGTACACTTATTTATTGCAGTAGCTGAACTATTGACCCTGAAGAAGGCCGCAACACTAGTTTAGGTCCCTTGGCCGAAACATGTTGGTCATGCACTAACACAGATGCCTCTAATGACGGCACCTGCGTTACCAGCTATTTTATTCTGATTTTAATCCTGACACCGGGTAGCTGAATAAAGTTGCAGCATAGCTAACCCCGTAGCCAGTTTTAATCACTCACATTACAGCACTGCACTTTTTTCACCACACCAGGCTCACATAGGGTTTTAGGGCACCCGCCCCCTCCTAATAAAAACATCCCTGAGCTCCTCCCTCGTAGCGAGGGGGTTGTAGCCCGCGTGGAGACCAGGTCTCTCACGCGAGGAGGCACCCCTATGATGAAGCATGACACCTCTGGTGTGAGTGGAACCGTCCTTAAAAGGGAATTCCCCTTTGTGTGCAAGAGTACCCCCAGTCACTTGTCTGACCTCTCGTTTTCTTTGGACCCGTGGCCTTGTTTGTGATATGAGACTACTGCAACTGACATGGTAGCACCAACTCTGAGTCAAAGGTGAGCCAGCGGCCTCCTCCGACTTTGACATCCTCACAGATCTTCCCACTCAGCCGCCCTCACCCATCTCGTCCCCCAGTCCATGTGCTGGGTTGAGCAAAACACAAGAGAACTCCCGTACCCCCCATTGACACCCTAAAGGCCCCCGGGGATCTCTGCTGCTGCTTTAGAGTTGCACTCGGTGCGGGAGGAGGCCGCAACATCGTCCCCACGCTGTGTGTTCTACATGTAACAGCTCCCTTCCCCCTTAAGAACCCATGATATAGAACTTGCTACTCTGGATCCCCCTCTATGTAGCATGAGCCCGTCCTGCGGACTGATCAAGGACAGGGCTAGTGGCTGGGGCCACTGGATGTTTTTTGGACGTACGGGCTGACCCACCTATCATAAAGCTATGCTATATAATATTATGAATTTTTATATTCTTTGCACTCCCTGCCAATACTTTGTGCTCATTTCCCGCAAATATTGACAGATATCTATGCTGTTAGTTTAAATTGCACATCTCTCATAACACTATTGTAACACTTTTTTGTGCGTGTGTGTGTGTAGATGCATGTATCCGTTTCGTATTTTATATGTAATTCATGTACTCTGAAGTCCTTATGTAATGTAACTGGTTCTATTGCAAAGCGCTCCGACACCTTCGGGTAAAGTATGCGCTATATAAAAACGCATAAATAAGTAAATAAATTAGCTGGAGTACAGTTCTGTTTTATGCCATACTGACCAGTTTCCTTACACCTCTCTCCGTTGTGATGAATGACTGTAGTAGTAGAGTGCAATAAATTCATCAGAAATCTGCCCAGGGAGGCGGGACGCGTGGCCCCACCTCCCCTTTTGGTAATTTACTTTTAAAGGCCGGGCCCCCGAGATGAGGTCCCTGGGGCCGAAATCGGCTCAGGGAGGTGGTAGGCTGTGCGGTCCCCCCCTCCCCTATTAAAAATATGAAATTTTAAAGATTGGGCCCTGGGATATATATCTGTGCTATGGCCTCAAAATGGTTCTCTACTTCATTAGATTTTAGCTTTCTCTGTGGCATATGCAGTAGGTGTGCAAAACAATCTTTCCATACAAATGCAGAACATAATGTACATTTTAATTGCAATTGCTATTTTGTTCAGGGTGCAGAGACGATGCTGATGAACTAGAATACTCGAAGTTTGTTTCTGTGCTGTACTATACAAAAGTGATCTTGAGATCAACTTTATAATATTAGAAAGTCTATCCCCAAGTAGGCCAAACAAAAATTGCACTGTCTGCAATCAAATTTATAGCAAAAAAAAAAAGTTTCATCTTTAGCTGCAGTGATAGGCTGCAGGATAGTGGATAGACAGCCATTTTGGTCATGACTGCTGCCAAATGCAGTTGTAAGGCACAGTTGCACTAGTGTGGTTAAAGAGATGCAATCAATCAATCAATCACGGCATTTATAGAGCGCGCTACTCACCCGGGAGGGTCTCAAGGCGCTGGGGGTCTCAAAACCTTTTTTTAGCTGCAGAGGTAGTATATTTTATTGAGCTGAAGTTGGGTTGTTCTTCCTCTGCGCACTTTATGTAGGCATCATTATGTCAATTACAACATTGACATTGTCAGTCCTGGACCAGTTCTATCTTTGAAATATAATTCAGTGTTGTATTATATTATATAAAAGCAAGCTGATGTTGTCCTAAACACTAGCAGTTTTTGTGCTGTGATATACATCACTGATGGATCTGCAATAATTCACTTCAACACTAGATCAGGCACATCTCCGGCTCCTGCATGCTGTATGGACGATGAATGGTGAAGGGGCGGTGATATCAAGTCCTTGTGTGATATACACAACCAGAAATGTGCAACGGCGGTTCAAGGGGGTATTCTTGCCAAACTGCATTGCAATGAATCTAAACTGAATTGTTTCGTTCACTGGCTATATTCAAAGTTGTGCATGGCCTGGATCTTAGCTGCATACCCCTGCTCCAAATGTATCCTGCTGAACTCCCCAGCTAACTTGTACAATTGGTTTCAATCGTGGTGAGGTACGTGAGGGGAATGACCAACGCTGTACAAAGCTTTCATGGTTCTGTTAATAAAGACAGTAACATTATTTATGTACAAACTGCACCCATCGCTGATGGAAAAAGCCTCCCCATTTAAAATGACTGCACTGCCCAAGTTCTTATACATATTCTAAAATATCCTATATAGAGTCCCAGGTGACTTGTTGGGAAAATAGGATTAACCCATACACGACAATGGGATGGCAGAACTTCTAGAATAGCATAGATGGTATGCAGAGGGGTCTATGATGGCAGAATCGCCTTGCCAGATCTACTAAGATACCACTGAGCGCCACAACTGATAGTGATCAATGACTGGACTTTTGGCGCACAGCAGAACCCATTGATAATCGTAGACAGAAGGGCAGTGGGGGGAGAGGATACCTTCGAGCTCTATGAGGGTGATGAACCCGGTCGACATGAGCAAATCAACGAAACTGTGACCAAAGTATGGAAAATAAGTACATTGACTAATGGGATGGGAAGGCAAACTTACAGTGGAAAACACCTCGATGGGCCATAGCGACATTGATGAAGCGGGATGTGATCGGCATCTCAAAACTGCGTGATGTATGGACCTCTGGGGGGGAGGGGGGAGCAAAAAGGCATTTAAGAACAAATATCAACTAGCAGCATACTGAATACTACAGATCTCTTCAACTGCCCCATGCACAGAGAACACATACAAGGCTTACAAGGGAGATAGGGGAAGAATCTCACTAGAATGCAGGGAGATGTCTGCCCTGCTGTATGAGCAGACAGTATCTAAGATTTACAAAACATAACGTTTATCTGCAAAAAACGCCTGCTGGTTTAAGGCTAGATGGGGAAAAAACACAAGGCCCACTAGAAGATTCTAACTGAGATGAGGCATGCAAATGCCTGAGGGAAGGGGTCGTAAGCGAGTTTTAGGCTAGTCCAAATTAAAATAATGCTTCATGTCTATTGTAATCCAGTACAATTGGGCACATGTGGTAGAACCCAGGACGACGTGTATACCGCGGGAATGTGAGCAAGTGGGTACTTTCAAACATGCAATATGTATGTGATACAAACTTTCTGGTGCACAATCAGACAACTAATACATGGAACTAATGTGGTGGAGTTCAAGATACCAGTAGAAATGGCAATACTTGGAGTATAGAAGGATAGCACTATGCCTAGACATGAAAAAAACTTATGTAATGTAGCAAGGACAGTGGTCAGAAGGAACACTGCCAAGCCGTGGAGTGGAAGATCCGCTCAAAGAAACAAACTTGGGCCCAGAACATGGACTGGAACAGAATGCCATTAAACCTGATAAATTCAGCTCGGGGTTGCCATAAAAATTTGATACGGTTTGAGGGCATGGAAGGGAAACCAGGGGCTACTGTAAGAAACTGTTCAGCTACAATAACATGGAAAAAGCTGAGAGACAAGCAAAAAATGGGCTGGTATGGGAATAAATGGCAAAGAAAGACGGGAATCAATAATTGCATTGTAATACAGATGGAGAAGGAAGGGGAAAGGACATGCGTGATCAGATGTTGAAGTATTCTACAGTTATGTGTTAGTTGAAACGGGACCAAAGATAAACTTGTCAAACTACTTTGTAGATTACTCATTATAAAACCTGGACAACAAACGTGCACAAACTTCAGCTAATAAATACATTTTTATATAGCTTAATACTGAGTGCTTCTACCTTTCATGAGCCCTGAAAACAACAGGTGCTATTTCCCGATTTAACTGTATACTGGATTCAAATGAGGTCGGTAGGCAGGCTATGCCTTGCCAGGATTCGAACTGGTGACCTTCAGGTCACATGTGATAAACAGCCAGCTTTAACTCGCCGAGCTAAGAGACGTAGTGTAAGGCGGCCCTTTGTGAACATCTTCTGAAACTGATCGACATGTGCAAGTGTTCTCAGATGTAAACGTCCCACTTGGTTTTCATCAGCTATAGAGCACTAATAATCACAGCAATAACAACAAGCATTAGCATAGCCAATAGGTCTCACCTTTGGGACCTTATAAGTGTTTAGTTATCCAGCACAATATCCTTGGTGCAACAACATCAAGTGTTGCATGGCTAAACACTTATAAGGTCCCAGAGGCGAGACCTATTGGCTATGCCAATGCTTGTTTAGCTTTAGTCAGCACTGAGTGCAAGTGTGAATCCTATTGGCTTTGCTAATGCCTGTGTTAAAAGCCAGTCTTCCACAACTATGTTTGAAAGGAGACTTGTTAAGTTCGAGGACACTCCTGCAGCCTACATGATACAGGGAGTAATAGGCAGTGGAATCAAACATATAACAAAAGGCAATTTTGCTGATTGACACGTTATTTTTGCATTACGTGCATTACTGAAGTTTGTGTATAATAACCAAATGCTAAACAAATGATCTGGATCTTGTGTATGTGCCTTTTTGAGGAATAGAAACTATTTTTCTTGCAGATTCTCCCTATGATCAAATGCATATAACAACTGTATGTTTTTTTAATATTGAATGATGTTTTATTGACTTCTTGACCACTGGTTTGGTCCAAATAATTTTTTTTAAATAAAATATTTTCTACATTTGAATACACTTGGCTTGTGGTAGTGGTGTGTTATGTTCTGGTGATAAATTTGTTGTGATGAGCGTTTGGTTGTTGTCGTACTGAACATATCCAAAGGGGATCTTTTCTTGACTACTCACTTCATGAGTTACAGCCTCCTGTTGTCACAATGAGATGCAAAAGTTGTGTGTTGGAAAGCCAACCGTCCAGAGATAAGACAAGACAAAAGTGAATTTTGTGACATTTTATTATTAGCAAAATGGGCATTTTCTTGAGGAAGAAAAGCAAAGAATATTTAGCACTAACGTTCACGATAAATAATTACTAGTTGCCTATGAAGGGCATAAGATTATTTGAATAGGTAACAATAATTATTGAAGTGAACTGGAGAATCCCAGTTCGGACACAGGTACAAATACATTCTGTGAGGGTGCTGAATGCCACCCCTTCCTCATCATCTGCTTTAGTGATATCTAGTAACCTTTAATATATAAGCAATATTGCCAATCGAAACCTGTGCGTGAAAAAGGTGAGTACATTATTTATTTATATTTTAATGACCAGAATAAGTAGTGGTGACTAGCACAGATACCTGCTACTGCACCCGATTTAGAATAATTCTATTTGTTTGCATTTTTCTGGTATGACAAGAGACAGGAAAAAAAACTCTTACATCGTGTGTGTTAATTGGGCGAAAATATGTTTGGAGTCCTTTACAGTAAAAATGCATTTGTCTGTGAACAACATTGTAATAGTCTTAATTGAACCTCTGTGCGTCTCGAAAACAGGCCAAATTTACAATCCGGAGAAGAGACTGGCAACTCCAAAGTGTTTCTGCACCCTCCTTAGGTCAAAAACAGCCGATAACAGGTACTCTGTGAAAGTGCACATGTTTTTTTCTGCTTGACGTGGTTGTGGAGCGCGTGTGAATTGTTTTGCAGCGCTTATGAGCAATGTCAAAGAGGAGAATAAAAAAAAATCGTGGAACTGCCAGAAATAACAAAGAGGTCACAATGCACGCTTCGCTGCGTTTTCATAAAACCTATCGCCGGCAGGTTAGAGCAAGTCTTCTTATTTCTTATTCAGTTTTCCTAATTTTCCGTCTTAAAATAAAGTTCTACAGCAGTTAAGCATTAAAAGACAGCTGAGCCATGGTGCTAATTTCATTTTTATGTCGTAGTGCAGCCCTTACCTCACAAGCCTACGACCGACTTCGGATAGATTTACCGCCACTCGAGCGAGGAACCACAGACAGAGGGGAACCAGGGAAGAATGGAATTAAAAGTGCGCCACGCGCTCTATCTGCTCAGACCCACTTAACCTATGACATATTAATTAGCCAACGCCAAGAACAAACAAGTGAGTTACATGAAGGGTACACTGAGCCGGAGACCACATATGTAAGAGAATGATGAAAAATTCACGAATAATGTAAGCTGCATGGTTACCAGTGCGCAGGCAACCATCCGGTCTGAAGAGCATTTCTTTACGCTATTTTGCATACTGACAGATAAGGCACTTGCTCCAATGCGGAGAGCACAATATAAAACCTCGGAATCACGACGAGGGCTGGAAGCGTAGGAAACAAGCACTGAAACACAAGTGTGGCCCCGCGCCGCGGCCACGAAAGTGAAACAGTACTCCGGGTTAAGAAGTGGGAGGGGTGGGGGGAGTGAGATTCCCTTGCGGGAGCGAGCGGCACCAGGAGCGATAATTGCTACCATATGGCGCCAGCTGCTCGCTCCCGCAAGTGAATCGCCAAACGTGCACGCGTTGCCATTGAAGGCAATGGAACGCGTGCACGTTTTTGGCTGAAAAGCCGAATTGATTGCAAAAGGTCTTTTTTCCTATGCTGCGTAGGCGAGACCTAAAAAGGAAACACAACCAATGGCGCCTCCACTGCTTCGACACAAATCTTGCCGAACTCACAGAACAGCTTCTCAGCTGGCAACCGAGAGAACAAATAGTCTGTCTGCCACGGAATCCCCTAAACTTGTTCTACATCTACCTTTTTATACTTTGACTCCAACATTTGTATTGTTAAGTGACCATAATATGAAAACCAACATAGCACAGGAATTGCAAGATGGCATTAAATGTACTTGCATGTTTCTATAACCATAAGTACAAATATGATCGATAGACCCATCAAGACGCAACTTTAATCAATGAGTGTACACATACAAGCGGACTTTTTCACCTTCAGTTCAGGCTCTCTTAAGCCACTTCACCGGGCACCCATTCGTCTGACGATGCTTTATCCCCCCCTCTCAGTCGACCGACCCGCCCCATCTCTCATGTTTTCATTCACTCCTAACAAGCCAATACCCCAAACAGGACATTTATATTCCAGGTTTGCCGCTGGGGTTGCAGAATTAATTACATATTTTTCAGAACTAGGGAAGCTAGAGAGGCTGTCAGAAACGTATGCTAAAAGCTGCACTTTAAACCCTATTTATTTATGTGCATAAGCGCAAGTACCCCCACCTTGAGACTGCTCTTTGAGCGGGCTAATTAATTTGTGCGCACATATCTCCTATCGACTGCCTACGGCGCATGATTGGGACTTGAAGTTACAGGGGCCAATAAACAACATGCATGATGGCTATCAGATTATAGCTGCAGTTCTGCATATATTACAGGCCCGAGACATGGGCCGTATTCTAGTAATGCTCTTTATTTGTATTATTCTCTGTGGGTCGTGTATGGAAGGTTGGAGGTGGAGTGCTCCGACAGGCGTCTTTCCTGAACGACAGGGAACTCGTACCGCTCACGACACAACTTTTCCTGAATCTAAAGTCCAGGCTTAGGTAACCGGGACGGGATCATTACCCACGAGCATCTGGGTTGAATTACTTTAGCTCACAACGACCTGGCTGAACTATTTCATTATTTATAGGCTCTGCTAAAGACATTTAACAACTTCTGAGACGAGAACCGGCGCTGTAATTTTTCTCAGGAGGATTCCTCGCAGGCCCCTTGGAAGGGGCAGCATTTCAAGAAGGGGACGTCTGTGCTGGGAACCTGCAGGTATTCCTCCGGCGAGAGAAGGACCGGGCCGGAGGCCTGCTCCTGAGATCTGTGGAGATGTAAATATAGCCGCGCCAGCGGCCTCCTAGCCTCGGGGTCTGGGAGAGGGGAAAAAAAGACATTGTTTGTAAGCGGCCTGGCGGGCGCCGGGAAGGAGCAGAACAATACAAACGGCCCTGCAGGATGAAACATGCTCAAAACAAGATGAAAAATACCTCGACACCGACACGACCTGTAAGAAGAAAAAAAGGAAAACAATCCCTAAATAGAAAAAATACAGGAGAAGCAGGCAGACACATACACGTCGGCCACAAAGTGAATAAACTACAAGAGGGAGGTCCTGCACTCTACAAGGGCCCTATATTAAAAGCAACACACATTCTTCCATAGCACTGTTAGTAACAACGTGCTCCTTCACAACAGCCGAACTACATCAGAGATGCAGCAAGAGTGGCAATTTAAAATAGGGGCCAGATAGCTGATGAATCCATACCAATGACAACAGCAGACTTTGCTGCAGGCTGGTAAATGTGAAACCACTACTATAAGAAGGTGAGTGAAGGAAATGTGCAACCACAAGGACAAATGACAGTGGAACATTGTTAAGGAGTAGTTCACCGTAAAGAGTTTATTTTAAATTTGTAGCATTCAAAAATGCAAACACATTTGCACCATTACTTCAAATTCAGGTCAGCTTTTAGAACGGCACACTATTATAGCCCAATGCAGAGGGCTATACCAGGTTGTTAAAGGCCCTGAAACAGAGTTATAGGCCCGACCTGCAGAAGAGGGCCTATAGAGAGGTTGAGGGCCTTTAAAAAACAGGTATAGCCCAAAGCAGAAGGGCTAGAAGGCTATTAGAACATTCCACCCACTGAGGTTATAATGATCTAAATTAAAAAGGGATAAACAAAGACATACATTGGAATGTTGTAGTAGAACGCTTATACCAGCCATTCTAAGCCCGGAGCTACTCAAATCGAGATCTCATCATTCTAATGTAGTTTACATCTTATTTAGGTTTAAAAACACTGGAATACTACATGATGTTTGTGAATATCTATAGGAGTAAAATAAGAATAATTAGATCATTGGAATGTTGAGAGCTCTATTAAAAACAATGGAGTAGCTCTGGGCTTAAAATTGACTGGCATAAGCAGTCTGCTGCAATAGTCTAATGTTTCTTTATTTTCCTCTCTTTTTGATTTAGAACATTCTACCCTTAGAGTGGAATATTCTTATAGCCTGCGGCACAGGCCTATAACTCACGTTCAAGGCCTTTAACAATCTGTATAGACCTCGGCAGCGGGCTATAGAGCTGCAATATGATTCTTGCCACAACCATTAGAACAGACATAAAAATCTAAAAAGCAATCAAATGTTCTCAAAAGCCTAGGTACAACACAAAACCTCATATCACCTCACTTCAACTGCCACTGCTGCCGTGCTCAGTAACCAACACAAGTTTTCGCACCTACAATACCACATTGCAAAAGCCACAATAGCAGAAATTACATCTATGAGGATTATACATGGGTGAAATCCAACTCTCCTCGGAGAGAAACTGGTCACGATAATACGCAAAGTACTATCGTTCATAAATTCAACAAGATATCAGACACAAAGTCAATGGTAAAGCAAATATGAGATTAAACAGGTCATTCTGTAGCGATGTATATTTTCTTGTGATTTCTTTCTTTCAGGTACAGGATAACAGCCAACAAGTGTTTCGTCCGTGAGACTTTGTCAAGGCTTTGGATAAATATGTACTTAGACCACACAAGAAATAGATTTATCTAAATAGGCAAAAGGTAGCATCATCAGTAATTTTCGTTTTTATGTGTCTGTAGTGGATACAGAAGAGTTTGTAATCCGTGCAGGTTGTAAAATTAGACATGAGGAAACGGTATTATCAGTGAGTGGGCTTGAGTTGTATAATGGGGTAAATAATATAGGCTATAAACAATAAATGAATACAGGCTATTGAAGAGTCAGACTGCTGACAGAACGGGTCTCATTTAATTTAAACAAGATATGTTCAGTAACCAGTCTAATGACACTTCAGTGGCCTACCATAAAAAATGTTATAAAACACAAGCCCACCATTGTAAACGACCTAGGGTAAATATTATAGACTATGATGGGCCATTGGAGAGTCATTAGACTGGTTACCGAATTATGTCTTGTTTAAATTACACTATTAAACTCTATAATCTTTTTGTATTGATGTTTGGTATCAGAAACCTTAGGCAGTCAGATTTTTTAAGAGCACCAAACAATGACTGTGGCATACGTGCTATAACAATATGCCTACAGTATTAATACTGATGTGTAGTACTTTCATTCACTGGTGCATCTGCAATAGTGTACTGTCATACATAGGCATATAGAGATAATAACGTACAATAATTCCTCATGATCATAAACTAATCTTGGAGTCCTGAAGTGTCAAGCACCTTCACTAAATATCACTCCTTTCCCACAGAAGGGGATGCTTAATTATCATTCCAATTCAGTGTCCCTACTGCAACCTGTTCGCACAATCAAGCAAACACTTACATACTTATCAAAACACCCACTCCCTCTCTCATTCACATCAAATGTCCACCTCTGGCAAGTGATGGCAGAGTGGCAGTGAAGTTTTAGGCAGTATTTTAACTGTCCAGTATAATCATTGTACACTTCTGCAAAGCCTTTGGTCTAATGTGCGCGCAAAAGACAACACTATCATAAAATACATGGATCTCCCTTTGCTTGGGGCAAAGGGGGTGGGAGAAGGGCATCACTAATTTTCTGTGGGACAGGAGTACAGGTTCACCCTACGTAGAACCAAGCATTGACATGAACCCCGACACCAGAATGAATAGGAACTACAGTAAAAAAAAAAAACAGTTAGATGACCAGAATAAACACAAAAACCATAGACAGGGCACTAGAAGCCGACTCTTGCAGCCTAAAATTGTGTACTGCCATCATTAGAAATAGTAGCTATGTTTTGCTGAACAACAAACAGGACTACTAACCCAAATTCATCATACTTACCACCCAGCCCAAACCTGACTCCTAAGACATCTCTTAGCACTAAAACAAATATGAATGGCTACCATGACCAGTACAAACAAAATGAACCATAAACACAGGTCTACAGCAAATAACTACAAAAGAAAAAGAAAAAACAGTATGTACTCAGGAATAGTTTAAAACTGCCTCTTTAAAGCAGTATATAAGCAATAAATACATTGGGCCAATTCACAGGAGCATTCCGGAGTACAGGAGTTAGTAATACAAGAGTATTCTTACATGCACTTCTGAACACTTCCAGAAACCCCCAACTCACTACTGTACCATTGCTAAGAGAGCACAGTCCTTTCTATTTTACAGAAATATTCCAATCTTATTACCAATTTAGATGATTTGGGCCAAATCACAAAGGCATGTACATAAACTACGTAATCACTGACACTGAAGCACACAAAACACTGTCCATTTTTAGGTCGAGCCTCAGCCAGCGCGCATGCGCTGCTCTGCGAGGCTTCTTGTAAGCACTCTAAACTACTCTGTGTGGGTCTGACTCCTCCCACACATAGGATTGGCTTTTGCGTGTCTTTCAATAATGAAAGCACGCAAATGGCTAAAGGCGGGCGCATGTCCCACCTCTTTTTTAAATGTTCACTCCCACGGCGTTTTGCTCTCGGGAGCGAGCAGCGGCGTGCAGGGTGGCAGCTTCATTCCTCATGGGTCAGGTTACACACAACGCGCGCCGCGCTTTCGCTTTTGCTTGTTTTTTTTTGGTTTAATGCTAAGTGACCTCACGTTGGCTTCCCTTTCTGCCAGATATATCGGAGGCTTTGGGAATCGTTCACGGCGGGGTTAAGATCAGTTTATTAAGGTAAATGTAATACATTTTCTAAATAATTTGAAATTGGACCGAGGACACTGCAGCACTTTACACACGCACCAGATTACTTTTCATATTTAATTTTTGGGCTTTTGTTTTTTAAATCAATGTTAAATGGTGCCTTCCTAGCTTTTATCTGAAACAATGTAAGCACATGCATTGGTTGTTATCAGGAGCTAAAGCGAGGAGGAGGTTACAGTCGGCCCGTGTATCAGATCATTGTGACAAAGACACTGTGAGATTAAGCGATTTGCCCAGAATCACAGGATGTTGCTCCGATGCCGAGACTCAGTTAAAAATATGCTAATGCTGGGAAGATTGGAGACTTCCTCTCCTGCATGCAAGCATGCTTCTACTTGGTCACTAAATGACAGGGTTTCAGTGCAATATGTAAGTGACAAGGCTTAAATTTACAGCGAGACAACAAACAGAGTTGAAAGCCCGTAGAAGCATTACACACCAGCCACACAGCTCACACGAAGAATAGTGTGACTCGCAAAACGAAGGTCTGAATAACCTTCAGTAGAATGACAGGCCAAATCAGCGCAGCAGATATTCAAACTTCCTCTAGCAGGTTGTATGAGTATTTTATCCACGGAACCCTCCAACTCCCCAAAAAGTCCGGAATTCACTGTACATTCATCTGCGCTGTCACATTTTGTGAGTTGAATGCGTGTGTGTGCTGCCAAGAGCCGTAGGTCCCAAGTACAGTAGAGCACAAGAGCAGCAGCCAGAAGAATGCACCTTAGGAAGCACACACTGACAGTAGCACATCGGGACAAAAAGGGAGATACACATGTTATTCAATTGAAAAGCTTGCATACAGCATGCGGAAGAGGCAAGAATTTCGTCATAAATCAGACTGCATAACACAATATATAGTAATTGTACAGCTATTCAATACCTAGCAACACAATACATAGGATAATGTGCTGCATACCTAAACGCTTATAAGGTCCCAAAGGCGAGACCTATTGGCTATGCCAATGCTTGTTTATATTGTTACAAAGGACCAGTCCGTGCGTTTCTGATTTCCTTCATTTTCAAACACTACAAGTACTATCGATAGATTGAAAAACTGAAAGTCCAATACAACTCTGGCAGCGACACTTTTTTTGTCTTTAAAATACTTTTTCAAGGTTGCAATGGTAACACAATAAAAAATAGAATTCTTAAATTAACCTATGAAACTCATGTATAAATCCAATCATATCAAGTGGCCACAAGAAACAAAAAGTCGTCAGAAATGAAACCCCGATCTACAAAGAAGTAAAACATAGTAAAACGATTGAGAGCAGTAAGCAATAGATAATGAAAGACCAATGGCCTAGTGAATTATAGAAGTGTTCTCATCATGCATGTAAGTAATAAAACATAATGCCCATTCACCGCTTTGCGGTTAAAGTACACACACCAAGGTCTAAACACCCAGATAGGATCCTCGTGAAGGTAAAGTACACACCTAGTAAACAATGGAATAACTGTAACCAAGTTCAAGAAATTATTATAATTTTATTATAATATCAGGGTAATACCTCAAAAAGTTCTGATTACAATAAATGTCAACTGGTGTATGCCATCCAATTTATACCATTTCTTCACCTAAAAACATAAAACCGAATTAGGAGTATAGTCAAACAAGCATTGGCATAGCCAACAGGTCTCGCCTTTGGGACCTTATAAGTGTTTAGCCATGCAACAGTTAATGTTGTTGCAGTAAGTATATTGTGCTGCAGAACTAAATACTTATAAGGTCCCAAAGGCGAGACCTATTGGCTATGCCAATGCTTGCTTTATTTGCTGTTTGTGTGAACTAGCATTCCCACAATGCCTCTTAATGGATAATGTGGAAGAGAGGTATTTAAGATAGAAAGTAATGATGGACAAAGTTGTATACCGTGATCAAGACCAGTTTGGTTGAAACGCGTTGGTGAGAGTGCAATGGCCGAGTTGCTTTTGACTCAATAAATCGAATTGGAACCTTCCCTTGAGAGTGCGGCGTTATTTTCTTCTTTGTTGGATAATTTAATTTGGGGGTAGTCCACCCCTGACGCCTGCACCAGCTGTGCAAAGTGCGCACTTAGTTTGGACTGTTTTGGTGGATTTTGTTATTTACGAAGTAGAGCCCGACCTCCCATCTTCAGTTCTGATCAACATAATTTAGACCGTGTCAGAAAAACATTGTGAAACGAATTATATGAACAATTCCGATTGTGAACGCATTTGCGGAAAGGAAAAACTGACACGAAGGATTTGGAGTTAAACACCCTCCATGCACAAAGGTTGAAAGTCGGACGAGCGGGGTCGGAGGACACCGAGCGATCGGGAGACTCCCCAGGTAAGAGCACAGGTTCTGCATGCATGGGAGGGGGGGAAGTGGTGGTCGCAGCGAGAGTGATCGTTTGAAAAGTGATAGCGCGCGGACCACTGTTTAAAAGGGAATACTACAGAAACGCCATTATAATATAATATATCACTCTCTGTGAGTATAAACAACACTGAAAACAGAATAATCTGCAATTAACCAATACGGTATTTATACAGCGTGAGAAATCGAGTGGATTCATAGCTAATTCATACAATGGAAGAAAGAGCAGCAAAAAGGATTCAGAAAGCGGAGATAATGTTCAAACAAGACGCGCAGCCAAGAAATGCGCTCTCTGGTGAGGGAGGGGGAGGAGGGGTGAGGAAAGGCAGATGGCGTCTCGCCAGCGATGCGAGGAATGGCGCGTGCACGCTCGCGTGAACGCAAGCTGGTCGCCAGCAAACTACTGTTTGCACTTCCAAAACCCGCTTACTAAAACTCTCGCCACAGCAGCGCATGCGCTGGCTCAGGCGAGACCTAAAAACGAAAAGATAGAGAATTCAAAATTAATTCTCCATAAAGAGTCTCTTTACCAATCGCACATGAATAAAGGGGAAATGGTGAAAGACTGAAAAGTAAAGTAAGCTTCTGTTCTGTTTCCCTGAAGTGATCGAAAAAATGTGCCCTAAATTCTGGCAAGTGTGTGAAAACTAACCTCGAAAAAGTAAACTAGCAGGACAGAAGCTACGCATTCCATCCACAAACTGGCAATACATTAAAAAATCATGGTGTTACAAAATGGACGATGTACTTTCAACAAAAACTGGTATCAATCTCCGCAAACACTTCTGCCATATTGAAGTGTCACATTGGTAAGCCAGGGTCTAGAGAGAAGGGAAGGGAATAAATCTCTCGAAGCCAAGGAAGTAATTGAAATCTCAAGTAAACTATATCTGAAAAAGAAAAACATGTATCCAAAATTGTAGAGCCGTTATGGCGAATATAGTAACAATGCTGGGACAATAAAATATATAAGAACCGTAATAGTTTATAAACTAAATAAAGTGTGATTCCACTCTACGTAATTCACCGCCTTATTAAGGATTAAAGAATGAGACATGGGGCAAGTTAAGAAAAGTATCTCTCATATGTGAAGACCTCATAGGTGAAAAGCTGTCAAAGTAAAAAAAGTACAGATGGATACAAGTTGATGCACATAGTAGTCATGGCCTCTTGACATACCTCCGGAAAAAAAATGTTGTCCATAGATTTTCATTTTTGATTTGTGTTTTTGTATCATTAGAGAAGTAATTTAGCTTGGGTGGACATTGCAAATCTGGGCCGAATTTTTCTGGATGACATTTTTAACAAGCATTTTCAATGCAATAGGTCTCGCATTTGCGAGTGTTTAAGCTATTAGCATTGCAAATGACAATGCCTTTTATTTATGTTTTAAAAATGAAAACAAAAATAAAAGGCATTGTTATTTGCAATGTCAATAGCTCAAGCTCGAGTAAATGCGAGACCTATTGCATTGCAAATGCTTGTTAGATTAGTGAGTAGAAACACTCCCTTTCGGCCCGTGTGGCAAATTAATTAAATAAACAAGCGTGGCCGCTAAAGTGAAAGCGGACGCGCTGCAAATATAAAAAGAATAGTGCTTACCGACTTATGAAGGAGACCGTGTAACGCCACTAGTAAAAGATCCAGTCCTCATGGGAGGTAACAAATGGCGACAGGGTGGTAACAAGGAGGGACTAACAAGCCTCATTAGCAATCGGAAGCCAGCATTTACCAAGGACAATAACACCAGCCAATCAAAAATAAGGGCGGACAGAAGGCGAGTCGTCCACAGCATACTCAACTACTGCATGCCTCGCAGAGCGAGTAGCGCTTGCGTGCTGCCACTCGGCTCGACATAAAAATGGATGTGTTGCAGTGATAATGTAATATTTCAGGAACCATGACCTATATTCTTCATTTTGGTGCCAAAATATAGGTTTTGGGGGTCAAGTAGTCTTATAGAGACAGAAAATAACACCTCAGAGTAACCCTTTCGCCATTTTCCAAAATAGTGGCTGTATAATTATATGTTTTAGCCATCATATTGGTAATTTACTTTAATATTGTTTTTGTTTCAGGTTTTCCATTGATTCAAATTCGTGAGCATGAGCGAAGCAGCTGGCAGTAGAGGATCTTTACCTCCTGACAGAGTGTTGCCATCTACTAAATCTGAGGACTCCTTCAACAAAGAAAAACGTGTCATATGCCAAACAAATCCGAAACAAGGTCTAACATCAACTGCAGCTGGACAGAAGAGAGTTCGAGATGCTGCAGAAATACAGCAAGACGAAGTTCACAAAAGATTGAAACTGATGGGTGAAGAGGATCAAATATTTTATCTTTGTAACAACAAGTTATATATAAGGGGAAAAAACCCTTGAATTTTTTTTCTCAAAAAATAGCAGAAACCAGTGAATCACAAGGAGAATCAGAGTCTTCTGAGAAAGAGATGTCAACCAAACCCAATGCCCATCCACTTAGAAGATCGATGGCTACCCTTTGTCCACCTCCAACAACTGATCAGGAAGCAGAGGATCTTCAATTTGTTATCTGTGGTTTAGCCAGAACAAGGGCCAAAGGGATTGACGAAAGAAGAATGTTCAGAGTATGCGAGTCTCAAAGAGCAAACATGTCTTTATCTGCAGCTAGATTCTTCCAAGATGAAGTTTTCAGACAAGTAGCTGATCTAAACAGCGAGGTGAATGTATTTGCAGCTGATTTGTATACCCACCCAAACTGCATGAATACATTTGAAAATATGAATGTACAATGAGCTCCCAGCAGCAACGTAACCGACAGCCTTCAGTTATGTTTGCACTCTTTGAAAAAGCAAATTAAGTTTTAAAGCCACTCAAGTGCTGGCTACTGGTTCACACTCAATGAGATCAGAGAAATAATGGTCAACATTGATGAAAACTGTACTGGTCCATAATAATGAAATGAAGAGGTTTCTGGTGAGAATTTACGACAGAATTTGTTTGTCAGTCTAAAAAAGAATGAGGCACTTGCGTGTTCTCAGCAGATTTGATTCCTGAAGTTCTTGCTGCCAAAATAAGATCACAGGATGCAGTAAAATCAGGAGGAACCATTTTAAGAAGCGTCCTGAAAGATTTAGATTTTGGACTCAATGACACATTTTGTGTTGCTCCAGAGCTCCGTAAATCATGGGAGTCAACAAGAATGCCTGATGTGGTCTTAACATTTTTTACACTATTGTTTAATATCAGCAAAGCAAAACAGTTACAAACTGAGTTCGGAACGGAAGCTGACAACATTGATGATGGCTTTGAAAATATAAGCAAAGAACTGGAAGACAATCCCATGAACCGACAGGCTTATGCTAGGCAAATGTACTGTCTTTTCCAAATCATGTTTTATGAATTACATCACTGCAAAAAGAAAACTCCACTACACATGATGACTGCCCATGCAATCTATGACATGTGCAAAAGTAGAGAGCTAATCACTTCAATGAATAGGATTGGTGTATCAACAAGTTATAATGACATAGTACGGAGCAGGAACTTGTTAGCAGCTCATGCTCTGAAATCTTGCGAATCCAAGAGCACACCACTTCCAAGTCATTTTACCAGGAAAGGATTTACAATTGCTGCGCTTGATTATTTTGAAGACCGCTTTTCTTTGTCTGGAATATCCAGCACACATGATGCATCCATGGTGCTTTTTCAAGACTGTATCAATGAAGTAGCTGCTGGAAAACAAGCTGTGTCAGCTGTAGGCATAAACAAACCAAGCTGCAAACTTAGAACCCAACTGCCTTGCCAATGGGTGCAAAATTACTACAAGCCATCAACGCATCCCAGTCTACCAGACAGTTTCAAAGTGGCTGAGGACATGGATCTTCTTCTACCTGATGCTGCAGTCCGCAACGCTGATTTAACTGAATTGATCACATCACTTATTCAGTGAGGACTGAAGGATGAAGAAAAGTTAGTTCCTCGGTGGGATAGAATTCATGCTCTGATTTCCCAGTCACAAACCAGACAACAGTATACACAGCACTAAAACATTTCCAAAAAGTGCGTTCTCATCTTGAAGACCACGCTATTCTGCCAATTGTCTGTGATGGTGTTTTCTGGATTGTAGTTGACATTTTTAGGAGCAATCCTGTAGAATTTGATAATTTTTTTCAATGATGGGTGTTTTCGACATGACAAAGGTTGTGTTGCGGTGTATAGGAAGTTATTTCAGTGGATGTGGCGTAAACAATGCACTTATTGAGGCTGAAATGTTCGGAAGCAAAACTGTCCAGTCAGTATTGAGCGGAACACATTATGTTTGTTCGTTACAAGGTACGCTCATCATATATGAGGCTATAGAAACAGTGTTGGAATGCTTTCTGGAAGAAGAATGACAAATTAGGTTTTGCATATCTCATCTCAGAAGTTAACAAGGCACAGGGTGCACTTCTTTCAAAAGAAATAATGCAAAGCCAGCCAATGTTCAATGAATTCAGTTCAAAATCAGAAAACCAAGTTCGTAGAGTTCATCAAAGAATGTGAAGAAAATCAGAACTTTGCAAGTACTGGGGAAATGTTTTACACGATAGCTCTAGAGAAAAGCTTGGCACATGCTGATCGAGAAGGTGACCGGGAGCTGCACGTGAAGACTGTGGAGTCACTGATTACTGTGTTTCTTGAATTCGATTGCATAAACTACCTGAGATATAGTTCCTGGTATTTGGAAAGAGTGACGAAGCTAGAGGTGGAAAAACCATACCTCTACAGAAAACTCATCCAAAGACATTTTGTGGTGAAAGACAAAGGGAAGGTTCAATGCCGTGGCTCCAGATATGAAACTGGAACAGACGATCCAGAGATCACAAAAAAGCTCCAAGGGAAATGAAAAGTGAATATGTTGCTCAATGGCAGCTATTTTACCATGAAGTCCTTTCTATTTGCAATGTTTTCAGAGAGATGACAAATTCAAAATTAATGGACCATTGTGAAACTGTTCCTCACCACAAACTTGTGGGAAAGAGAGGGGAACGTTTTAATAAACATGTTGACAGCCTTCTTCATTTCATGCAGCAGCAAGTAAACCTTTTTAAAATGACTGATTTTGTGCGCTACATAGCTTCGTGACCAAACAATATGTGGATAACGATATAAAGACACATCAACTAGATGTCCTGGAACATGGATTGAAACTATACACAGAATTGAAGTAGGAGAGATTTGCATTGAAAGAGAAAAGGCTGTTTGACATTATCACTAAAGCTAAACTTCCACGCTTTAATTGCCACAATAAGAGTTTCGTCCAACCAGCCACTACAAAATAGGTTACAAAAAAAACAACTTTCGCAAGCACATAGAGAGATGGATGTAGCAAAAGAAAGGGGTGAATTTATCAGAAATTCTGTCGCACGATCTTCTTCCACCAAACGCATTATTTGACAGATGCTGCAACCAAACCAGTGAAGCACAAACTTGTACAATAGCTCGAAAAAAACCTTTCACCTGAAGAATTTCAATTTGAAAAGGTGTCCTCATTTAGAACTGCTGTTATTGTGGACTATATGTCACAATTGCAAATGGTTGAGATTTTATCCATGGAAAACTTCAGAGAGGTCGTTCAGACTGTTCTACAGATACCAAAGTCAGTGTGTACCTTTCAAGAACTGCACATTGTCTTTGACAGTTATCTTGAACTGTCAAAGAATGCGAGAGAATCAGACAAATGTCTACAAGTGTAACAATTGACCTTGCCTGCATCAAAAATGCGACACCTATACCTGTGCACCTTGATAAATTCTGGTCAGCAACATCGAACAAGATGAACTTGGAAATGTTAACTCGCCAAAACATTGCTGATGCTTCAGTGAACACTGAATTTACAATTATTGCAAGTGTAATGATTATCAATGAGGAGTTGGTGCCTGCAGAGATATAGTCAAATGGTACTGGCCATATTGTTAAAGAACTTAACAGAAAAGTGAAGGAAGCTAACCTTTGTGTTGTGCCACATGTTGAGTGGGCTGTTCGAAATGCTTCCAATCGAGTCATTGTACTGTCAAATGACACGGATATTATTGTGCTACTTAGATTTGTTGCAATGTTCTTAAGTCAAAGATTGTCAGAGTTATGGAACAGGCGAGAAAAGACACTTTACCACGCATCATATTCTGTGACTTTAAAGATGTAGAAAATACCATGTGCGTGTGTGGAAAACGAGTTCTGTCACACTAGGCGATCTTCAGTACAGTGAGTTCAAGAATCAGTTCCTCCAAGTGACCTTCCACCGACGTCATATTCTGTGCATGGGTAGACACATTAAAAGAGCGTTCTACTTAATCAGAAGATGAGGAAATGTTTTGGATCGTTCATATGTAGTGAAAGGTCTGTGTGAATTTGATTGGGAAGATATTGATGGGGTGCTATAACCTATGAAATTTCTAGAGCCTCTACTCATAGAACGTACATGTACTTGTAAAACCTAGGCTACAAAAAGATGTCCTTGTCGATATGCTCTTTTCAAATGTACAACATTCTGCAAATGTACCACGAACGATTGCCAAAACAAAGTGAACTATGAAAATGTGTCTAAAACAGGAGTTACAAAAAAATTTTGTTTCATATTCAGATCATAAACATTGTTTGGTGTATACATAGAAGGATTAAAAGCAGTAACTGAGGAGTTATTTTCCGTCTCCATAAGACTACTTGACCCCCAAAACCTATGTTTTGACAACAAAATCATGGTTCCTGAAATATTACATAATCACTGCAACACATACAACATTTTAAAAAATGTCGTCCAGAAAAATTCGGCCTGGATCAGCAATGTCTACCCAAGCTAAATTACTTCTCTAATGATCCAAAAACACAAATCAAAAATGAAAATCTTATACAGCAATTTTTTTTTTTTACGGAGGTATATCAGGTGGTCAGGATTATAGAATGTATTCATAAAGAAAGAGGGCAGATAAGAGAGCGAGCTCCAAGCGCAATTCTTAAACAAATTTTCTAATGAGAAAAAAGATGATTGTGTCAGACAGTCGTACCCCAGATTATAATAACGATAATTTGAAACAAGCACAAACCTGTTAACGAAAAGATCACGAACATGGGCGTCAATAAGGTTGGTAGTTCATCAATTTCACACTTCCAATGTAATAGCATATTTGTTTTTTACCCTTTGTACAGCTTAAATTGCTGTGTGTTACAGAGGTCATGTCTGTAAAGTGTTTAGGACGAAACGCGTGTCAGCTGCTAGAGTTGTGTGGATCTGGGTCCCGGAGGGTGCGGCAGACACCCCCTCGCTCTACCCGGCCGTGAATGAGAAGGAGGCCAGACCATCACCAGCCCTTCCAACAAGGTGGGAGTGCGCCTGCAGGCAGTAGCGGTGGAGGGCTGTCCTGGACCTGTCCCCCGGGCTGCATCCTGAGCCCCGGCAAGGACCTGGGACGTTGGAGAGTCTTGTGGCAGGGGTTGCCGACATTGCCTGACCCTATCATGGCGCCTGCATGGTGCCGCAGAGATTCGGTCCTGGCCGGGAAGCAGAGGGCCCTGCGATGGGGAGAGCTACTATTAGAAACCACATGGCCCATCAGTGACCGAGCCTTCCAATTCTTCCTGGGGCCGGTGCAAAGGGAGGCCCCATCAGCGAGTACACTACAGGTGGGTCTGGACAGTGCTTACTGTAGAAAGGGGTCCTCCTCAGGCTTGACTCCTGACTGTGCCCTGGGGCCCGACGGGGCTTCAAAACTGGCAGAGCTCCCGAAGGAACTGTCCGCCACTTCCTTGCCATATGATGGTGCTCGCGAGTCCACACGCGACTGGTGTGACCCAGGCTAGGAATTAACTCCCAATGAAGTTGATTGATGTGTTTCTGTGACCCTAACCGGACTTGTGGGCTCGTGGATTGTGTCTTTGAGGGTCCCCTGATGCTCTATCTTCCTTTGCCGGTTTGCCTGACTTGGTCCGTTTTCCAGCTTCTGGACTCAATTCCCCTCCCCCACGCACCCTCGATGTAATTATGTACAACCGTGTTTTTTTTTTTTTTGTGAGCCCGAGCAACATGGCCGATGCCCGGTGGAGCTGTTTTGGTAGCTATAGAGGAGATTGGCTCTGGTTCACCCCCTCGGCCGTCACCTACCCAGCCGGACATTGGACATAGTTTTCCTCGTCTCTCTCGCTGTGTCTCCTTTCCTCCACCGCCTTCCGAAGAATCGCCGAGGATCTGCCGGTTTCGACCGATCCTCATTGCTGCTGGACTGCTCCCTGTTCAACCTGATTAGCCTTTACCTCTAGTCGACCCTCCCCCCCCCCCCCCGAATTAGGTCCCCTACACCCCTCTCATTTTGTACAATCACCGAGACACGGGATGTTTGGGATTGCTGGTCCCTAGCCGGTTTGTTTGTCTTTCACTTTTGACTGTTTTGTCTCCCTGAAGTACCTTCCCCCTTACCTGGTCTGCCTGTCCCGATCTGCATTCCTTGCACGCGCGCAAGCCATCTGTCTTTCCCCCTGTCACGGGTCATTAAGTGCATCGCGATCGCAATGCTTAATACTCTTCCCCCTCTACCATTTTTTTTCCTATGTTTTACTTGGCTCATGTAAATGTTATTTTGTAACTTGTAACTCGCTGTTCCTCATGTAAAGCGCTCCGATACCTCCGGGTCTAGCCAGCGCTATATAAAACTCTGCAAATAAATAAATACATTATGGTTTTTCATACAAGACTATCCACAGTAAGTGTTGTATGTAAAGGAACTAAGAAACTCATGGACTGGTCCTTTGGAACAATAATGGACAGTGCGTGGTCTGCTCCAGTGTCAGAGTGCTTACGTGTTTTGATTGTAAACTACAATCAATTGTACATTTTATTCGTAGAAAATTACTACAACACTGTTAACATCACCTTTTGTAGTAAAAAAAAAAAAAAAAAAAAAATATATATATATTTTTTTTAATCAATGGCTCTGCAGCAGAAAAGCACTCGACAGCATCAAGGTAATTCCTTCATTTATTAGCATACCGTGGGTGGCTTAACATCCGTATTTTCATCTTGCTTGTCAACGCGTTTCTGAGCTGTCTGCTCCTTCTTCATGGGCTATGGCAATGCGGTATTGTTAGGCTGTTAACAGTCCCGTACCTCAGCACTCCAGTGTGCCCCAGCATGTAATTCCACCCTCGCAATTGTCACAATATGCTGTGCTGTCTTCCACCTCGGGAAATCCCTGGTTTGACGGCCCCTTTCTCCAGCATGCTGGGGCACACTGGAGTGCTTTAAATATCGCAGTGGTGCTGGATTCAACCACTGTGAACTTGGTTAATTATTGTGGCATAGCGGAACCCACTGTGGGTGTTTTACATGCTGATCAAAACTACATGTCCCAGGATTCATTGTGAGCAAGCTACGAAGCTGACACCTGTAGCTGCTACTACTAAAGGCAGCTGAGGTACGGGACTGTTAACAGCCTAACAATACCGCATTGCCATAGCCCATGAAGAAGGAGCAGACAGCTCAGAAACGCGTTGGCAAGCAAGATGAAAATACGGATGTTAAGCCACCCTCGGTATGCTAATAAATGAAGGAATTACCTTGATGCTGTCGAGTGCTTTTCTGCTGCAGAGCCCTTGATTAAAAAAAATATATATATATATATATATATATATATATATTTTTATCCAATTTGCCATTATTTTGAAAGCGCACTCCAGAACAGGCAATAAAAAGACAGCTGGCATTGCTTCTCCGTTATTTAATCACAATTGCCTTACGCGTTTCTGAGTAAAACACTCCTTGTTCACAGGCAAACTTGAGGCTGCGCAGATTTCAAAGAGAACACTCCCCTTATTAGCATTTTGCTCTAATTGTCCTCCAACAGTTTCATGACTACATCAATAGTGTGATGCATCCTGGGGAATGTAGTATTCAGTGTCTCCTTTGTTGTTCCCCACAGTGGGTTCTGCGCTTGCCACAATTCATTAAAATAATTATACATCTTCCTCCAGTGGATTTTTCGAAAAACGAAGCCAGATAGTGTGCTTTCCTGTTCTCCCTCAGGCAGACTTCGAACAGTTCAGTGTCTGCAAGGCCCCATTACAGTACCGGGTGGTGCGTTTTCACGACGTGACAGCCGCAAACATCTTTTATCAATTTGCCATTATTTAAAGCGCACTCCAGAACAGGCAATAAAAAGACAGCTGGCATTGCTTCTCCGTTATTGAATCACAATTGCCTTACGCATTTCTGAGTAAAACACTCCTTGTTCACAGGCAAACTTGAGGCTGCGCAGATTTCAAAAGAGAACACTCCCCCTTATTAGCATACTACATTCCCCAGGATGCATCACACTATTGATGTAGTCATGAAACTGTTGGAGGACAATTAGAGCAAAATGCTAATAACTCTTTTGAAATCTGCGCAGCCTCAAGTTTGCCTGTGAACAAGGAGTGTTTTACTCAGAAACGCGTAAGGCAATTGTGATTAAATAACGGAGAAGCAATGCCAGCTGTCTTTATTGCCTGTTCTGGAGTGCGCTTTCGAAATAATGGCAAATTGGATAAAAAAAAAAATATATATATATATATATATATATATATACACACACATACACATACATACACACACGACAAACCAGCTTCCTCAGACACAAATCCAACGAAGAAGGCACGGACGCAGGAGTGTAGGATTAAGGCTTCTTTTTAATGAAAAGGTCACCCTCAACCCAGGATTACGAGAGACGCGTTTCGACTCCGCAGGAGTCTTTGTCAATCTGAAAGACGCTATTACAGCGTAAGTATATATAGTCCGTCCCACACTAGATTGAAATACACATGGAAGAAATACTTGCAAGCACATTACAACAGTAAATACCCTATGCAGTATACTCCAATGTTACAAAGGTAAAACATCAAGTCTTAATACTTGTATATTGTCTGCATGTTTTTACCATTAATTTTGAAAGCATGGGTAATGGAAAGTGCCCTTAAAAGTTGAAAATAACTTCCGCTAAGTGGGAACATTCTGTACATATAACATATGGCGCCCTTCACTCGTATGCATCGCCTATTCATCCAACACATAGTATGTACAAAAACTGAAATTTAAAACAAACGACCCTGCTGTGTAAAACATTTTTCTCGACATGGCACACACTTTCAACTCAAATAGTTTTGCCGCACTTGCTGTTGGCCTTCTGGTGAAAAGACCTTTGGACCCCTCTGCCACATGTCCGTTAGTGCCTGCTTGCAGTTGCTGGAAAAGTTGCACCTGGGTTCACCGAGGCCCAAATGCTCGCAGTAAAGCACCGGGATTTAACTGTAAATAGTTGGCAATATATAAAACATAAATATATACACACACATACATACACACACACACACACTTTGTGTATTGGACTTTTATTAAGATGTTGATTTACGGAACGCTTACATTGCCTTTCTGAGTGGATGAGAGATTATTCAATGCCACAGCCACCAAAAATTTTGTATCTTCATGTACATAAACTACTTTAAGTACTCTCAAGTGCCTTTGTGAAAAAGCCTCAAAATTTGCATTAGAGCACCTGACTGAGCACTGTATATGCAAAAGAAAATTAACAGCACCTGAAATGTCAAAGTAAAACAAGTGAAGGGAGGGTGTGAGAATACTCCAAACTAAAAACCGATAACAAACGAATGTTAATAACAATCCTATGAAATATAATAAACTCAAGTCCCAGTAGCTGGCTCTACAGTATACTGCAAGATGACATGAAGTCAGCCTCGCAAAATGACAATAAAAAAAAATTAGCTAGCTTTTCCAAAATGGATAAAGGTGAAAATATTCACAGGGAAGAAAAATACAGGAAAGTACTCTATGTGACCTGGGAAGACTTCAAGGTTTCTAGCAACTGCTGTGTTTACTTTGGTCTTTTCCCAACACCTCCCCGAACAACACTGCTACTGTGCAGGCATGTGAATTTGGCAATCACTGTGTGGGAGCGGTGAACTCCCAGTAAACGTTTACATAAATCTGCCTCCCTTTACACAATCAAAATTAAAACAAAGCCCGAGCTCTCGGTGTGCAAATTGAGCTTTGCTCGCAGAAGGGCTTGGGGAGATTATTTAAACCAAATAAAAATAACTCCGTTTTTTGTGTGCTCTAAATAAGCAGTCAATGACAACTCGGTCATACAGTGATACCTACAGACGATAAAGTTAATGTTTATAACTTGAGTAAATCTATTCGAAAAATATCTTGCAGCCATAGTATTGTCACAGTGTGCCTTGCACATTATCTCCCTTAGAGGGGCGCCTCTTGTCACTCACCACCAACTTGCTACATTTCCACCTGCAGTCCAACCCATTCACCTGATTCGTTCCTCGGGTGGATCCATGTAGCCATCTCACCGCTGGTGCTCTTTGGCATCGTACCAACCAGGTGCCTCGCAAGGCAGACCTCTTGCTTCTGCCAAGCAGCATTACTCATGCCAACCCGCCACCCCACTCTCCGGGGTGCTTGCAACACCACAGCCAGTATACAAAGAAAAACTACCAAACTAAAATAGCTCACTTGGTGAAAAGCAACAACTTCTTAGGAGCCAAGAGCTCAGGGTAACAGAAGAATGGTAATCTGAAAGTAAAAAAGTCTTAGGCATGGGCGAGCATTCATTTCAGAATTAAAGGATAGGCATCACTTAACTGGACCAAACTAGAAATCAGTCCAATCAATATTCGTTCTCTATCAATATCAAAGGAATGAGTTCTTGCTCAGGAATATTATCTGGTTAAGCCCCTTTCTCTCTCCTGAAAATGTTCTCAGAACGGAACTTCCTGCTCTGGAAAAATACGCCCCACATGGTTTACATCATTACCTTTGCACACTCAGTACTATTAACAGAAAGGGGGCGAAATTATGGGCCGAGCCAAAAGAGTGGGAATAGGGCAACTTGGTGCCAATATTTGAAGAGAAGTGCACAAACTGCCAACCAGTTTCCTGCTTTATCACAACCCCTTCCCGATTGCGGGTAACCAAATAGGAATGCTTGTAATGAGTGCAATTGATGCCATGCTCTGCTAGCAACCACAGCAGGCATCCACCTTCGGGCATGCCACCAACCACTCACAAAACGAAGTAAAAACTAATTCAAAGGATTTTTGAGCTGGCACAAGGTCGGGCTAACTAATTCCCTTGTATCTTATGAGGTAGTGACCCCTCCTACCTCAAATCAGAAACACAACCAGTGACCAACCCCACCAATAGCCAGGGAACATTAGAGTGCAAATACCTACCACCAACCTTTCTTTCAAAACTATCTTTGCTGGTTCGGCTGGGGTCCCTACGGCTGTAAGCAACGTGACATGAGGGCAAAGTTGCGAGCTGTGAGGATTCGGCTGCTAAGGTCAGAGAGGCCATGAAGCCGATGTTGCCGCCACTGCCGCTCGCATCAATGCCACCACCATTAACACTGCCGTTGCTGCCCGCTGCTTGCTGTCATTGCTGCGACAGCTGCCAGCGGACCAGGATCTGTCTCAGGCAAGCAGGAGGGCGGGTGGAACGAACCTGCTGCAAGGCTTCTGCACCTGCGCAGTGTGCTACGCGGCGGGTGCTTTGGCCCTGCTGAGCTTGTGCCGAGGCCGTGAGCTTAAAAGTCTGATAATAAGCCAGTTATCCACACCCAGTATGTGCATCACGGGCCTCACTGCCCCTCACTGCTAGTGACCTCAGACGAGGGGAGGGTTGAAGCAGGGGGAAGGCGGGGCAGCCTTGGCACTGGCATGGCTTGTAGAAGTGGCCCGATTTGTTGGGTGCGGCTTGCAAACCTGAATTATAGCAACTCAACTCTACATTTAAAAACTACCTGAAGACACCCAAAGGATTCAAAAGAAAAAAAGCAAGTAGAAACAGCTAACCTGGGACACAGCTGTGAGACTTTACAGATACCGTCTCACTACCACAACACCAGGAGAAGGAGTCTCATCCGTCTCACTGTTCTCCCCGACACCAGCCTACAGACAAGCAACCTGAGGGAAACAGCAGGCCAGAGGGGCCAACATAAGCCAAACATAAGCAAACAGCGTGCTTGAGCCCCCTCTTTGTGAAATGTACTGACACAAGGAAGCCCAGAGTCCTGGAGTGTCTACAGAGGGGGTGTGGTGGCGCTGAGCACCGGAACACAGAAACCAGCAACCATGTGACTTGACCTGCAGATAGAACTTCCAAACTTCATTAAGTCCCCTCACACTTAAGCCTGCTACTGGTGGGAGACAAGAGTGGCAGTAGTGGCAGGAGTGCCATAGGCTGCCCCACAGCCCCACATACCACTCAGCATGCTCGTGCCTCCCTCTCCCAGGTACTGTAGGACCTGCTGACGGCCAGGGGAGAGGCTGTGCTAGGGGCAACGATAAGTCATCACATCAAGGACCATGTATCAGTCCTACTCATGAGTTCCTGGAAGGTCCTCCCAATTGCCATAAGAAGGAAACGTGGCAGAGACAACAAATCACCCACCCAGGCAACAAAGTGAGATCCAAAGCAAAGCCCAAATCACGATCAGAAGGCGGCCCTCTAATAAACCTTTTCAGTCAGGAGGGCAACAAAAAGGGGGAACCCGGGGGCTCAAGGCGATTTCTTGCCCCACCCCCTAACACCCTCTTCCCTTTGCCCCCCAGTAATATCAAGGTTCCTGCTGCTCCTTTCACATATGCTGTGATCCAGTAACGGCTGATATTTCTATAACAATGAAAGGCAACAGGTTAAAATATCAGCCGTTGAGATGTACATGGAATGAACTTCACCTTCATGGAAGAGGATGGTCAAAGCAGTCACGGAGAGTCGTCCTCTAAGCCCAATGTATTTCTTAAATGGCTGCATCTAATCAGAGTTTTCAGAATATACACAAAGTATATTTAACACACAAAATGAGTGATCAGCTAGAAAATCTGGCCTTCCTGGACCTATGTTGGACATTCCTGTACTAAACCAAGGTTGTCAAACCTAATTTTCGGTGCAACCTGTGGGGTCAACAGAAGGCTGAACTGGTATTAATGCTGGATTCAGTTGGTCCCTCTATTCCAAGTCATAAACAACTTAGGAATGCTAAAAAAGGATTCTCTGGCTACAATGCAGTATCGAAATTTGGGTGCTAGATATATCTGTAAAAAAGTTAAGATTGGAACAAGGAGAATTTCAACCATTTTGAAATTCCAATTAAAGGTTAAAACAAATGGTGTGGAGTGCGCACATTTTAAAACCAGAGTTAGAGCACCGTCAGGGAATGCGGCCAACTCATCACAGACAGCCCTGCAGAACTCAGGTAAATGTTCTACAGAATCCAATTGCTGCTTTAACCTTTGAGGTAGAGGCAGAAATGTGTGTGAGGGATGGGGGTGAACCGACTAAAAATAAGGACACTTTCGGGAGAGCACACATGGGCAAAAGAAAAAGAGCTGCGAGTGACCAAACTGTATCATTAATAATTTTTTTTAAACTACTTTTAAAAATGTACAACTCAGTTACCAAAGGCCAGCGGGCTCATATCAATGAAAAGATTGAGAAACCCTGCAAAAAACCCTCACCGAGAAAGGGAACAACCCACCATGATCTGGAACACCATTTGCAGGTAAACAATTTGGAACAATAGGGTACAGTGCAGAGCTCAAAATAAAACACAGTTCACTTGGTATTCCCAGCAGGGGTGGACAACTTATTCTAGACATGCAACAGAGGTCAACTGTATCCACCACCCATTACAAATAACTATAGACAACAAGGCCAGCGACCGAAATCTTAAAACATGAGCAGTATCTGATGTCTAAGGTGCTGACCTTGCCAAATACCACCCAACTTTACACTTGCACGCTGATCAGCAGAAAACCTGCCCGGTGCCATGAAAGAAGACCAAGTAGTCTATATCCCCTTTCTTTCTTGCTACTTCTCCAAAGAAATTTCTTATCCACAACCATTGCTCTCCAAGGCTACTTCTCACACTCGAGGCCTTTGCTTGGCCTTCCCGATCACTGAACTGAAGCCCATCAAGCAAGCTGTGATCTAGATTTCAGAGAACACATGTGAGAGAGGATCATCGGACTGTACCTGAATCTTGCGCCTCACTAACCACATATGAGGAGCTGTTCTAATACTCTAACAGCTCTCTCTCGATGGCCCTAGGTACATTGTTTTGTTGTGTATCTGAAGCCATCTACCACACAATCACATAGTTTAGTTCTTTGTCACTGTGGACTAGTCCTACCACAGGACTGCAATATGTCTTCATCTGAACACCATCCCAAACATCTTTACCACTTCTCTACAAATGTGAAGATTCTAGATGTGGGCTTATTTGTAATTTTGCCTCTATAGACCAATTTAAGCTCAAAAAGGTACGTTTTTCCAATAACACATCTATCATATGTTACTGAGACAGCCAATGAACCAAAAGTAAACAAGCATTTGCAATGCAATAGGTCTTGCATTTACGCGAGTTAAAGCTATTGGCATTGTAAATGACAATGCCTTTTAGTTCATGTTTTAAAAACCAAAACATAAATAAAAGGCTGTCATTTACAATGCCAATAGCTGAAACTCTCGTAAATGCAAGACCTATTGCATTGCAAATGCTTGTTTTTTTTATTTATTAGTGAAAGCTTAAAAGTTGATACTCAGTCGCCAGCCAGCATTGCATGCGTTGACGAATGGGTGAGAGTGAGAAGCTGAGCAGCACAGACGACGTGGGAAAAGTAAAGCTGCCTCACTTTGTGCATGTATTTTTGAAAAATTACATTCACCACCACTGCCTCCAGAAAATAATTTATAGCCCCGGCCCTGACAAAGTGCCGGTGCTGAGCATCGGAAAGCACCGGCACAAATTAAGCACTGCACTTCAGTACCTTTTAACTGCCAAGTACTGTAATGAGCAACAGAAAGGGGGCTGAATAGCAAGGCTGCGTGGTTTGTAGCATTGTGTAACTGTGTTCACCACACCTCTCGGTAAGACTTCCATGATACGATCCCACGCTTTACTCATCACCTCTGCTGGTACATTCTACTCTGCTTTTTTTAATTTGACAGCATGTGCATCTGTAATGACACAACATGGAGGTTGTTGATGTTTAAATCATGACTATAGTCTCGTCCTCTTTCCCCCTCACTTCCCCCCCCCCCCGCCCGTCTCCAGCAAAACTGTTTTCCCAAACTCAGCACGACAATTTGATCATTCCTTCAGGAGAAGGATAATTTCCCCCACACACAATGAATACAGCACAGGGCACGCTTATTTTAAACATATTTATGGCATGGAAAGCTGCCCTCAAGGAAGGTATAGTCACTGCATTAATAATGAAGAGACTGACGCAAAAAGCGGCGACACTTAAAAACTAGGCTAACGCAAGATGTCTGCCGTTAGAAGCTGTTCGGTTGCCCTCACCGGCGGCCCCCAACAGTTCCGCGCTCTTGACGTATGTCCAAGCCCACAACCATTCATAGTCACCCTGACCGACCATGGCGGCAGCGGTATGCAATCACTGGCATGGTTCTGAGAAAGCCCCGTCTTAAGATGGCCGCCACGCCAGCGCCCCGCAGACTGTAGGCAACCCATTGTACTCTTTTTTGGGAGGTGGACGCACGCGCAGTGACCTCCCGGCGCGCGCCCCCTTTCTGTACTCTCGCCGCCCGCGCTAAACCTGAGAGGAACCGGTGCCATCGCCATGGGGGTAAGTGAGAGGGGGATAGTATTGAATTATTGTAGAAATAATGTGGGGTCCCAGTTTGAGTATGAGGTGTGCTATTGGGGCTGGTGGTAATACGAGGTCTGGGACTCGGAGGTCAGAGAGGAGTGTGGGTAGTACTGGGGCCAGGATTATTCTTGTGCACTGCAGGTAATGGAGAATATGTGACGAATACACGGGTAGGGTAATGTTAGCTTTTTTAGTACCATAAATGGGGGTGTAGTCGCACTCGGAAGGAAAGCGGACATCGGGAGGGCGAGAACTGGACGGCAACACATGACGGCAACAGAAAGGACGGGAGAGAAAGCGAAATCAAAAGCGCGCCATGCGCACATTCTGCTTAAACGCCGCGACCTGTACGCGTGCACATCTCATGTCCTTGGAGTTGTGCTAACGCCGCCGTACGCGTGCACAACTGCAGTCCTTTGTGCGCGTGCACATGTCCTGTCCCCCTTCGAAAGCAAGTCGACAACAATAGATCTCGCTTAGCGAGCAGCGCATGGCGCTGCATCGCTAGGCGAGACCTAAAAAGCAGTGATTAATGTAAAGTTCCAAAGGATATCCAGTTCAGTAATGGGCCCGTTGACATAACACTGAAAAATGATTGGAGAATTAATAAACTTCTTAAGATGTCAAATGCACTCAAATCAAGTGCTTAATCAGTTGTTTAAAGGTGTGATTACACTGAAACATATTCTTGCTGCTTGTTAAATGATCAACATTATTTTGAACCTTATGTCAAATAAACTCGCTTTTTGTTTTGCTTACATTGAGTTAAGAGCAAATACGTCAAACTAGTTCAGCTGGTACAAAAATAAAAAACACGTGAACGTGTGCACAGTATATTAAAAAAAAAAAATCGGGTAACATTTTACAGGCTAATCAAAATGATAACTAAACCTAACAATCAATCAATCTCAACATACGTGAGTCAAACTACAAAATATAAAATGAAACAAATACTACTGGTGCAGAAATCAGCAAAACACAGCATTAACAGTAACCTCTACAAAACAAGACCGCAGTAATACGCAGATATATAACCCAATGCTCTCGAATTTCAGTGCAACTTGAAATCAACACCCATGAGCAGTCAGTCATGAAATCAAGAAGATCTCAAACCACATCATAATCGGAAAGCTTGCGGGAGAGTTAAAACCTCACTGTCAGGGAGCATTTTCCAGAAACAATATCCTCAAAACACACACAATCAAGTCTGGGTCCTCTTGTTCTCAGATGACCAGGTAACAAAGTGGACAAACGGGTTATAAAACTGACATAACGCTTCACTGCGCCCATGAGAGTAAATGGCAACAGCTTACTCATGAAAACTAGAATTGTGATACTGTGCGCTCAAGAATCTGCGTGTGAACAAATTAATCACTTTTAAATTAGGAGTGTGCGCGGTTCTGAAAACGGACCTGCCTGTGTCCATGAAAATATTGCTATGAGCTAGAGAACCAGCGGTTAACTAGGTTCAGAACGCACAATGGTCAGCCCGTTTCATACAAAGCAATCCAAAGTTAATTCAGAAGTTACATTGTTTATTAGTAACATAAAGCAACAAGTTTGGATAAACACATTCTCAAATGAAAAGCTCTGATAATTTACATGAATTTGCAATGCAGTCCTAACTCACATAAGATTTACGTTTGGTTGGGGTACTTGGGGCAACTATAAAATAGTTAATAATATTCTTTTGATGTGGTGTATGCATTGAGCTCATTAACTTCTAGGCGCGTGGGGGTAGAGAAGAAAGGGACGGACGCAGAAGGGAAAAGGAGCAACATGGATGGGGCGGGAGGGGGAGAGATAAGAAAAGCAGCAACATTGACAGATATACGGGAGATGGCTTGGAAACACAAGCACTCATATGGAGTGCTTAAACACCCAAAAATAGATAGATAAATAGATAGATAGATTCCAAAAACGGGAGCAATGGATGGACACAAGTACTTGGTCCATACTCTAGGGGACTTCCAAACATAAGTAGAGGACATGACGCCGGCATGCCATGACAAAAGGGAACAGAGGAAATGAGAGCAACGCTGAAATTAATTAATGATAAGCTATGGGTGGGCTGTAAGCCCACTGTATATAAACAAAAGGTCTCCAAGAGACAGCGCATGCTCTGTCTAGCCTAGACCTTAAAAAAGGAGCGAGGCACAGACATTTTAAAATACTGTTCAAGGTGCAAAAAGCCTGCATCAACGCATTCCCTTTCCGTATGGTTTGTGACTTTTGACACTGGAAGGAACCTTTTGTGAGTAAAAGTACCCCTAGGTATTTATGCTAGTCAAAAATTACCTGGCGTAGGCCTTGCAGGTGCCATTTATGGTTCCCCCCTGAAGCTGTTACTGACCAAACACGACTTTAGATTTTTTTGCGGTTGATCAGCATCCCACTGGTGATGGAATATTGATTTATTGCATCAAGCAGGCATTGGAGGCTGATTTTAGTTTGACTTAAAAGGATTACGTCATCAGCATATAGTAGGTTTGAAAGATTAAGTCTCCAAGCTTTGGTGGATGTGAATTAAATGAGTCCAAAGCAGTCATCATGTCGACCAGTAAAAGACTGAATAACATGGGTGCCAGCACACATCCTTGCTTTAGACCCTGGTGTGTTGTAATCCTTTCAGAGTCGAGTACCATCGCCGATCTGGATTCTCAACCAGGTGCCTGTATGAGGCAGTCTTATAGCTTGCAGCAGCGTTTGCGTTATTCCTCAGATAGCATGGACGGGGGAAGGTCACAAGGTACCCAGTAAAATGCTGCATGGAGGTCGATCAAACAGTTATAACTGCTTGTGCTTAATTAGCATTTGACCTATGACTATAGTGCCATAATGTTAGTGAAGGTCCCAGTACCACAAGGGAAGCCAGTCTGGTTTAGAAGAATTATGCTTTGATCAGCAGCCCAGATTATTATTTCCCCCAAGTATGAGTGAGGTGAAGTACTTTGCTTCATCATCAAGTAGTGCTATGAGGCAGTAATTTGCTGGGTTGCGACCTGCCACACTCCCCTGAATTTAGTGCGGACTAACGTCTCTCTACGGGTGTTTGGAATAACTTAGGACTGTAAAACATTGTTAAAGACAAGTGCCAGTTTCTCTGCCCAATACACTGTGTTAATCTTATAGTTTGTTTGGGGGATGCCATTGGGCTCTGGTTCTCCATCTCGGAGTCCCCGGGCGATTATTTTTGTGACTTGGTGAGTTTATCGTTAGTGTTCTGTTTTTGAGAGTAGGGTTAGCAGTGACTATTGGGGCTATGCTTCGGGTTGAGTCTACTTAATTTTCTTGGCTATCTGTATCATCGATACTGCCTGAGTGATTGTTGGTGCAAATGCCCCTGTTGTCCGCTTTAAGGGCTGCAATTGGAGAGGTTACCATGTGGACTTGTTTTCTGTTCCTTGTCTTTCGTGGGAGGCGAACTACAAACCCGAGTAGGATTTCTATGCAGGTCTCCCAATGCAGGGTTTAAGATGTTGGTGAGGTAAGCTGCCCAGTTAGTCTCAGCGATGTTTGAGTTGTTAATTGAGTAGGTCGCTTTATTGAGGCCATTCACAAGCTTCCAAAAGTCCCTTGAGTTTGGCTTCTTACTTAGGTGTAGAATTTTTACCAAGAAGCCTTCCTCCATTAGTTTCCTTTAGTTCCAGAGTAAGTTTTTATAAGATTTTCTGAGATTGTGGACACAGGTAAATTGTTCAATATTAATTGGTGATCTCCCCAATGCTCTCAGTGCCGGACTTAGTTTCTTCTTTGCCAGCTTGAAGGCTGCTGACAGCTTTTTAACTCTTGGTTTCGGACCAGTAGCTCCCCTGTAAATGTTACCAGCGCAAGGCTGTGGGGATTTGGAGAGGATGTAGCCTTACGGCTAGAGCGGACGACCTCGAAGCTGGGGAACCGGGTTCGAGTCTCGGCAGGGACACTCAACATCCTGTGATTCTGGGCAAATCACCTAATCTCCCCGTGCCTTACAAAAAATGAATGTGCCCATGTGTAACGAAACTGGTGCTCATGGAGAGCGCTCTGATACCAGATATCATTGGGTCGAATTTGCGCTATATAAAACTAAAAAAAAAAAAAAATGGTATACAAGTAGCTGTTGCATGAAGAACATCCAATTTTCGAGGGCGTTGTGATTCAGACTTTGACAAGAATCAAGTATATGTATTGCTGTGGCCTCAATAGAGCAGATTGACTCATCTGACTTTTTTTTCCCTCGAGTTTATAGAGTGTATGGTGGCGGGTCACCTAGTGGCTGGGCGATGGAGGCGTGTATCAGTGGCCAGCTCAATTATTTGGGAAGTGGTAACTTTCCAGCCTTGTTTCCATTAAAAATGCAACACGTGTGAATAGTGATAGTCTAACGTATAATTAAGGATGAAGTGTAAGGTGGGGGTTTGGTGCTTAGGAGCTGGGGGGAGATCAGCCTGAATTTTGCCGTCTACCACTCTAAGGTCATGCTGTTCTATTTCAGAGACGATGGCCTTGCCTTTCTTGTCTCGGTGTTTACTGTGCCAGGTCCCCTGCTTGGTGATTCCCTTTTGCAGGTGTATACAAGCATGTCGTCAGACAGGCTCATATTGAAGTCCCTCATAGATAAAATGTCACAAATTTCTACATCTTCCCTTGCATCATGATAATCAAGATTAACTTTTCTGTTAGCTATTGTTTTATTCTGGCGTTTAGGGGTGTATATATACACATTAACCAGTAAATGAGGTTTGTGTATCATAGGAAGCAGGTCCGTAAATAAGACACAAAGTATGCCCGTCTCCGTTTAGCTTATCGAAGCAGCCCCTCGAGCGATACCTCCGCTGGAGCTGGGTTCTCTTACTACCCGGTTTGTGCTCGATTTGGTGAGCAAGAGTGGCTGCTTTAGTGGCAGTTTCCGCATGACAGTCCCAGTTATCTTTATTTTGTTTTGGGATCACCCATTTCCTGGTGGCCATGCGGTTATAGCTCGTAGCTTGTCTAGTGCAATCTGGCTGCAGTATGGAGAGCTGTCGCTCTGCCACTAGCGGGGTGCAGTTGTCTGTATGGGGCCCCTCTGCTGCCAGGCTTTTGCTTGGTCGGCCTGGTGCCATTATAACATTTGTAAAAGGAACAAATGATGGAAGGAATGCTGAACAATGCAAACATTCACACCCAGTCACAAACATCGGAGTTGAATCCGTTGTTCTTTTGCTTACCACGCCACCCCAGTTTCCGTCCATCAATTGTCCCTTTTGCTATGGTAGCTTTTGTGTCAGCCTGTCCCAGGAGGGCTGAAGGGGGTGGTTGAAGACTAGTACTGGGGCTTTCCTAAGTGGGCGATTGCATGTAGTTTTGTGATGTGCCTGCCCACACAAGCCTAACCAGCCCCCTCGCCCTTATCCTGTTGGTGCGGACTCCTGGGGTAGGGGCTCTACTCGAGAGAGAGGGGGCATCATTGGCCTTTAGTAGGCTGGTGCATTGACTGCAGTGGTTTGGCAGGGTGGTTGTGTCATACTTGTTTTGATCCCCGATATTCTTTGCTGAAAGGGGCTGATACCATAGTGGGAACAATTTGGGAGCAATGGCCTGGTGTGAAGGAGCATTTTAGGCCGTTATTCTGCATGTTGTGCTCTGCATTGCTTTTGGTCTCGGCTAGTTCCGATTTATTTTGTGAGGTTTTGAAATCTGAAAAGAACTCCATACTCCTGGCTTTACAAGGGCTCTTTATTTTGCCTTTGATGCATTCTGGTTATTGTCTCGTATGATAAAAATGATGGCCTGGTTCCCCTTCGTGCTGGGGTCCAGCTGCAGGAGGCATGGTTAAACTGACTGCATAATGTTGAACTGAACTTTTTGTTCCTAGCTTTCTACCGTCTTTTCCTTTGTCTTTTTGTTATGGGGTTGGGTTCTCCTTTGTGTATGAGTGCATCAATGAAGGTTTGTTTTGGGAGAGTATTACACACGTTCTGTGAAGGTGGCATTAAGGTGGATTCTGCTTTGAGTTTGGATGGTGATGCATGGGTGCTACGTTTGTGGCCTTTGTTGGAGTTGTCACAGTGATCTGTGCTTCCTCGCAGAGTTTTGTGGTAGTGAGCTCCTTTGGTGTTACAGGCTGGGCTCCCTCCTCCTGCCTTGTGAGGGCTGGACTATCAGGGGCAGTTAACAGAGTGTGTTTCGGGACTGCAAGATTAGGGCTTGGTGACGACTTATCAAGGCACATTGTGTTACAGGTCTGAAATGGGATGCTCAGATTTATTTTAATCTCTCTAGTTAAGGTATCTAGAGATGAGGGCAAGTTTTTCAATTGGTAGTTAACATGCTAGCTCTTTTGCGACGCGCTCTGACTGTGCATGAGTTATTAGGTTGTTTAAAATCACCGAGCTTTGTGTCTATGCCAGAGGCTAATACTACTAGTGTGTGCGCAAGAGATCAAGTTACATATCCATTTTCTTAGACTGATCGTTTCGAGTGTCAACAGACGACTGAAATGTTTTTAACAGGATATCATATGTCTGTGAAAGTACATAAGGAGTCAAATCCTAGCACTTTTGTTAGGTGATCATCCAATGTTTTTGTATGAGCGGGTCTGAGCTTCGATTTCGTTTCCTATTTCTGATTCCTCCGGGGGCTCTCTTGAAGGAGAGGAAAGGTACTCTGCAGCGTCACTTCCATTTTCCGACCCCAGGATTTTAGCTGTTATACCGGAGATTGTAAGTGGAGTTAGATTCATCCAATACTGCTCCAGCATTTCTACATTCGGTGGGATCCCGCTTAGAACTTGCCCAGAACATGCCTGGGTGATCAGAAGATCATTAAGATGTGGTTTAACTATTTGCTCAGTTGAGGGCAGTTTGATAAAGGGAGTGCGACTCAAGCTACGAAGATTGGGCTTGGGTCGGCTAGAGTGGGTAGGTTAAAACCAATGTTGGTGTGGTAACTGGACACTATGTACAGGTGTATCAGACTTGCTTTGCTTGGACTGATTGGGGCAGGAAGGCTTGCCACTTGTTTGCTGAGAAAATTACAGCAGCAGGGTGTTTTAGGAAGGAGCCTTTTAGGGCATTTTGGTTCTTTTTTCGAATATCCTAATAAGGGGGAGGTAATGTCGTACAGCATATGCTTTACCAGGTTAAACTGTGCTTTAGATGGACAACAAACATCAGAACTGTGCAAGACTGATTCTACACACACCATCAGAATATGTGGGCCTTAGTCCTGCTAGCTCACAGTGCACCATCTGTACCCCTAACCAGAAAAGGTAACAGGAGGATTATGCAACTTCAGAACAAGACAACCCTGACTCCCCAACGAAATCATGTTAACAGATCTAGAACCTTTGTTTGGTTACTCATGCATACCAAAGAGATACAGAAGTAATACACAACATGCAGTTTCAATAATTATTGAAGCATTGTGATTCTTGAGTAAAACATGTGCGCTGCAATAATCAATAGAAGGAAACATAATTGGGTTATTAGCATAACGAGAATAGTGAAAAAGATAAACAGTTCTTCCATTTTGCTGTTATAGAATATATGCGTGCATATAAGTACAGTAATACATTCTACTACTACCTAGCGCTACCTATCCTACTATGCCTAGGGTGGAGGAATCTGCCAAATCCCTGTAGGGTAATACAACTCCCCAGTTACCTGTGGGTACGCGTCATCGGGAAGCCAGTCTTGGTGTAGAGCTGGGCTACATACCTCGCATGAGGTATACAGGAATCAGCTGGGTTGGAATTCCTGCATGTGGCGACCTCTCAGTGCCAGCGAAATGCTCTTCTAACTAAACAAGGAAGTGATGCATTTTATATAATAAGCATCATCCATGTTGTAATGCCAAATTCTCAGTCAGGCCGATATTGTTGATCTTATTGTGATAGCTCTGTCGCCTAACGGACAATAACAAACACCAACAAGCTGCGCAGCGAACTTAACCCTTGTACAGAATGTTCATGGTATTGTGATAATATGCCTATGAAGTGGAAATGCAAACAATGCTGTTTTCAGAGATTATCCTGCACCGGCATGCACGCATATGTGCGTTAAATGTCATCAAGTTTTAAGAAAGCAGGCAACTTAAAAATGTAACCATGTAAAATGGTGGTGTTGCTACCCGGACCTACAACGTGACTACATAACTGTAAGGAATTGGGTTTTCTGGGCCACTTTTGTTTTTGTATGTTTAAGCGTTGAGGGGGATTTTATGTTTTCCACTTCCTGTAACTGGATTTTTTGGGAGACGCTCCAACTTTCCCTGATCTCATTATTTTCCTTGTATGATTTTCCAGCAAGGACTCAGTTATTTTTTTATAAAAAAAGACACTGGGTTGTGAATCCTTTGCACACATCTTCCCAGCTGCGATAGACTGTTGTTCTTAAATAGGTGTGTTAACTTGTTGCCATTCAAATATCTGTATACATCAAGCTGATGCTTTGTGACTTGCACAGAGCTGCGCTGGCACTGTTGGAATAGGATGCTTGCTTTGGGATTTACTTGGTGGCTTGCTTGGTGGAACGGTTGTAGCTTGGTGATAGGTTAATCATGACCTCTCCTGCCTCCCCCGAAGATTAATATGCCAAACACAGAGCAGCAGGCGCTCTAGGCACCTGTAAATAGTAGACAAACAGGCAGTAATCAAGCAAGCACTGACGGAGCAAAGAAGAAGGAAGCAGATAGAGCGCGACTTCTACCACAAGATGCCCCTCTAAACGTATCTGCTGCAGTGGTAGACAGCAGCGATGATGATGGCAATAGGGGGCAGCGAAGCAATGGTAAGTGGCAGGAGGCATGGTCATCAAGGATACCAGGAGATGATTAGGCGTGGAAATGAGGTAAGGAGCGGTGATGAGGAAACAAACCGCATGGAACCTAGACACTTGGTGGGAAATTGACAGCCCCCTCACGCAAGCCTCATCGGCTAAAAGCCGGACGCTTCCACGCACCTAATTACTCCCCACACACTGATCAGCCTGCTTGGTCTTCTAACTGATGCTGCCGCTTCTAAGATGCCTGGCTCAGCACCACCAATCTGGCTCATGACCTGGCCTAGCTGCAGTGGTGTGGAGCTTCTAGGCTACATCCGGCTTCCAATGGCAGCTTCTTCAACTGGCAACAGATCCTGGGTTGTCCTGGCATGCTGGTGGGAGCCTGAAACTTGGAGCTCTGACAGGAGCACACAGTTGAGTGGCACGTGGTCGGTAGGTAGGCGGTTAATGTCAATGGGTGGCCGGTGTCTCCTTGCTGTTTTCCTCCTGCAACGCTCCACTTCATGGCCTCAAGCCTCAGCCCCACCTCCGCCCTCTGGACTCGCTCTCCAATTTTATCACTGTAATAAATGTTCAACTAAAAACTGTATTAACATTAAAAGTTGTGATTGTAGGTTTTTCATGTTTCACGTGCAGTGGTCTGTGGGATTCTGAAAGCTCTTCCAAAATAGTGCTACATGTTGCTCACCTCAGGGAGGGTACTGCTACTGACTGCCTCTCTATTCACCTACCTCTTACACATTTACTACACCTTATCATGGGACTCAATAGCCGGCCGAACTCTGACCCGGAGCCACATTCAGAACACACACCAGGAACCTCGGAATAATCATCAACGGCAAACTGGACATCTTCGCACAAGTGAACGTAGTCACTGCATCCTGCTTCCACACCCTGAAGAGGCTTAGGAAGATCTTCAAATGGCTCTCAAGCAACACTAGAAAACTGGTTACTCACACCCTAGTCACTAGCAAGTTGGACTATGGGAATACTCTCTACGATGGTTCACCAAGCAACTCACTAGAAGACTACAAATCACCCAGAACTTGGTAGGCAGATTCATCCTCAACCTCCCATAACTCACATCACACCACACATCAGGGTACTACACTGGCCCCCTATACACAAACACACTCAATTTAAACCCCTCACACACATTCAAGATGGCACTACACAACTCAGGCCCCCTCTACCTGAACAGTTACATCTCCTTCCACCAACCACCTAGACACGTCCACTCTGCAGGGCTCCTACTCTCAAACATCCCATGCATACACAGACCCAGATCAAGAGGACTTCTCTTATATCGCTCCTAAAGTGTGGCACGACCTCCCAATACAAATCAGAGCCTCCACTCTTCTTGAATTCCGCAAGAAGGTGAAGAGGAAGGACTACAGCAATGGGGCCAAAGAAAATTATAAAAGGGAATTAAAACAATACCACATATTGATTAAGAAAATCCGCTGCAATTTTTACACAGAGAAAATTGATAGTGCCAATAACTCCCCCAAAGAAATGTTTTCCATATTGAACTCCCTCAGACCAGGAGACCAGGGAGGAGATACCGGACTCGGTGGAAAACTGTAATAAGGTAGCAGACTTCTTCGCAAAAAAAGTGATGAAGATCTATGACACCTTCCCAGATGAAGCGAAACAAGGCACGAGGCTGACCAATGGTAATCAAATGAACCCTGTAGGGGTGACATTGGACGTCTTTAAGATCCAGGACCTTGAAGAACTCACGTCCATAGCCAAAGGGATCAAATCTGGCTCCCCTTTGGACCCAGCCCATCCAAAGATAGTGATGGAAGGAGCTAAGGCAATCATGCCCTGTATTCAGGAGCTCATCTCGTGCTCCTTTCAAACTGGAACAGACCCAAACAAATGGAAACAGGCCATCGTTAAGCCACTAAAAAAAATCCATCTGTAGAGTCATCCATTCTAGACAATCTTCGCCCTATCTCTCTGCTACCTTTCGTAGCAAAGATTGCAGAGAAAGTAACCAACATCCAACTGGTAGAACATGTAGAGAGGAATAACCTACTGCATCCCTCTCAATCAGGTTTTAGAATGGCTCACTCCACAGAGTCGGCCCTTCTCATTGCCACTGAAACTCTAAGGAAATATGCAGATGAAGGTCAAACAGCCGCACTAATCCTGCTTGACCTAAGTGCGGCGTTTGATACTGTCTCCCATAAATTACTTCTGCATAGGCTAGAGAATTACGGCATTAGGCACAGCGCTCTTGGCTGGATGAAGTCGTTTCTCTCAGCACGAAGTTTCCAAGTCAGGCAGCAGTCCTCTGTATCGGAAAGCTTTCCCTTGGCACAGGGTGTGCCACAGGGCTCCATTCTGAGCCCCACCCTGTTCAACCTATATGTGGGGCCGCTTGCAGAACTAGTGGAGAAACAAAGTATCGATCGTCTCCTATGCTGACGATACACAGGTAATCGTGATGCTATCACAGGAGAATAATCAGGCCCCCATCGGCTTTGCAGAATGCCTAGAAGAGGTCGCGGACTGGATGTCTAATCACTGCCTCAAATTAAATGGGAGCAAAACTGAAGTGTTGGTGGTTGGCAAAACCCCGTCTATATGGTCATCCGCCTGGTGGCCTGAAACCCTAGGCCAATTTCCTACCCCTAAGCCCGTAGTCAAGAATCTCGGAGTCTGGATGGATTCTGAACTTACTTTTGACTCCCAAATACGTAAAGTGGATGGTAAATGCTATGGTGCTATGAGGGTCCTGCGTAAAATCCTGAACCTCCTACCAGCTAACTCCAGGAAGACTATAGTACATGCAGTCATTACCTCCCAATTAGACTACGGTAATGTACTGTACCTTGGAGCTACCAAACAAGGTTTAGCAAAACTACAGAGGGTCCAAAATGCGGCCGCACGGCTGGTACTTAGCCTCCCTAGAAGGTCTAACACCAAGAAAGCACTGAAAGCTTTGCATTGGCTACCAGTGGATAAAAGTGTGTCCTTCAAGGCAATGTGCTATTGCCACCGTATCCTACTAAATAAAGGCCCGAAGTATCTCCAACCACTAATAACCAAGTACACCCCTGGCCGCAGTCTAAGATCTTCAGAGCTGGCACTGGCTACGGTGCCCAGAATATTCAGAGCCAGAATGGGCGAGCGCTCCTTTAGGTATAAGGCAGCAAAAATGTGGAACAGTTTGCCGATTGAACTCCGATTAGAGCCATGTGAAAAAAGATTTCGTAGGCAACTGAAAACATGGCTATATGTGAAGTCCGACAGGTCACAGGGGTCGTAGCACCTCTATCACTGTAGTCCGCTTGACTCACACGCCCCTTCTCTCATATGAGCTTCTTAGCGCGGGGACACACCGGTGGTGTAACCATGCGCTCTACAAATGCTTAAACTAAACTAAACTAAACCAGGCTTTTCAATTACCCAGTCTACCATAATCACTGTTAGGCGCACACACCTGCTCAGCCCTAGGATACCCTTGCGGGTGATAGTGTGCTTTACAAATACACATAACATACTCTTAACAGGATACTCAAGGTGCCTTGTGTGAATTTTGATGGCACTGTTAAGAACAAAACACAATCATGAACATTCTGCGCCATCTTGTCTGATGAAAGTTCCTACGTGCACATAAACTACAGTCATTCTGATTGACCACAGCCATTTTGTACTCTGTTGGTCACCTTCATTTCACCCGGTCCTCTAGCAGCCTTCTGACTCTATGACCAAACCTGATATGTGTGCTGGGGGCTATAAACTATTTCCACGACAAACATCAACATCACCTGCTGCCTCAAACTCGTCTTTCCTCTCATCCCTGCACAAACAGGTTACAAATACCAAACAGACTCTTGCAAGCATGGTTTATTGCACTGCACACAGCAAGACTTGTTTTTTGCCAACAATGGGACCTGTTTTTATCAACAGAACGGACTCTTAGATCTGGCCGGTCTCACTTGTGTTTAGACCCTGAAGCAAGGTCCAGCTGCAATTAAATTGTCTGTTTTTGACCTGGGCGGGAGGAGAGTTAATGTTGGGCTTGTGTAACCATGTTGATGAAACAATGTTGGGCTTGTGTAACCATGCTGATGAAACAATATCAGGCTTGTGTGACAACCTGCCCGGGGCGGAGACTCCAAGCTTGTAACCATGATAAATGAAACAAATACATTGTGTAAAACCTGTATAAAAGGAAGAGCCAAAAGCATTGCCAGCAGAACACCTCCCTGAAGACATCCTGGTGTCAGCAGTTGACGTGGTCTCCTCTAAGAGTAATAAACCTTTTTCTTGCCTTCCAGCTTCAAGCGCCTGCCTCGTTATTTTAGATAGAGAATCCAAAGTGGATTAAAGGTGACCTTGCGCCGGGCAGCATTGGGGATCTCAGGAGACTCGCTGCTTTTCACAGCACTAGACATTGTGCAGGTGTGTAAAGCCCCCCCAGCTATATGCAGTAATTCCGATTCCCATGCAGCCGGGGGCGCACATGAAGCTGGTGATCCTTTGGGTAATTCGACGATTTGGCACTGGAAGCAGGAAAAAGAAACACAGTGACGCACTTGGAGTGCCAAGGCTGCGTTTCAATATTTGACAGAAGTTACGCACGCACTGGACGCTGCAAATCTTATGTAAAATTAAATTAGCTGGATGGCAAAGGCGTACAACACTGTAGTTGCAACCTACTAGAGTCACAAGACTCTATTAGGTAATATGGAGCAATTGTAGTTAAGTCTATAAAAATTTGGCGAGACAGGTGCAATAACTGTATTCGTGCTTTATTCAATAGGCAGCATTATACTGAAATGTGTCTCACAACTTAGGTGCTGGTGTGCCACTTAACTAACATCCTTTGAAAGTGCACATCCCTGATGCACAGTCTAAGGCAGACTTGAGTCGGAGTCTCTGGAGAGGAACCATTATCTTTAGCCTCGATAGAAATTCTCTAAGCCACACAGGCGAGCTTTTCAATTAATCGAAACTTAATATAAAGCAGGCTAGGTGTCTCACGGTTATCGATGAGTTACAAGAGCCGATTAGGCAATTCACCCGCAACCCTGTTATGTTCCATCAACTTTTGTATCCGCGATGCTTACCATGCCAGGGAAACTTGTTAAGAACAAAACACAATCATGAACATTCTGCGCCATCTTGTCTGATGAAAGTTCCTACGTGCACATAAACTACAGTCATTCTGATTTACCACAGCCATTTTGTACTCTGTTGGTCACCTTCATTTCACCCTGTCCTCTAGCAGCCTTCTGACTCTCTGACCAAACCTGATATGTGTGCTGGGGGCTATAAACTATTTCCACGACAAACATCAACATCACCTGCTGCCTCAAACTCGTCTTTCCTCTCATCCCTGCACAAACGGGTTACAAATACCAAACAGACTCTTGCAAACATGGTTTATTGCACTACACACAGCAAGACTGGTTTTTTGCCAACAATGGGACCTGTTCTTATCAACAGAACGGACTCTTAGATCTGGCCGGTCTCACTCATTTTTAGACCCTGAAGCAAGGTCCAGCTGCAATTAAATTGTCTGTTTTTGACCTGGGTGGGAGGAGAGTTAATGTTGGGCTTGTGTAACCATGTTGATAAAACAATGTCAGGCTTGTGTGACAACCTGCCCGGGGCGGAGACTCCAAGCTTGTAACCATGATAAAAGAAACAAATACATTGTGTAAAACTGTATAAAAGGAAGAGTCAGAAGCATTGCCAGTAGAACACCTCCCTGAAGACATCCTGGTGTCAGCAGTTGACGTGGTCTCCTCTAAGAGTAATAAACCTTTTTCTTGCCTTCCAGCTTCCAGCGCCTGCCTCGTTATTTTAGATAGTGAATCCAAAGTGGATTAAAGGTGACTTTGCGCCGGGCAGCATTGGGGATCCCAGGAGACTCGCTGCTTTTCACAAATTGGCGACCCAACGGGGGGCCCATCAGAGACACGTGGGTCCAGTAGAGAGGTCCTAACGACGGAGTGAACGACTAAATGATTGGAGTGCACCTGCCTGAAAGAGACCCTCGTCTTGCTGCCAATTGACTGAACTTCACCGGTTCCGAACGGACCTCTCTCGAGTGACCTGCGGTCCTTACTGGGGCCTTACAGGAACGCCGCATTGATTGTTGGAGTAAGAGGACAACCAGGCGCTGGAAGGGGAATACGAAGAACTGTCCATACGGTCCGGGTAAGGTCGTGAGAAAACATGACAAATTGATTGATTGATAGAAATACTAGTATTCCTTTTGAGTTATTTGAGACATTCCCTGCTTGCAAACAACGTAGAATAGGAATATTCTCTCTTTGCAGACAGCGAAGGACAGGTAGTGCAGACTTTTGTCTAACATTAATTGAGATATTCATTTTGACCGCTAAATACGTCATGCCTGTTTTCTCTAGATTGTTTGATTGTTTTGGACCGGACCGTTTGTTAGAGATCAGTCATCCGGCACCGCCGGAAGGCACCCTAACAAGGACATGTACGTAAAATATGGATTAGCCACCGTAGCTTATAGCAAACTATGGCATAAGTACACTAGGAAGGACCGGGTAAATCAGTGGCCACTGACGGGATCTTTCGATCCCGCTAAAATAGAAACGTTAGAATTAGCTCTCCACAAAAAGAAAGCTAGACCAGCCATGTTTGATAGTTTTGGTTTATGGCGAAAAGAAGTAGCTCAACGAAAGAAAAGAGACGAAGCTAGACAAGATAAAGAAACGCGAAAATCAGCTTACCAAGCCTGTAAAAAGTTAGAAGAAGAACTAAAAGAAAAGGAAATCGATAAAAAGGAACAGGAATCAAAAATATCAGGTCAATGCCCTGTTAGAACGCCCTTAACTCTTTACCCCGAGTTACCAGCAAAACAGGGGGTAGATGATGATTTATTGTTAGGTCCCCCAATGATATACATGCCACCCCCTTATGCCCCTACTCATCCCGTAGTACAACGCCAGGGCCCCCAAAGTATAACTGGAGATGGCACGATCGCCTCAGTCTCCACCACCTCTGCTCCCACCGAGCCACCCACACCAAATGCCTCATCAAAGGAGGCAGTAGTAGAGGTAGGAACCAAGGAAATAGGAGCGCCCAGGGTCCCGCGATTAAGTAAAAATGAGCGAGCAGGCATTGATAAAATAGTTAAAACCCTCATAGATAGGAAAGAAACAGAAGAACACGTAACAGACATATGCGACTCCTATGTTGAAAACCGCAAACGATACTTTATTGTACGTCTCTGTTACCACACCCTTACTGCATATGAAGAGAAGTACCAAAACGTAGGGCCCGAGCGATTAGTGGCTCTCTACAGGAAGGTAGACATCGGAGATGAAGGCGACAACGATGTTGCAGAACTATTTTCATCCACACTAGAAGTATTGCGTCACCTCATAGAACAAGGACAGATAGATAGGGACAGGACAACTAAGGTAGCAGGACCCCCAGTGGAAAAAACAGATAGCATGATGCCAATAAAAGAAGCTGCCCCTTACTGGGTACCTCCTAGAGGACAAGGGACTAATGACGATATAAACCATCAAGACGCTAGAGGAAGGGTGGTCTACAATTGGGTGTATCAGCCATGGGACAGACAGGACATCCTGACCTTCCGTAAATCTTTGCCGGATTTACGAAAGAACCCCACCGCCTTTTACGCCGAGCTAGGTACCGCTCTGGGATCAACAATAATGACACTTGCCGACATAGACTTGTTCTTCGGGTTATGTTTGCCAGCAGATGTGTGGAAACAGGTTAAGAAAGTAAACCATACCGAACTGTTTGGTCATACCTGGGAACAACTCGACACACTAGATAAACAGCGGAACCCTGGTCAAAAACCAGTTAAAGCAATATTAGACCTCCCTGACAAAATAGTGCAGAAAGTGAAAACGCTGATCCCAGAGAAAAAGATAGACTGGTCCATAGTAACCGCATGCCGCCAGAAACCACAAGAGGACGTCTCAGAGTACTTCTCCAGATTTGAAACTGTGTTCTCCGATTACAGTGGACAAGACATGTCCACCGCAACCGGACACCACTTATTTGTGCAGAACTACGTCAAAGGATTACTGCCAGATGTATCCCAGAAACTACAAGCCAGCGAAAGTAGTTGGGCAGCATCTAAACCGACGGCCATTCTCCAAATGGCCCAGTATTACGAGCATCAGAGAAACGAAAATGACAGGGCTACAGAAAGGAAAAAGAATGACTTGAAGGAAAGGGTAATGATAGCACAACTCCAGGGGGCGAATACAGGAGGGAGCAATATAGGGGAGGAAACCAGCAGAATACCCCTAGAGTACAGCCACCTAGGAACAATCCATCTACATCATATGTAGGACGCCAAGACCTAGGACAGGATCAATGTGCATTTTGCAAAAAATATGGACACTGGAAATCCCAATGCCCGGTTTTGTTAGGAGCTGCTAGGGGCGAGGGAAATAGCAAGTGGACAGAGAGGAAGAGGACGTGGGAGAGGGTACGCGAGTGAAGCAAGCGAGGAAAGGCCAGGAAGAGTGAACGCATTTGACCATCCCAGACAGAATCAGTACCAACAGACAGATTATGACAATACGTACGACTTTGCATAGGACAGCCAGGGGCAAGGGAGGGATCCAGTCGAGCTCTGCGTTGATCAGCAAGGCCCTTATGTTACCGCTGAGGTCCTGGGCACAAGGTCGCCATTTTTGGTAGACACAGGAGCAACACGTGAGTGCACTATCCAAACGACTGATTCCAAGGGCACCCTTGTCAGGCTCACATGTGACCTCAATAGGATTTGACGGTACGCCCTCCACCAACCCTTTGTCCCGACCCATCCCTTTTAATCTCGACAGCAATGGCGTCGAAACGACATTCCTCCTCTCATCTAACACCCCAGACGCCATTATGGTCCTCGACCTTTTGAAACACTTCCATGCGACTATCAGATGCTCACCAGACGGAGTGCGTGTCATCCTGTATGACAACCCCCAACGCCATAGAGAGAACCCTTTTCAGCACATGTTTTCCATCTCTGAGACTGACACATCCCTACTGGACACTTTGCCATCACACTTATCGGCTAGGGCTGATTCAGACGTAGGACGAATGACGATTGACCCAGTACACGTAACAATACGACAGGACGCAACCCTACCGAAGGTACCGCAGTACAAAATATCGCCAGAGGGTGAGAAAGCACTAACAGAGATCATACACTCTTTGGTAGAGGCAGGGGTGGTAGAGGAAGTAGTGAGCAACATTTGTAACAGTCCCATACTACCGATTGTAAAGAGACAGGGAGAGGGAGATGGGAAAGCCTACCGCTTCATCATTGACCTGCGGGAGGTAAACAAAATCGTAGTACCACAATACCCAGTAGTTTCCGACATCACGACAATTTTGACTTTAATCCCCTCCACTGCCACCACCTTCACTGTGATCGACCTCAAGAACGCCTTCTTTTCCATACCTATACACGAGGACAGCCGCTATCTTTTGGATTTACCCTAAATTCCCGTTCGTATAGATTTTGTAGAGCACCTCAGGGGTACACTGAGAGCCCAAGTATCTATAGCCAGGCGCTTAAAAGACAGTTGGACGCCATCCAATTGCCAGATGGAGTGGCACTAATACAATATGTAGACGACATCCTTCTAGCAGCAGACACCATACCAATAGCCGTCACAGCCACCATCAAACTACTCCATTTCCTTGCTGAGAATGGTCACAAGGTCTCCCGAAAGAAACTGCAGTTCTGTAAATAACAAATGACCTATTTGGGTCACCTTTTATCAAAAGAAGGGAGAAAACTCACGCCTGACAGGATCCAGACAATTCTAGACACCCCTGTCCCCAAAAATCAGAAGCAAGTCCGCTCTTTGATAGGCCTCACCTCGTTTTGCAGACAGTGGTTACCGAACTTTAGCCTCATTGTCAAACCCCTTCTCTCCCTCCTAGCTAAGGACATCCCCTCACCTCTGCCCTGGACCCCCGAATGCCAGACAGCCTTTAAAGAACTACGCAATGCCCTTTGCTCAGCACCAGTCCTAGGAACCCCAGATTACTCCAAACCATTCTTCCTCTACACACAAGAAAGGGAGGGATGTGCATTGTCTGTCCTAACACAATCAATTGGTCACAAACAACGCCCTTGTGCATATTTTTCTGCCACCCTCGATCCAGTAGCCAGAGCACTGCCAGCGTGCCTGCGCGCTGTGGCAGCTGCAGCGGTATCAATACGCCAGAGCGAAGGAATAGTGCTCTCCAATCCAGTCACTGTTTTAGTACCCCATGCAGTCGACACACTACTGAACCAGACCAAAACCCAACACTTGACTAGCGCCCGACTGACAGGATATGAGTTGACCCTGCTAGCCCCGCACATTACCCTAAAGCGATGCTCCACCCTCAATCCAGCCACACTGTTACCCCTACCCGAGAACGATTCTAACGTGGCTCCACTACATGACTGTGTGACACTAACCGATGAACAAACAAAAAGTAGAGTAGACCTCAGAGACACCGCCTTTCTAGAGCCAGATGGAGAACTATGGGTGGATGGTTCGTGCATCAAACTCCCCGACGGCACCACCTCAGCTGCATACGCTGTCACCACAGCCCGAACCATTCTAGAAACAGCCCGTATTGCCCAACGTTCCGCCCAGGCAGCAGAACTCATTGCCCTCACACGAGCATGTATTTTAGCAGCTGGCACGACAGTTAACATATACACCGACAGCCAATACGCCTTCGGGGTGGTTCACCATTTCGGGATTCTATGGAAAGAAAGAGGGTTCCTGACTTCACACGGTACACCCATCCTGCATGGAGATTTAGTCTCCGCCTTGACGGAAGCAGTCCTCCTCCCCAAAAAGCTAGCAGTGATAAAATGCCAAGCACATAGGAAAGTGACAGATCTCATTGGACAGGGAAATGCGCTAGCAGACGTTACTGCCCGAGCCACAGCAGAAGACAGAACCATGACACGAATGTATGTGACCAGGTCACAAGCTGAACAATGGACTGATGCTAGGACCACTGTAAGGGACATACAGACTACAGGCACACAAGGCGAATTGACCGAGTGGGAAAAGGTGGGACTAAAAGACGAGGAAAATTGCTGGAGAACTAAAGACGGAAATAAATGGCTGTTACCCAATGCCTACCTCATCCCCATATTGACCATGGCACATTTACCAGCACACATAGGCTCCACCCCCATGATTGAACTAATCACAAGAGTATGGCATAATGTCAAGATAACAGAATCTGCAAAGCGCCTAGTACAACAATGTATAGTATGCCTACAACACAACCCAGGGAAAGGGACAGTAGTACCACGGGGAGGGTTTGGAGTCCCTGATCACCCCTTTGAAGTCCTTCAAATGGATTACATCCAACTAGAGAGATGCCATGGTCTAAAATATGTCCTGGTGGTTGTGTGCGCTTTTAGCAAATGGGTGGAGGCATATCCCACCCGCGACAATACTGCCATAGCCACTGCAAAAGTATTGTTGAAAGAATTCTTCCCCGGTACGGCCTTTGCAGAATTTTATGGAGCGACAACGGCCCACACTTCGTAGCCGAAGTGATACAGAACATACTGAAAGGGTTGGGGGTAAAACAAAAATTCCATGCCGTCTTCCACCCCCAATCAGCGGGCCTGGTAGAGAGACACAATGCAACATTGAAACTAAAGCTAGCCAAAATAGTTGCCACAACCGGGTTGAAATGGCCCGACGCCCTTCCATTGGCATTGCTATCAATCCTCTCCACCCCGACCAAACACAGACTGACCCCGTATGAAGTGGTCTTCGGCAGGCCTATGAACATTTGGGCGGCACCAAGACCCACCTCCATTAACGATGTCCCGAACATATTAATGTCAGACTATCTGCATAAATTGACAAACGAGCTAACAATTATCCACCAACAGGTGCAGCAAGCCTTGCCTGACATATCCAGGGGCCCAGGACATGTGATAAAGCCTGGGGACTTCATCCTAGTTCGCAATTTCCAAAGAACGAAGAATCTGGAGCCCAGGTGGACGGGCCCCTGGCAAGTCTTGATCACCACTCGAACTGCCCTCCGAGTGGAAGGAAAAAAAAATTGGCTGCACGCCCACCACTGCAAGAAAGTCCCTCCAACGCTGGCAACCTGTGAAGAGGTGGAGGTGCAAAAGGAAGTACTCGCAAAAGACCGACCAGCTCTGAGTTGCTACCCACAAGAAGACACCCTCCAACTGTCTGAATTTCCCGACCCCACGGTGCCATCCAAGGAAGGGTACAACCTAAGATCGACGAAAAGGGGGAGCTCCAACAACCAGGCCACTAACTGAGTCAGAGTCTCAGATCGGTAGCACAGCCAAACGACGCTACCAGGAAAAACACCAGACAAAAGTCTGTGGTCCTAACAGTTGGTGAGCTCCTCGAAGATGATGGAAGAAACGGAACACCTGCAAAGCCACCGCAAAGACACCAAGACTTTTGAACTGCACAGTACAAAGACAATTGCACTTGTAGCTGCATTTCTCACCTGCCTCCTGCTAATGGTCACACTCTGGATCATTGAAGAGAATGCACCTGCATACAGAACAATGTCACCAACCATGCAACCAATCACAAAGAAAGAACACTACCTGGTATCACTACCGCCACATCTCCGAGAACGACGCAAAGAATTCTGGAATAATTCTTTCGTACAGATGCTGCACCAGCACAATCTTGCCACCAATGCCACTAACTGTTGGGTCTGTGGGCTGCTACCACATGCCACTGAACATTCCATCCCTTTCATCCCTTCACCCTTTTCTGTTCATGGATCTTGCCTTGCCTGGATGATGCTCCTACAAGAAAGTTACAAAGACAATGCCACTTCCGATGGGACAATCGCTCAGTTCTACAACGAGTTCTGGCTAAACCAAACAGGAAGAACAGCAGCTCCCTTTTGCCCTCACACCTCCAATACGACATTCCCAATGAATGTCCCCTCCAAAGAACGAGTGGAAATACAAGTGTTCAATAATCCTGTCAGAGCCACATTTTCCTACCTGAAGAAAAGAACTGCTGCAACACTGACTGTGGCCCTATCTGTGGTGAACGTCTCTGGCCTTGTATGCATTGAAGGCCGTGGGACTAAGAATGTGGGTCACAGCACTTGTAACATTGTAAGGACTTTGAACACTGCCAATCCTCCAGCATCTGTTGCATCACCCAATATGTACTTTGTCTGTGGAACCAAAGCCTACACCTGGCTCCCAAGAAACTGGGGGGCACGTGCTACATCGCCTTTGTTTTGCCACCGACCTACACAGCCCCTGCAGAGCATCATCGAGAAAAGCGTTCTAAAGACACTGATCAAGCAGACTCTGCCGCATCACAGTTCGTTGACGCAGCAAAAGGGCTCGTCCCGCTATGGGGTCCGATGGCAAACAGCCGAGCCATCAGACATCTGTCTCAAGCGGTAGAAACCGCCCTGAACGTCACAGCTGGCATCCTCACCAACAACACTGCCGAGCTTCAAGCGGTCCGTCTGGTGGCCCTACAAAACCGCATGGTCCTGGACGTGGTACTAGCGGATCGTGGAGGAGCATGTCGCATCATTGGTGCCAGTTGCTGCATATACATCCCTGATAATTCACCCTCTGTCTATGAAGCAATCGAACATCTCCACAGACTGTCTTCAGAAATTCATCAAGGATCAGAGACTTGGACAATTGGAAGTTGGCTTTGGGGCATCTTGAAGGACTGGGGTTGGAAAATATCAATGTTTCTCTTGGTCCCAGTATTGGCAATATGTGGTTGCTGTTTGGGTGTACACTGTATACCACCTTTGTGTTCTCTTTGCATAAGTGCCTTGCGCCCTAAGACTATGGACACTCAGTTAACAAAAATGAGAGTAATGTATGAACAAGAAATACAGGACATTATGGAGATCGAAATAGACTGACAAGATGGCTAGTTATGTTCAAAGGGGCGACTGTTAAGAACAAAACACAATCATGAACATTCTGCGCCATCTTGTCTGATGAAAGTTCCTACGTGCACATAAACTACAGTCATTCTGATTTACCACAGCCATTTTGTACTCTGTTGGTCACCTTCATTTCACCCTGTCCTCTAGCAGCCTTCTGACTCTCTGACCAAACCTGATATGTGTGCTGGGGGCTATAAACTATTTCCACGACAAACATCAACATCACCTGCTGCCTCAAACTCGTCTTTCCTCTCATCCCTGCACAAACGGGTTACAAATACCAAACAGACTCTTGCAAACATGGTTTATTGCACTACACACAGCAAGACTGGTTTTTTGCCAACAATGGGACCTGTTCTTATCAACAGAACGGACTCTTAGATCTGGCCGGTCTCACTCATTTTTAGACCCTGAAGCAAGGTCCAGCTGCAATTAAATTGTCTGTTTTTGACCCGGGCGGGAGGAGAGTTAATGTTGGGCTTGTGTAACCATGTTGATAAAACAATGTCAGGCTTGTGTGACAACCTGCCCGGGGCGGAGACTCCAAGCTTGTAACCATGATAAAAGAAACAAATACATTGTGTAAAACTGTATAAAAGGAAGAGTCAGAAGCATTGCCAGTAGAACACCTCCCTGAAGACATCCTGGTGTCAGCAGTTGACGTGGTCTCCTCTAAGAGTAATAAACCTTTTCTTGCCTTCCAGCTTCCAGCGCCTGCCTCGTTATTTTAGATAGTGAATCCAAAGTGGATTAAAGGTGACTTTGCGCCGGGCAGCATTGGGGATCCCAGGAGACTCGCTGCTTTTCACAAACTGAGGGAAAGAAAATGATCTAATAGAGGAAAATGAGAAATGGTGCCGCACAAAAAATGCACCGAGATTACAGTTTCGCCAACTGTCATCATTTAAGAATCACAAAGAAAACATTTATTTCAACTAGTTCGTATGGCTGCTCCAGCAGCTGAACTACCAGACACCCCCCCACCCATCCCCCAGACGTTACGTTTTGATACCAAGAAGCCACAGTGATCGACAAGTGACCAGGCCATCGTCTGCCTCCAACATGGCACATCTATATATACTGAATAGATAACCTGTCGTATATGGGCAGAACAGGACGGTTCCAATAACTAAAAACAAGGGAAGAAAGGCATGACTGACCAGATCAGTCACAAACCTATATCCAGGCCCACTGGAATTGTGCCATTTTTGCGGACGTGTTTTTCCCCCGCATAATTATGGCTTTGCCGCATTTGTCACATAGCCAACCTTCTTCTGCCTAATCTGCTGATGTTAAAAAAAAAAAATGTTTCTAGTGAAAACGGATCAAAAGTTGCTAAAACGTGGCAGCCCGTGTTGCTGCTCAGTGAAAGGCTTTTTCTAAAAGGTTGACTGGTTACCTTTCTGTTGCTTATTACTATATTTGGGCGTTAACCACACAGTTGTAAGCCAAACTTTGCAAAGGTTAACTGGTCACCTTATAGTTGTGGATTTCTGCAGTCACGTGTTTACCTAGTACTAAAGAGCTGAAACTCTGGACAAGAAAATGTTTTAGTGTGCTAAAATAATGAAATAGCGTAATCGTGATGTACAAAACGTGCTGCTCCATAACATACCCGGCGGATATTGGAGGAGTAGTAGTTCAGAAAAGGGCAGACTAAGCATGGCTCGTAGTAAAAACCCAAGTCCAGGAAAACGAAACAAAAAACAAAGGCACATCACCTACTGGGTTTGGATTCTTAAAGATCAATAGTTTCAAAAAGAACGTCCAGTAGCCAAGCGAAGATAAACCCCCCACTCAAAACGAGAAGCACGCACACATCCTCTACATTATACTCAAGTAAAGAATTACAAAAGTGAGTTTGTGCTTCCACCACAAGTCCTAAAAAAAGAAGTGGGGGGACTGACCAAGTCAGGCAGTATGCAAGTGACATCGTGACGCGTGCTATCAAAGCACATGTCGTCACGACGCGTGACATTCCATGTGGCATCACAGGAAGTGACCTCACTGGAAGTGATGCTCTGATATGTGTATGTTGTAACATATGACAACTGAAAATGCAATAAAATGTTTTGTTTTGTTTTAAAGTTGTCTCCTGCAAAGCATATCATGTACCATGCAGATCACAGATTTTTATTTTATGCTGATAGGTAAGTGGATTACTGCTATGAATACAGAGATCATTTTGTTACTTGGTTAATAAATTGTAATCCTTCTAGTAGACCACAGTGAGCTATGAAGTGTATTTGACTCCTGCACCTTGTAACCCTGACTGTCTCATGTAACACATCTTTTACATTACACGCTTACATGATTTATTTGGAATGGATAACGTGTATGTTATGTAAAGTGCTCTAACATTCTGCATTGGGACGAGAAGCGCTATAAAAGAAATAAAATAGTGCTATTTAAATTGTTATTTGTGTAAATACTGAGACAGACCAACCCATCTGACATTCTTACAGTGCATGCACTTATATACAACAAAGTAAAAAAGCATACATCTCTTAAGTACCTGTGAAGAGATAACAAGCTGTGTGCTTTTTTCTCGCTGGTGCATTTGCAAAGTTCCAGGACGCCTCCAGTCCCATACTCGATCAAAAGGAGGCCTGATGGCCCCTTAACTTCTGTCTTTATCGTTGCCCAGCTGGAGGTAGGAAATAATGCTCCCTCGCTGCCTGCGTTGCTGCTGGGAATCGAAAGCAGACAACGTGCAGGAGCTGATGAACGTGTCCCGGTGTTTCAAAATTACACTAGGACAAGTTCAACATATTTCTGTGGGGCCATACTTCTTAGCAGGGGGGACGGCGTCCACCCTGTAAAAAGAGTGGGTGGACGCAGTGTACCCGCGTGTACCCCCGACTTGTGCCCTGGCTACCACGTGCTTCTCCTCTAAGCAGACCACTGCTAACTTGGAGTGCTTCATGGCGCTCTCTGGTACCATTGCTAACTTGGAATGCTTCACGGCGCTCTCTGGTCCGTATGAGGATGAACAGAGAATTCAGAACAGAGAGGTTGTGACTAAAATCGGATTCAGATGTGGTCACTCGTAGTGTGTTCCATCTCAGAGGCGCTCTGGGACGCACACGTGTACTTTTGAAATGTATTGTTTTTGGGGGAACCGAAACAAGCTTTGGTTGGGAGAGGGCCAAGAGCATCATATGTTATGTCAACATTTTCAGCCACTGCATTCGCAGCATTAAACAAGAACATGTTTTCCTACAGCACTTCACGCCACTCTTCTGTCATTTCTAGACACATAAAAAACTAGTGTTACCATTAGCCAAATTAAGGGGACCCATACATGATGACGCGCTTACCACTTTACTGCTGCCATAGCCGTGAGGGGAACGGCTTATCTCCATCGTCAGCCATCGGGCCATGCCGTGAGGGGAACGGCGCATTGCCTACAACTCCCTTCAAGCGCTGGTTGACGCTTGCGGATCGCGTCACCTCAGCGCCGGTGCTGGAGCCGGTGCCTGAATAAATAGCGGCCAACACCCCCGCAGCGCGGGACGCGCTTACCACTTTACTGCTGCCATAGCCGTGAGGGGAACGGCTTATCTCCATCGTCAGCCATCGGGCCATGCCGTGAGGGGAACGGCTCATTGCCTACAACTCCCAGCAAGCGCTGGGTGACGCTTGCGGATCGCGTCACCTCAGCGCCGGTGCTGGAGCCGGTGCCTGAATAAATTGCGGCCAACACCCCCGCAGCGCGGGACGCGCGCGGGCGAAGCCCGGGCCAAGGGCGGGCCCGTCCTGCGCCTGTCTTCGCCAGGAAGAGGCAGGGCCACACCTCTAACTCCCCTATATGCAGGCTCACGCTCCTTGAGTACGTATTGAGGTGGAAGAGCAAGGTATTGTGTGGGTCTCTTTTCCATCTGCCCTATCCCTCCACGTAGCCATCAGGACTTGGCCGGTATATGATATACCCTCATTGGAACAATTGCTCCATCTTGCTATATGAACTTGGACCTTTTTTTTTTTTTCTTTTCTAATTATTCTTGTATTTACTGGTCTAACGCAAAAATATTTTTACAGTCAACTGCTTTTATGTATGGTCTTAGCTGATATATGCACTTTTTAGCTTACATCTTTTTATCTTTTAGTGGTTTGATATAGTTTGCATCCTTTGCACTTTATGGTCTATGTTTACATCCTCATTGCTGCTATATACTGGTTTAGGCCACATTTTAAGGCCTTGTTCTAGATAGCACTTAGCACGAAGCACTTTGCATTTAACACTTTGGTTATAGCATTCAGTTAAATTAACTGCCCCAATCCTAGTAGAATGGGGAGGCGTATTTGTACAGAAAAGAAATCAAAGGCCTCCACTAGCCCTCTACCTAAAACCAAACCGACCTCTATTGATAGGATGCTGGAGAAGGCTTTAGGTGCGGTAGCCACTGAAATTGAAAGGACAGAGAGACGATTATCGTTAACTCCCAATCTGGAAATCCCTATGACAGAGCCCCATTCTTTATCGCTAGTTGAAATCCCAGGAACCCAAGTGCATCACTCCCGTGTGGATCAAATTTCCATACTTGAAGTAGCTAGCCCAATCCAATTGAGGGGGCAATTGTTGCGTACACAAAATGCTACTAAGGGGGGACTTAAACAGCAAGCAAAACTGGGGGCCAGGAAGAAAAGAACTACGATAATAAACACTGGCAGTAAGATTACTGAGATGGGAGGGATAGCCAACAGTATTGAATCCTCTAATGATCAACCAGTGTGGGTTACTAAGCTAGTGGTGGATCTCCAGATTCAAGTGAGGGAGATTATTAGGGACGAACTCAAAACACTTGTGGGAAGGGTTGATAATCTGATGAAGTACACTAAAAATTTGATAAGTAATGGGGGGGCAGTAGATGGGATTGCTGGAGTGGATTCCGGCTCTGGAGATGAGGCAAATGTAATTCATACAAAGGCTACTCCAATTATTAAACATAACGAGCCCCTACCCACTCAGGCATTAATTGCTGAGAGACAACATCCACCAACCCCTCATGCAATTAACCCAAATAGGGTTCCTATTGCTTCCACTAGTAGGGAAGTTCATCTCCCCCATTCATCCAACCTGCCAGGCCCCAGGAGCCGAATAATCACAAGATAGGGGCAGACTTCCTAACATATATAGAAAGTCCAAATGTGTATGCTCCCCCTCCAGTTATTAATTTACCGCCGGCCTCAACCCCTTACGTTCTTATCTTGGCAGGCATCCCTGAGCTACGAAAGGGGCAATACGAATCACACCAAGAACTGAAAAACAAATGTATGCATTGGTTAGTGAACCACAAGCATTTCAGGTATGCCGATGCTAAGGAGATTTTAACCACTCGTAGAGTGGGCTGGTTGGGCCGGAGACTCAAGGACAGCAAAGGTGATTGTATAGTAATCAATTTTAAAAATCCCCGAGTTGTCCGAGATATTTTAAATAGTGAGGATGGGAGACAAATGGGCTCTATTATAGCCCTTCCATTGGGTTATTTTTATCTTCCTGAGAGGGCTCATGTAGAAGCAAGGCAGTATGGATGGGTTCAGGGACACTAAAATAGGAGTCACTATAAAGCACCCATAGATTACAGTTGGCCTAGGCAACAACTGTATAACATACCTACTGCTAACAGGTTTAGTAGCCTAGAAGGAGTGGATTGACTCGAGGCACAAACCATTGACCACGGAGTGCAGCTGGGTGAAACTTTATTGAGAATTGACCACCTCAAGAATGGCAAAGGGGATTGTAAAACTTCGGGGGAATGGGAATCTCGTAGGTGCATGAGTGGCCCTCCATGGAATAATCAAGAAACCCTAAACCTGACCCTCGCCATGGAACCATCCCAGCAACCCTGTGGGCCCACCCTTCAGTCCTCCCACTTAGAAACAATGAAAACCATTCCCCTAGACCATCCAAGGCTGCGCATCCTATCCTGGAATGTAGCAGGCTTGAACAGGAAGATGGAAGACCCCGAGTGGGGCAGTTTCATTGACCCATACGAGATCTGCATGTTCCAGGAGACATGGGTTAGAGGTGATGTTACAAGATTGGGCTATGCCACATTTAGTATCCCTGCAATATCGGGGGGGAAAGGGAGACCTTCGGGAGGTCTAAGTACATGGGTAGCAGTCCACACAGGCTGTTCGTTAGAGCGGATAGAAACCTTTTCAAATGACATCCTGTGTGTTCTGCTGCACTTCTCCCATAAGATTTGTATTGTCCTTCTAAATGTGTACTCTAGACCCGTTAATCAGGGCCAGATGTCTAAAACCCTCAAGGAATTAACTTTTTTTTTTTTTTTTAACTACCATAACAGACAATTGTATTTTAATTGTAGGAGGAGATTTTAATTGTCAGTATGAGCCACTAGATGGTTTGCATATGGATGGCCTTTGTGAAGAAGACAAATATTGGGCTATCCCAGAGTCGTCGTGCCCTCTAGTGAAAATCTGGTCTCCCCTGGTGGTTCAGATGAATTGTCTTGTTTTAAAACATTCTTTAAGGGCTTGTAATGGGAGAACCCAATCAGACTCCTCTAGTAATTCTACTTTTATTAGAAATGGGAGTGGTTCTATATTGGACTACATTTTAATTGATTGTAAATCCTGGTATAAGGTTATGGATTTTAAAGTAATGGCTCGTCAAGATAGCGATCATAATGCTCTTGTCTTAGAATTACACGGGCCTAATCTTGGGACAGAAATCAGCATTAATTTCCCGCCTGATGATAGGCTGGCGCTCTCTAACTGTAGGAGGAGAGTACGCTGGCTGGATATTGTCCAGACGCCGGAGAAGCTGGGCTCCCTGTATGAGGCTCTTATTCCGGTGCTCCAGGCTGCAACTAACTCAGTATTGACTAATGGAAACAGGATCGATTTTATAAAGGCCACTGAGAATCATATGAGGCTCCTGGATATCACTTTAGATTTTTTTTCCCCCCTTAAAAAATCAAGGCCGAATAATAATAAATCTTTCCACTCTTGGTATAGTGATGAATGTCGCGAGGCCAAAAAAGCTCTGATCGCATCTATTAAGGCTAACGACCGCCCTTTAATTAAAACATCTAGAGGGGCTTATAAGACCTGTATCAGTCAGGCTAAAAACAGGTGGGAAAGCAATAGGTGGGACATCTTGAGAAGCTCTTTGGGCAGTAGGGATATGAGAACTTTCTGGAAAGTGGTTAACACAGGTAGTCGTGAGGTAAAATCCCCGATAGAGCCAAATCTGGAGGAATGTGTATGGAGGGACCATTTTGAGTCCCTTTACTCACGGCTTGAGATATCGGCTGATCTAGTTGAAAATACTTGTCACGCGGGAGGGGCCTCTTATCCCCCCGATAATTCCAGCTGACACCCCGCTGATATCCCTTAAAGAAATAACCTATGCTCTTTCTAGAATACCACCAGGTAAAGCCCCTGGCCTGGATAAGATCCCAGGGGATCTTTTTCGCAGAGAACCCACTGTTTGGACCCCATACCTTTGGGTATTATTTAATGCTATACTACAGGGTACGGAGATCCCTCCAAGTTGGGCAGGAGCAGAAATAATCCCTATTTATAAAAAGGGTTCACCATTGTTGCCATCTAATTATAGGCCAATTAGCCTTATAGATATTACGCAAAAGATCTTTGCGCGGGTGTTGTTGCTCTGATTGCAGAGCTGGATGGAGGAGCATGACATTCTTACTATTCTCCAGGCAGGGTTCAGGGAAAAACTGTCCACACTGGACCAGATTCTCAGGCTACAAATGCTATACTGGAAGATCGTGTGTTTGGAGGGTGGCAGCCTCTACCTGATCTTCGTAGACCTGAGATCTGCATTCGATCTGGTCCCCAGAGAGAAGTTGTGGGCAGTTCTACATGAGCTAGGGGTCCCATTATATTTGGCTCAAGCCATAAAGCGCCTACATGAGGGAAACTTCGTCCAGGTTAGGTATGGTAAGGCGGGGTGTTTAACGGCTCCTATCCCCGTAAATAGAGGCGTGCGGCAGGGCTGTGTACTTGCCCCGACTCTATTTAGCTTATATATAAATGGGCTAGTAGACTATCTACTCAGTGGAAAAGATCTGGACATCCCTAAGCTGGCAAATCGTAAAATTCCAGCTTTAATGTTTGCTGACGATACTCTACTAGTATCCAAATCACCTATGGGGATACAGAGGGTTTTAAACAGATTTGATCTATTTTGTAGGGAAAGAGGGTTAGAAATTAACCTCCAAAAAACCAAATTTATGGTGTTTAATTCCCCGAGAAACACCCGACCTAATCCATCCCTTCATGGTAAACCCCTGGAAAAAGTATCCTTTTTTGATTACTTAGGCATTACAATTACAGATTCCATGGCTTGGGGGGCCCAGATCAAGAAATCAGCCCTTAAGCTCTCGAAATCAGCTGGAGGCTTAATGAAGGTTTTTTGTAAATCAAGCTATAAACCTATAAGCCCAGCTATAGAAATCTATAAGGTCCAAGCAAGGGGAGGAGCACTATATGGGGCAGAATTGTGGGGCCACTGTAGCTCTGATAATTTAACGTTGACAGAAAACTGTTTCTTTAGACAATTGCTTAATCTCCCCCAGAGTACCCCTCTTACGCCTTGATCTGGGGGTAAGACCCATAGTGGACGAATCTAACCTCAGACCCCTTTTATATTGGCGGCGTTTGTGGGTTACGCCTGAACTTGCAGCATATAGAGATGAGTTGAGAGAGATTTTGAATTTACCAGGGGCAGGCAAATTACCTTGGCTGTCTTATGTGTGTCGCACATTAAAAAGTCAGGGATGGGGCAACCTGTGGGATGACCCAGAGGTTGCCTGTGTCTTGATCTCTAAAAGGGCGATGAGGGATTCCTACGGGAATTCAAATTGGCTCAGCTTCATTCTAACCCCATTGTAGGTAAACTTACTCTCGCCTTTTTGGAGTTTAAGGATAGGTACTGCTTAGAACTAATTTTAAATGATATCAAGCCTCCTACTGCTAGAAAACTCTGGTAGCAGTTCAGATATGGGGTTCTGCCCCTTCGATCTTTAACAAACACTTGGGGCAGTCCACAAACTCTGGGGTGCCCGGCATGTGATTGCCCAATAGAATCCGTTCTCCATGTATTTTTTAGTTGCCCTGGATATCATAGAGCTAGAAAACGCTGGTTGGCTCAGATTTGTAGGAATTTAGGGTTTAGACGTTGTTCTGAGGCCTTTAGGATATTGAAACAGGATACTAGCATCCCGATAGTTTATTCGGTAGCAGACTTTTTACTCTCTATGTGGAGTGTACGTAGGGCCCTCTTGAAATCAAATCAGCAGTAATAAATGAGGGTTCCACCCATTCTCATGTACAATGAAGTTTTTTCTCTGTAGGGTACCAACCTGTATTTTCTATTTTTAGATATATTTGCTATGAAATATTGAAATGTATAGATGCAAGCGGTGTACTGTGTATGTTTTACTAAAATTATGCTGTTTTGTGGATTTATCCGTATCTTATTCTCTCTCTTTTTAGTTTTTTTTAAATTGATGTAATGAATTGTGCATAATTTTAAACTGTACTTTTTAAGGTCAAATTGATCGAAATAAAGTTGTTATTGACTTGGTAATCACCCTCTGAAATAACCTACCTACTAAAAACTGGGCAGAGTCCCCAGCCATGGACAAGGTCTGGGCATAGAGGGATGCAGACAGGCTAGCCTTTAACAATCTTCTCTCTGCTGCCAGTCTAAAATAGGGCATGGATGGATGACACATCCCAACTGGCAATGGCTAGAGAGCACACTTCAAGTACAGCACCGCTAAAATGGACACAATTGACAGCTAAGTAAAAATGACAGATGGTCTTGCCATAATACAAGCGGACCATAAAGTTAAATTAAAACAAGCATTGGCAAAGCCAATAGGACTCGCCAATGCAAGAGATATTGTCTTTGCAACTGTGTTTTAGCCATTTTGGCTCCAATGCACTACCCAATACCTCTCTCAATATATCCTCTACCTCCATTCTCTGGCTCATCCCAAACCTCATTTTACTACTATGATCTCCCTAATCTATTTCTAGAGATTCTTCCCTCCTCTATCACTCCTTATACTCACCACAAACCTCATCTTACTACTATGATCTCCCAATAAATACTTTCTGGGCTCTTACCTCTTCTATCCCCTCATTATACTTTCCAATCCATCTAAAAGACTCACATGCCCACCGCCCAAATTAACTCAAATTTCACTATACTAATCCACCACTAATCCTTTTTGGGTTCCGGAGTACTGTGCTACTCACCGAAAAGCACTTTGATGCCTCATCATGGTTAGTAAGCGCTATATAAATACAATTGCAATACATTCACCAGCACCACGCTCAACAGTAGCAAGAGTGCCTTGGGCCCTAATGCAACTAGGCAGGATGCCACCACCCACCTCCATCCACATGCTGCGTAGTAAGAAATAGCCATAACTGAGATGCAAGGGGCCCTCACACCCTCGTGCCACTGCATCTCTGTAATAATGACAATTACACCGCTGACCAAGCTCTCATCGTTCTCAGCACAAGCATCTTCTGCAGACAGAGCAAGCCCGCTCTTTGTACCAGGGGCATAGATGCCCGTGTAAATACAATGACCCCCGTTTCAACCCACCCTTAAAGCCACAGTGCCTCAAAAGAGATTACATAAAGGTCGCTGAAGATGTAGCGAATAAGGCGATGTGATCAAAATAAGCCACTACAATTATCTTTGTTTAAAGAAATGTTCACGTGCAGAGATTAAGAACCCAACAACAGCTAACCTGTGTTCTATAGCACAGAACAGGCAGGCACACAGCCCACTGATTTACCAGCCTAAATTGTTCTGTAACATGTTCCTAGGGAATGTATTGGTTAGAAATGTCAAACTAAATCACACAACCCTGTGCCGTACATTTACTTAAACGCACAACACTGCTACCAGACGAAAGGACTGTTAATGCAACGAAAGCCTTCACAACAGTCTGCAGTCAGTCCGCTTCTAGCTGGCAGTGGGCACAAACACAACGATCACAGTACAGAGGATTGAATGGGCATAGGGCACCGGGCACGGTCACAGAACACCTCATCCTGCACTAAGACAGCAAACGTATTTAAACCTTGAAAGAAGAATAAAAGTCACCCACAGACCTAACATATATACCCCTCACTAATTGCAAAGTCACCAATAATAAATGTCGAAAGGGACAAAGGCTGGGTAGCCTGCCCCCCGCCCCTATTTACATGCCTTCCATCATCGCCCACTGGGGCAGCAATAGCTGAACGCTCGAGAATACGTTGCGCTTAAGGACGGCACTTGCTCCGGTTCAAACTTTCAATTAGAGCCGCGTATTTTTTTTTCCAGGGCTGGTCGCTCAATATAGGACAGGCGGCGCAGGAGATCGATAGCCCACGCTTCCTTACTAAACACGGCGGTTTCCATTAAGAGGACTCCTGGGAAGGAGTCAGACCCTAAAGGATGAATACCCCCCCCCAGCCGAAGGTATTCACTTGGGGACTTAATCTCGTGTGTACAAGGAAGGATTTAATTTCCGGAGGGACTAAGTATATCCATAAAACAACACAACGGAGGGTGCAAAGTGGGAGCAATCAAATCAAAAAAGTAATGCACTAGACAGATTGTGAGATATTGGTAAAAGTACAATTGCTCGTGCTTCAGCTGGCTAACTGTAAATTGGAAGCACTTAAAATGTACCTTAAAAGGGTGGTTAAATAAAAGTACACCCTTAGCTGGAGCGCTCATGTCTGTGTTATCCCATTAGACAGATACACAGAGTGATCTTGGCCAAAGCACAATTTCTCATACTTTGGATGACCAACTGTAAACTAGAAGCCCTTAAAATGGACCTTAGTAATGGACATACACTTTTCCCTGCTCTGATTATTGAATTGTAAAATGAATGCCTTTAAAGGGGATCTCCTTAGGGGTATTTAGCTACAATACAAACATGATCGACTTTCGTTGAGAGCTGCAACTCCTCTAAATCAAGCAACTGTCTTTGCCCGTTTTATTTATTTGTTTCTTTTTCACTGACCTATGCATAAAACAGGAAAAAAATAACACTCCAGCTCTATCCGCCACAGTAATGTACGCTCGCGCTCTTTGTTAAGTTAGTTGGAATAAAATATATAAAGTCCCTCTGTAGTGGCGGTTGGGAGCTGAGCTGCTATTTAAGCCCAAGCATGTGGTGTGTTTTCAATAAAAGGCACAGCGCCGGGTTCAACTTGGAATGTAACAAGCAAGCTTCAAGTCGCACCCCTCCCCCAGTAGGAGTTCAGCTGGAAGGTGCTCCCTCTCTCCACAACAGCTATCAAATCACTACCAGGATGACCAAGAGCCCTTTCTCCAAAACAAAAGCACGAAACATGGCGGAAGTTGCAGGCTCTGCCTACTTCGATCAACATGAACCCACGCACACCTGAAGTCCGACGGGTCGGCCTCACTCCAAGGGCTTTACTGGACACACACCTGAAAACACCCGTGCCCCCCACCCAAACTACTCCTTGTGGCCCCGGAAAGGAGCCCCGCCAGCGCTGAAGGTGAGCTCTGGTGGCGCTCCACTTCCCCCACCCCCTTCCATGGAATTCACAGTGCTAGCTGGGGGCTCTCCTCTCCGACCGCGCGAGGTCTCTTACCTGTGGCGGAGGGGGGCTGTGCCCGCGCCGGCCCTCCAAGCAGCGCGACCAGCAGCAGCCACAGTCCGGCTGGGGCGTCCATGACTCGGCCAGCAACTTTCCCCAAGTTTCCCCAACGCTCCCGGTCCGGTGAACCGATCCCGCTTGGCGGCGTATTCCGCGACGCCGGCCGTGCCCGCGCGTTATCTGCCTCCCCGGGCGACCGAGGCGGTGCTGGCAAGCGGGCGCCCGCGCTCCATGCTCTGCGGAGAAGGCTTCACGGCTCCTCCGGAGTTTGCCACTTTCAGGAGCGGCGGTGGGAGCACGGCTGACGTCAGACTGTGGAGCCCCCGCCCGCAGCGCCCCCTGCTGGACGCGGATCGCAGTGGAGAAGAGAGACGGGACCTGAGGCGGAAAGGTAGAAGTGTAAGCCGATACTCTCACACCGCATGACCGCCCCCGAATCCAGGACACCCCCTGAGCTCCGTAGGCGAGTGTGACATATAATACGTGAGCTGCCCTGGATATATGTAAGGCATTCTGGAACCGATGCTTCCGTAATACACCAGGCTCTTCGAAATTCCGGTCATTTCAAATTGTATACGTTTTGGGAAGACTTTTGGGCCATCGCTTGGCATAGACATAGAGCGTCTCTGACAAGCATGAACTGTTCAAAGCTGCTTTTGGGTGTATGGACCGACGGTGTGATGCTTTTACACTGGAGATAAACTAATTCATACCAGGTGCCTATCTACCCATTGTTTATTAATACTATTTGGAATGCTAAACATTATCCCAAATGTCTGTCGAGTTTTATTTTCTGTGTAACGATCCCATGTATATTATCATGTGTTATGGTTACTTACTGTAAGTGAGTACGTGTTATATTCACTGTTGGTCATTCACATTCATAATAAGCCCCAGCCAGCTTCACTCTCTCGCAGTTCCCTCACTCCTTCACACCACCCTCACTCCTTCACATTTATCACTTAACCCATCACTCTCGCTTAGCCCTTTCTACCAAAACACCAGCCCTATTCTTTCAACACAGGCCACACTAGAAATCCATGCTGTAATAACCATGCACAACAAACAGAGTAGCCTCTCATGCCGACTTCTAGAAGAGTAATTCATGCACACACCAGAGGTGCAAAGTTAGAAAATGTTACACTACAATATGTCTGCTCTGATCAGAACCACAAGAAATTTCAGATGTGATCACTATTGCTTCATGCTCACTATAATACAAACAACTGCAGTCTGTACCATCTTTCTGACCCCTCATTTGCCATCCCTCAGGCACCTCTCTTCTCCACTGTCATCATCACCTTGCACTTCGCACTTACTATCCATCTGCCTCATTACTCCTCCACACACATCATCTTGCTTCCTCCTCATGTCTTTTCTATGTCCCTTCATTCCTCTACACTCATTATGTGAAACGACAATTCAACGCCAGCTCCTCAGCCTGCCTCCACACTCTCTGCATGCTCTGCAGAATCTTTAAATGACTCCCCATCAGCATCAGGAAAACAGTGACGAAGGCCCTCATCACCAGCCGTTTGGACCATGGCAGCGCACTCTATGCGGTCACCACCAGCAAACTCATGAGAAGATTCCAGACGATCCGGAACTCAGCAGCCAGACTGATCCTCAGCCTGCCCAAAAGCAGCCACATCGCCCAACACCTGAGAGACCTCCACTGGCTCCCCCATCCAGGAAAGATGCCAATTCAGACTACTAGCCAACGCCTACAAAGCCCTCCACGACCAAGGACCTGCATACATGCACCACTGCTTGAACTTCCAACAACCATCCAGAAACCTCCGCTCACCTCGTCCTCGCACAGACACCGCGCATCTGCCACTCCAGAGGACACCCCTTCTCCCACCTCGCCGCCAAGTTCTGGAACGCCCTCCCCCTACATCTCCGAACTTCGCCATCACTGACAGATTTCAGGAAGGGACTCAAGACATCGCTCTTCGACTGAAACCTGCATCCCAATGCCTGGAAACCCTCACTGGTGAAAAGCTGCGCTATACAAGTACTGCAGTATTGATTGATTTTCCTGCTGTCCGCTCACTCTTTCACTCTCACCATCCCTCTGCCGCTTTGCTCCTTCACTCTTACCCTTGCTCTACTTCGTCGTTCCTCTCCTCCAATCACTCCTCTACCCTTCCCAGCCGTCTCATCTCACCCCTCCTCCCCATTCACCATCACTCTACCCAATTCACTTCTCTACACTCAGTATCTCACAACTCTCTGACTAAACACACTCTCCATCGCTCTTCCGCCTTAAGTTCCGCAACCACAATCCAGCTCTAGTTCAGGACTGTCATGTATTATGTCCTGGGCAAGCATTTTCCTTATTGCTAATGGTACAGCGCTGCACACAGCCCTGTGCTCCTGGCGAACCAATATGAATGCGAGAAGCGTGTTCGAAGCTTCTGTCATCCCACATTTTGTTCAATACATTGAGCCAGTCACTTCTCACTGTGTGAAGAAAAATGGTCTTCATAGTCAGTGGCATAGAAAGGGGGACATGGGCCCCCAACGCAAGCAAGATAAATTACCCCACCCACCCCCAACTTTCCCAGTAAAATTAGCTATAGTTGGTGCATAGTGGGCCTCTCAGACCCATGGACCCCGGTGTCACTGCATCCGTTAAGATGTGGTAAAACCTCACACCCAGCGTCATATTATCAAAAAACAGCATCACGACTTCAGCATGATTGGCGATTATGTTTAAATATTTGGAATACGTTTCGGTTTGCATGTCTAGTGGGAAGCAGCAGGACATAGCGCGACAAGCACCCTTTTCATTCCTAACTTTCCCCACATCTTCTCTTTTCCTTAGTGCGCAGCTACACTCGAACGACGACCACCCTTCAGTCAGGCGCGAGAGCCCCGGAAGCAGCAACATCCGCGGAGGACGGCAGCAGAGCGTTGAGAGCTGAGCGAAGCTCGCTGGTGCGCCTAACTTTGCCTTTCCCTGTACACCTTGACTGCAAGCAGACTGACATGCAGTTTAATCCAATTAATCCATTTATTGCAGGGATAAAACAGCAGCCTCTCGGAACGGGCGCCGCAGCCGTTTACCAGGGGCAGCGGGCGGAGGCAAGGGTCAATGAAATTGGTCCATGGACTTCACCGGGACGCGCAATGGATTAATTGTACTATAGCCGGTGTCTGCCTGTCGCCAGTTGTGCTGCTGCTATTGTGATATTGGATTGTTGTGGACTCTGTTCTCCCTCCCAATATCAGCCACGGGTGCCTGCACGAGTGCCGCGCGCTCTCTTCCACCAAGGGAGCGTTGTTATTATTATTCTGAGAGTTTACAGAGAAGCATTCCGCCAGGGCTGGTTTCTGCCAGCCCTGCGTTGTTAAAGCACTAACAGGAGGGACGAATCCGACGTGGGAAACATTCTCTGAACCGCGCAGAGCCTCTTTCTCTTGAAAACTAAAGGCAGCTCTATTGCCCCGGAGCTGCATAATAGCGCACCCCAATGGCCGTGGACCCCGTCGTCTAAAGGGGGTTAGATGGCGGCAGCTCTTCCTCGGAGCCGCATTTTGGAGAGTGGATCTTGGCGCCTACGAGCGGCGACGTGTGTCCTTGTTTCTTGGGTGGGCAGAGGAAGCTAATGAGGGACGACGTTCATTTTGCAAAGGGCGAGCAGCACACCAAGGCTCTCAAAGGGTAAGCATCAGAGGCTGGTTTTACCGTCACGCCACAGTCCTTCGGTTTCTGCCATTTATTGATGCAGGAGGAGTCGCGGTGCATCTCAGCTCAAAACCAGCGCTATCCTTGAAATCAGAATATTTAGAAACCGCTGAGAAGAGACAGCACGCCTCAAAGTGTCTGGGGGGCAGACCTCACGGTGTTCGGCTGCCCCCCAAACCCCCCTTTTGTCTAGGAATGTGCTCCATGGTCCGTAGATAGGACCACTGTCCTTATTTGCACCAATGCGCACATTCACACAGGTGCGCCAGGCAAAAACACGAACAGTGCTCCCTATCACAATTAATGCCTCCCCTCGAGGCAGCAACAGGCGCGTTCCCCGAGGCAGCACATTCAGTGAAATATAAAGGGGCTGTTTACAAGCTGTTCTGTGTTTCACTTTTCATAGTGTAGGCGGCACTCTAATATCAAGGATCTCTTACGAAATTTAATTTCCCACCAACTATTAAAGGAACAGTGACAAATTTAATAATTTCAGCATTAATATGTTTACAAAGATTGGATCATACGCTGTTGGACCATAAATATTGACTAAATGTGAAAACGTTTTATCAATCTCGACTTTACCATGGACAAATCTACCATTAGTAGCCCAATGTTTATGTTGAATTTAAAAAGGAAGCTTTGCCAAAAAAAGAATGGCAACACCATTCTTCTTTCTACAAGCTGGTGAAAAAATAATACCACTATCCATCCTTTAACCGTAAAGGATAAAATTGTATCATCAATATACATTTCTTGAATTAAGCAAACATCTTCCTTATTCGTAGAAGTATTCACTTATGTTTTTTTGCATTTAACTGGAGGTCTAAGCACTTTGACAAATAATAAAATAATTTGAAGTTGATAATTGGGTATTGCTAAAGGGTTAAAAACATTGTAAAAATCCAGCACTAAAGAATGACCCTTCGCTACCTAGCTTTATTACTAACACGTGCAAAGCTAGCCATATGGTATCCAAAGTATATAAACTACTCTTACCAAAATCTTCCAAAGCTCACTTACGGGATGAGCACAAATGGGAGGTAGAACCATCCAAAAGTAATATTACATTTGATTGGAAACATATAAACAAATCCCCTTTCACTAATAAGATATCACCAATGCTATCCCAAATTAAAAACATGTTCATTCACAGATCCTACTGGACCCCTAAAAATTACATAAACGTAACCTCAGACTAGTACCTACCTGCTGGAACTGTGGAAATCACATAGGTGGCCTGGCGCAAATGCTCCTTTATTGTCCCATACTGAAAAACACTGGGATGACATATTTAAGTTCATTAAAATACCCTGGGTATTAATCCTACTCATGAATTCGCCTATATTCTGCTAGGACAACTTGATCCACAAATAAAAAATGAAGCAGTTGAATTTCTGTTAGACTTAATGCTGACTCTAGCCTGCAAATCGGTTCTCACTAACTGGAAGAACTCCAGTATTGTTTCATTTCATATGTGGCGTGAATGGTTCACATTTCTTAGAGGAGCGAATAATACCTTGCAGCAAACTTACCCCTTGGTGTCCGACCAACAGACCTATGTGGGGCTCACTTGACGCTGCTCCGTTATCATTCAAACCACCATATGCTTATGAGCCTCCCACTAGGGCCTGAAGGCCATGATTCAGGGTGCACTTGATCCTGGTTTCTTTTTTAATCATAACTTCCAGTAATATAACCTTTAATGAATTCAAAATCAGCTCACTCGTACTCATTCATTCATTGTGTCAATTCAAGTGTTGACTGTACTTTCTACTGTGCGTTCAAACTCAGTATTGACAAATTAATTTACTGCACAGTCCTAACCCCCTTCCAATGGCGTCTGCAGATTTTTTTAGGGGGGGGGGGGCATAATAGAAAACATTTAAAAGATTGCGGTGCCGGTTTACATCAACAGCGCAATCTTGACATTTTTTTAAAGGGCAAGTGAAAAATCCAGGGGGGGGGGCAAGCAACCACCCTTGCCTGCCCCCCTGAGAACCCTAATGCCCCTTTCCCTTTTCTTATGTTCCTCTTCCTGATCTGCTTGTGCTTGATACGTTTGGTGATCCAGCTGTAATATGGATAGAACTGAAGGGCACTTTCTGTGTCTTATTTATTTGCTTTTCCAAACTGTTCTTATGTTTGTTTATCCTTTTGCAAAATCAATAAAGATTATTTGAACAAAAAAAAACACTACGTAAAAGAAAGAACAGAAGTACTATCAACAGTAAAATTATAAAGTAGCTTAGGACTAACAAAAGACAAACAAAAAAGCAAAACAAACAACATACAACACAAACATGTAAAGTTGACCGCTCAAAATGAAAGAAACCCAGTGGGGCAAATGCAAGACCGAAAAGTAGCTACAGCACCGTAAGCCAGTGTCTACTAAGTGATATGTTATAAAGTACCTTAGCAGCTGGATTGTGTTAACTAAAGGGCTTCAATTTCTTGTTCCTCCATGTTACCTTTATGTCGGTGAAACGTTTGACTAGTTCTACACTTGATTTACGAGTGGAAGCAGTTTTTTCCTTGGGGACTCATTTCAAAGGACTCTTTTTATAGATACTGATTGAATCTATCGTGTTGTATAAGACTTCTTATTTATGATGAGAATTATGTAGATCTGAACTCCAAATTGGATTTCCTTTACGTTTGACTTGGGATCCTTTTTGATGGGAAGGGGCACATATAGTTGCCATGTCTGTATTTTGCCCTGAAGAAGTCCCTGTGTGTGCGGGACGAAACGCATTGGCTGTGTTTTTCACTTCAAAAGAGAAAAAAAGAAAATAAAGATAAAGTCCTTAATAACGGGACTCCTGAATCTGTGATGTTTTATTGTATGGAAATGTTATTGTGTTGCTACTACACAAATGTGTGATAGAAATGTAGCAGCTTGTATTGCTTACTCAGGACCTGTTCTATAAGTGAATATACATGTTTGAAGTGTGCTCCTACCACCTACCTCTCTCAGTTTTGCTCTTGAGTGTTTTTGTAAACGATTGACCCAAGGAGTCAGCACCTCTCTTGGACTCCTTGTGGAAAATATACAGAGTGCAGGGAATAGATACCATAACCATTTTGTGTGTGTGGATTATGTTAATAGGATGATGTTAATCCAGGAAATCAATGAAATGCTGGGATTGCTGAAAGATTTTGTAATGCCATCTTTCCATATCCTCATGTTTGAAGGGGTCAAATAAGCCATATTTATATCAATGGTCTTTTAGTCAAGGTCAGAGAGATGCACATTGTTTATAGGTGTCCACAGTTGCTTTTGCAAAATCTTGGTGAATGTAGATTTTATAATCTTCAACCATTAGAAATGATATCTCACGGGTTGCCTTTCTTATCATGATGAGATGATGATGATGACGTAATACATTACATATAACTGTTTATGGTTTAGTTTGGCCAATTTTCTAGTGTAATGGAATTTGGTGAGCTTTATCGATTTGAAATCTCTAGGTGAATTTCATGTTAAATATTTTGAGTACAAGATTTTTCAAGTATCCACAACAATTTTGTCCTTCGGTATTCTCAAGAAGGTTGGAAATTGGGAGATTATATTGTCTGTTACAATTTCCTAAATCCAGAAGTAGCTTGGTCATAGGTGGAACTTTTGAGACCAATTGAGTCAGTTGATCAATTTTAATTTGGTAACTCTAATTTTAATCTAATTGTCGGCATAATGTTATGGAGAGGCCAGCAATGTCTCTAGGAATATGTTTAATGTCCAGACTGATACCCTCAGTATTCGGCATTGCGCTTACATTTATTTAAAAATGTTATTAAAAGAAGGTTCTTCTGATTCTATAACCTTAAATTTAAGTGGTGGAGGAGATGTCACTTGCTTTCTTTTATTACCATTAGTGTGTGCAGACTCGGTTTCCAGAGACATATTTAATTTAATCATAAACAAATGTTTCTATTAATGTGGGAATATTTTATGAAAATAATGTTAAATTACACCTGAAAGCAGGAAAAAAAATGCTGTTTCTGCTTCAAAGTAGAGAAAATAGCAGGGATGTGCTGTTTTTGACAAATTATTGTGCTGTTTCTCACAGTGAAGGTAGGAGGGCCCACAAACGCACCCTTTCCTGAAGAATCCTGAAGCGCCGGGTTACATAGAATCACGCTCCAGCAATCAATCAGATTGGGCAAGAAATGGCAAGTGTGACAAAAATTACCAAAAGAAGGTGCCACATGGAGGCATCAGACAAACCATCAGTACAGCAACTGAAGATCACGCTGCCAGGTCTCTTCGCCACAATAACAGCTCATTGTTGGGAGGCCGGTAAGCAGAGACTACAGCATCACATCCATTTTGGAATGCACCTGCAATAGACAACACCAGGAATAACTCAGGACTCCTTTATTGTAATGAACAGCGTCGAGACACTCCGTTTTTATGCCATACACAGATGTGTTGCGTCACATTATTTAGTCTCCCTCACTACATGTCTGATATCATATCCTTCCACACTCCCGCCCTGAGCCTGAGATCTGCCAGTCTTCACATAGTTGCATGGGTGTCCTTAGACCTCTAGACTGGAACCCTACCACCAGGCACATGGGCAAGTCACTCTCTCCAAGCATTCAAGAAAGAATCAAAAAATCTTTTATTGCTACTAGAGGGATGTGTTTGGCTACCACGTCCGCTTGCTCTCAGCTACTTTAAATATGTACATTTATTCATGTGTGTCTTATTAGGGAAGCCCTTTACTAAGGTAATTTGTCTGGCTCTGCTGTTGATATGCATACAAAAGCGCACATCATCCATACCTCCTTAGCTCACTTCGGTCGATGTTTACCACCTCACTACCGTATTGTTCTAGGCACCACTATTGTTTTTACACAGTGTTTCAGTCTGAAATGTTATAGCTGATAAATAAATATAAGAGCCACTAAATCAGGGTCAGATTAACAGAAATAATGCAGTGCACAAAGTGTCCTGAAAATCACTCAAGTGAGTATGTGCCACAGCGTTTTTGTTAGAGTGTAACTATTTGCCCCCAATTAAAGAGATTAAAGAGTGCATTGTTTTCCCGCAGGGAAAAACAGACAGTAGAAGATTTAACCCACCATATGTAAGTTGAACAAATTATGGTTTTGTTATGTTGGAGATTTATATATCACTTTATCCCATCCCTAGTTCACCTTAAAGTGCTGCAGGGTTGGAGGGATGGTGAAACAAGAGAAATGGAACAGAAAAATAAAAAGAGAGGTAAATAGTGCCACATGCTTTGCTGTTTTGAAATGGTTGCAGAAGACCATCTGGCTACTTCCATTTCCAGCACAACGGACGGTGCTACAGGCACTTTTCATGTCAAGATTTGACTATGGCAATGTGCTCTATTTGGGGGCAGACAAAGGCTACACAAGATGGTTGCAGGTGGTCCAAAACTGGGCGGCGAGGATGCTTTATAGACTTCCGAAACGGACCTCAGCAGCTGGTCTTTCATGGGAGCTGCTCTGGCTCTCAGTAGATTAGTGGTTTCAGTTTAAAACCTTGTGCTATGTGTATAAATCAAGGTCAGGGGTTGGTCCACGTTACCTTCAGGAATTCATTAAATCTTATCACCCATCTCGCCGCCTTTGTTCCGGTGAACTGTCCCTGTGTGTTATCCCGACAGTGAAACGCTCACGCATGGGAGGACGGTCATTTGCTTATCATGGGACCCAAGCTATGGAATGCCCTTCCAGAACAGTTGAGACGGTGTCCCTCTTTGACGATCTTTTGAAGACAGATAAAAACCTGGCTGTTCTGAGTTGTGAGTTCTGACTGTCCATGACCTGATGTTTAGCTCCGGGAAACGGTAGCGGCTGGTGTGGGGGAGGAGTGGCGGGGTGGGGGGACGACAGGGAGGAGGGGGGGAACAGAGAACAATTCACATAAAAAAAATACAAAGAACTTACCTGCCGCCCGATGCTCTTTTCTGTGTCCTCGCTGCCGCAGGCTCTGAATGCGATCTCTTTTCTCCCAGCGCTCTCCTCGGCTGACTCGGGCGGAAAGGGAAGGACTTCCGCCCTATTAAAACGCAAAACCAGCGAATCCTGGAGCTGATTGGCTGGAGCAGGCTAACCCAGCGCTCATTTTGAGGCTGGGGGCCTGTGCTGCAATCCCTCGGCTGTTTCTCAGCCTTGGGATTGCAGGCTCTGAAGTGCGCAGGTCAGATTGGTCGGCTGTAGGCAGCCGGCAAATCTGACCTGCGTGCTGGCAGGGGGCTGCCTTACTAGTGCAATCGCACTGATCAGCTCCGCCCCCTGCCATCGCACTGTAACAGCCCGAGCCTTGGACACATTAATAAAATGGTATTTATTACCATTTTATTAATGTGTGTGCCTGCTGCACTTGCAGCAGGCGGGGTGACGCTCCACCATCATAATGGAGGAGCTGCTGCTGCTGGGAAACCTCAAGGGGGTAGCTGAGCGCTCATAAAATGTTCTAATAATAATAGTGTCCAAGACAGACGGAATGTGGAAGAAACCCATGGATGGGGTGCTCCTCTCATAAATGGTACTATCACACCAGGAAGCAATAGTACATTGAAGGTAGTTGTCTTAAGCATCTATCGGGCAAGTAGGTAACAAAAGAGAGTAAATGTGGAATATGGGAGTGGGGGGCATGGGGGTAGCGTTACCAGCTCACAGCAGGTCATCAAGGACACAGTTTCCAATCCTGGTCTTTCCTAATTCATATCATTAGTGTCAGGTGTTTTAGTCTAATTAGTTCAATAAAAGCAAACCAAGACTATAACATCCATATGTTGTTTAAGGATGAGGCAAAAATAGATAACAGTTTACTCGAGACCTGAGATTTAAAAATTGTGGTTCTGCAGTTTGAAGGAAATTTCACAAATATATGCCAAGAGCATAAACTAATCGCAAAAGAGCCCCCTCCCATATTAATTCAGGATTATTTTCAGAGCAGGGATGAACAAAAGGGAAGCTATTCCAAATAGTAGCCCCCCTCTAAAGGTCTCAGAGAGTAGAGGTTCAGCTGAAAGAGTACCCACATTTATGTTATCGCCAATATCCCTGAATGAAGTTGAAAACATTGTATGGAGCATGAACCCTACGCAGTGCTGGAGAGATCCTTGCCATATGAGCCTGATGATGAACCTTTCGCACTCCTTAAATACCATTATTGAGGACATTATAAATGCTTCTCTTTTTTGGAGGGCAAGGTATCCGGCTGTTTGAAATTATCCTGAAATTATCGTAGACTACACCTTTGTTAAACAAAATAAAATTTGGATGTGGCGGGCCTCGCAAGTTGCAGGCCCATGACTGTGCCCCTTGCCTAGCTAAGAAGATGAAAAAGGTTCTGGCAAATCAGAGTTCTATTTATAGTCAATCACACGCTGTTTGGGATATGCAATCAAGGTTCAGGCCATGTTGAATACAATGGCTCCTTGTGGACTCATTTTTTACCAATATGTCTATTTACTCGTCAGTGATTTAAGCCAGCCACAGTCTTAGCAGTTATAAAGTAGCACACACATTATTCACACTTAACTATGAATGCAAATAAGAACTATCATTTTACTGGGAGCAGGTGAAAAGTTGAAAAATGTGTATATACATTTAAATACTGTAGACTCTGAACTCATAAAGTAGATTGATTAATCATTACTGGATAATTTCCTTTGATAATAACATGCACAATGGAAAGGCCCAGGAGTCTGACTGTTATGAAGTAACAGGCGTTTCAACCTTATTATGAAATTAGAAGGTCAGCATCAGTACTCTGAGGGTGGGGCATATTAGGGCTTTTAATGGGAAACAATAGAATTAGCACACTCATAGGGCTGGATCTAAGGCACAGTGAATGTGGAGAGTAAAGTTAACTTTCTATGGGCCAATGGGTCCCACTGAAATTACTGAGTTCATGTCTCCTGATTACCTTCTGATCTCCTGAACATAACAAGGCAGTTTCCCAACTTTAGAGGAGATCCGAAGATGTTCCAGAGGGACTCCAGACCATCATGTAATGCTACAATCCCAACTGGGCTGATCTCAATCAGCAGCTGAGAGTTATGATGGTTGCAAAGATTAGGGAATGACTGATAATGAAAGTCAGTTGGGCCAACAGTCTCCAGATGCTGATGCAACTTTATAACAGTCTGAGATACTCTTGTCATTACTGTTATGGAAATAAGCCAAATTAAAACTGGACAAAACTAAACAGTTATGAACAGAATAAGAGAGAAGTGCAAACTAAGCATTTAGACCTTCAGAAATATGCTTTTGATCTTCATTGTTACATTCAAAACACTTCAGAAACATCCTCTGAGACTGGGTTGGCCACCTTCATTCACTGCCTGCTTCCTGAAATACAAGACCAATTATATTTCCTTTGCAGTGGTCAGCAAATGAAAACCTTGTCAGAATTATTTGTAGTAGTATATCAAATAGGGACATCCCTCTGTCCGGTGTCCCTAGGAACAAGTAACAACCGTAGAACTGAGAACACTGGTTCTTTTGGGGGTTGTTTTATACATTTCTTTTGAATAGGGGACCACATGAACTGTAATTTAAAAAGTGAAATGACCCAGTCTGAAACATACTACAAACACACAATTATAATGAAGCAAAATTATTTGAAAAACTCAAGAATTATATATACATCTTTAGAAACAATAATGAAGGGTGCTATAAGAAGGTGGATAGGTGATGGTGCAGGGCACAAGTGATAATCATGTTCAAAATAGGTTAGAGAGCAAAGGTGCATGGTAAAATCAATACAGTTTGAGGGAGAACTTACCCGAGGACAATGTTTAAAATTAAGACACAATTGTACTTTTAAAAATGTTTTTTCTAGTAGTCAGACATTTTGATCAATAGTTTAATAGATGCAGGATACCCTCAGAATTTGCTCACTAATACCAGGAAGCAAGCATGGTTTTACAACACAGATACTATACTCATACCGAGAGAAAGATACCAATCTTAGGAGACTTACCTGTGCAATTTATTACAATACATCTAGTAACAAACTTAAGAAAGTTGTAAACAAACCCTGACCTATCTTGAGCTCTATAGACAAGAGTTTACAAAAAAATATTTTCCTTTAAAACAGGGAAAACCATTCCGGATCACTTCAAGTTCCTGCTTCCCTTTGGCCCAACATGTTAGCGATGTAGGATTTATACTCACTCTTGACTCCTTCAAGATCTGCTTCAATTCTCTGCAAGAACATTCCTCTTTTTTTTGGTGTCAACTCTGTTCTGAAGTTATTAAAGGAAATTGCCATGTTATATATGTATTGTCAGAACAAGGTATTCTCGTTCCCACTTCTAGCATTTGCAAAAGCACTATACCTATCAAAATGTTTGAAAAGGACACATATTGCTTTGTTCAGGTTCTAAAAGCTTTGAACTCCTTTGTGCTACTCAGCATTCCCTGTTGACCTGAAACCACCATTGTGTCTTTGCTACCTCTTTCTACGTGGTTGATTTGCATTCTGCTTTCTTTTCCATCCCAGTACCGCTTGATCGCCACTTTGGAAGAGAGATGACTAACTTGGATTAGAATCCCCAGGGCTTTACACAGTCAGCCTCAATTTTTCCCCAAACCCCCAGGTAAGACCTTGGTAGGGGTCATGTCCTCCAGACATTTTCGGATTGATGTATATTCATGATGGTTGCAGACGTCTACTTTTATATTTGTCAAATGAAGTGTCATGTTTAAATGCCAATAAAACTGTTTATAAAAAAATAGGAAGTCCTTGATTCTCTCACCTTACCAGGTGATTCTGTTCTCATTCATTGTGTAGATGACCTATTGGTCACATCTGATTCTTTACACTCATGCAAACATGATTCATTGTCTTTACTCACTGCATTAGGCTAGAAAGGGCACAAAGCCCTAAAGGAGAAATTACAGTTTTGACTATACTGTATATGTTATTTAGGTCATAACATTTTAGCAGGAGAAGGATACTTGTCTGCGTTCAGACTATCCTTAAGGTACTCTATCCCATTACTATGTATTAGATGTGCACCATTTTAGGAATGGCTGGTATTGCAGGCAATGGATTTTAGGTTATACTGATATTCTAACACCCTTATAGGTTATTACCAAACAAGACACACCTGAACCCTTTCACTTGTCCAAGAAAGGAGAGAATGCTATTGTCTGCTTTAAGAATGCTTTAGTTCAACTTTTACGTTAGGTCTGGCTGAGCACATGACCTCAGTCGGCTCTCAATTATTAGCCAGGTCATATTACGTCTGTTCATTGATCCCACATGTGGTAGGAGCAAATATGCTTTACTTATCCCAAGAGGTAGCCCCGAGAAGGCAAAATGCTGTATTCACCAATACCTATTCAGAATAAGAGCCAGGATCCAACCCAACAAGATAGAACCACACAGGGTAGTTGTAAACATAACCCGATACAACCTCAACCCAACAGTGCTATACATCCTCACTGAACCCACAGATTTTTTTCTTAAACATCTTTTATTGGTATTTTTTATGCATCATCCCACAGAAGAAAAACATTGATATCTTGTAATTTCTCTTACATATACATGTTATTCAACATTACGTACCTCACTGAACCCACAGATATCCAAAGCGAGCTGGACAGGATGCATAGGATGGGTACCATAGTGGAAGATGTCACATGGCCCCGAAATTTCCTGGAGAATAGATTTTTGGAGGTAGCAAATCCCCAAATTCAGTGCACAAACACGTCTGCTCCAGCATCCATCTGGGGACCAAGAGTGTCTCTTAGTGTTTCTGGGGCGGTTTTCTTAAAAAACAAGTGGTGCCCCAACATGGAATTCTTATGTAGGGCTGTTAAACTCGGGTATAAAAAGGGGAATGGGTCGCATGTGGAAGGGTTTAATGAAAGTATGACTACCCCATGACAGGAAATATGGGACACCGAGGTGGGGGGACACAATTGTTTGGAAGGAAAAGGTCAACCCTTGATTGTACTGATACTTACACTGTATTCCCTTTGTTTCAGAGGAAAAGGAACGCTTCCGATGGGGACGAATGCTAACTGTGGAGTGATATTATATATTCTGGATATGCAATGTCATGTTTTGTATAAAAGAAGAACATATACCAATTGTAAATTGGGACAGTCCTCCGACCCCGTGCCTGTAACTGTTCTCCAGGTCTTAATTTGTAATTAAAGTATTCCTGTTTTCCAAATGCCTCTTCTCTTCTGTTTTTCAAAGGTTTTCGAACTCAAGTAACACTTGCACTGGACAATCTGCTGCATCAGAATCTACAGTCCATGATTAGAAATTTGCTGGCAGAGTCTGGTGGAAGTGGCATGGAGTGGTTTAAGCCTAAACGTCTATAGCTGAACCTCGAAATGTGTTGTTGATGTATGACCTAATATGTGAAAAACAATAAAAAAAAAAATGTAATAAACAAATTTAAAAAAATAAAATGGAGTGGCTTGAGCCTACTGGGTTAGAGAGGCGTGCCTCATTTCGGGACAAGCAGAGTGGGGCTGATGGCCCTGCAGACTCCTGTCATTGGAGTATGCTGGCTGTTCTGAGACCATTGTAGCAGATGGTACCTGTGGAGGATAGGCGAAGAATGCAGAGGTATTTATGACAAGTCAGCTCTCTAAAATCGTTTGAAAGGAGAGCCAGGAAGAGACGCCATAAATCTCTGAAGGCCGTTCCTTGGTTTGCTAAGGAAAGTGTGATTTTTTTTCCATACCTAGTATGTGCCATAAAGTGATGAAGCCTGATATGTAGGCGTGTGTGTTGACCCCCAGTGAGCTAAAATTTTCTGAACTGCTGCTCCTAGTGCGAGACCTATTTGTTTACCTCTTCTAGATTTTAATGGGAAGGTAAGTGGGTTTGGTAGATCAAGGAGCATGTAGGAGGAGAATCTGGGGAGTTGTGTGTCAAGGTTTTCATAGATGTCGTCAAGTACCTGGGTCCAGTAACCCGAGAGCTCAGGGCATTCCCATAGTAAATGTACCAGTGTGCCCCTGGAGCCGCATCCTCTCCAGCAATCTGGACTGCGCTCCAGATCGCACGTGTGCAAACGTACTGGGTGGTATACCAGTATATAGCCACTATTGTAAGTGTTTCAGTGAGAGCTGTGTTACATGCTTTGTGCCTTGCTTTGTAATGTATATCCCCCCATTCCTTCTGGGACAACTGTCTGCCGAGTTCTGTTTTCCATCAGGCCTGGCTCACCCTGAACACGTGTCTAGTGGATTGGTTCAACAGAGCTTATAAGCCTCTTGTCGGATGTAATAGTGACCAACCATTTTTCATAGGGGGTGAGGTGTCTCTGTGTGTTGGCATTGTTGCTTGGATGCAGCAGCCAATGGCGCAGTTGCATATAGTGGAAGTGCGCAGACTCTGGAAGTGCGTAGTCTGTGCTCAGTTGATGAAATGGCATCACCCCATCCATGTCAATCATGTGGTCCGCTGAGTGGCAGCTAGTTTGACACCACTTGTCAAATGATCCAGGGCCCAAGCCTGGAGAAAAATCCAGATTGTCAAATAGTGGAGTCAGGGGAGAGGGGAAAGACGTGAGGTCATTTTTAATGCACGTCTGATCCCAGGCTGCCATAGTCGGTTTCGTGATCGGGGATGAGTATAGACTTTGAGGTCAGTGAAGTTTTTTCAAAAAAAGGATCTTCTACAGGGTCATACCGGCCACTGCTCTATCTTGGAACAACCAGTGCTTTTCTGATTCCTCTTTATTCCACTCTAAGAGATAGCATAGTTGGGCCACCTGGAAATATAGTTGCAGGTTTGTGATATCCAAGCCACCCTCTTGTGGTGTGAGATAGCTAAGATCTTTCCTCATGCGTGGCTGCTTTCCCAACCAGACAAACTGGTGTAGCTCCGCCTGTAGCTTGGGTATCATCCCTACTGGGGTGTCAAAGAAAGCGTTTGAAAGAGGTATAGGCACTTAGGAAGGGCTGTCATTTTATGCACATTGGTGTTATCGCTAGTTTGTCTTTGAGGAATAAATCCGGCCTGGTCTGTGTCAATAAGGACTGCCATATGAGAGTTTAATCTAGGGGCCAGGATACCAGTAAATAGCTTAAGGACCGTATTCAGGAGGGAGATTGGGCGGTATGAGCTGCACCGCTGTTTGTCTTTGCCGGGCTTGGGGATTACCACTGTGGACGCTGTCAGCATTGAGGTTGGGATAGCTCCAGGGTTGGTGAAGTAGTGGAACAATCAAGTTAATATAGGGGCAAGAGTGCGGCAGAATGTTTTATAAAAGCTGGCTGGAAACCCACCTGGTCCAGGGTTTTTTTCTCGGGAGATAGCCGAGATGACTACTTCCAGACGAATTTCATCTTCCAGTGTGTTCGCCTGGTCTGTGCTTTGTGGAAGTATGTGTCACAGTCAGTGGAGCTGGTCAGAATACAGCTCGCTATAGATTTTTCATCCGTTATATCTCTCCCGTCTGGGGTATGGAGGGAGGGCACTCCAGAGGCCTGTCATTGTACACGTAGCCTGTTGGCCAAAAGGTGGCCACATTTGTCTCCTCCAACATAAAAAGAATGTCGAAGGCGGAGGGCAGTGCATTCTGCTCTGTCAAGATCTATATCGGCTAATTGTTTACGAATAGCTGTCAATTGGTGCCATATTTGTGGTGCACCAGTGCGTTGGTGGATTCATTCCAACTCCTTCACTTGTTGGGACAATTGATCTCTTTTCTCTTTGCATATTTTATTGTCTGCGGTGGATATGGCAATAAATTCTCCCCTAACTACTGTTTAAGGGCCTCCCAGAGTGTGGCAATGGAAACCTCTTGCGTATCATTTAACTCCAGGTAAGTGGTTATGGCCTTATTGATCTGTAGCACTGCTGGTGATCGATGTAGCAGCGTCTCCCTCAAACGCCAGGACTGCATGGGACGTTCCATAGGGGTCAACGTCAGTGTAAGGGGCACCGCTGCGAGGTCCGACAGTGGGGTCGGGAGTATCTCAGATAAGGTGGTCAGAGTGTAAATGTCTTCTCCGCGAGGAAGTAGTCCAGTCTAGCGTAGGCTTTGTGGGTGTGGGAAAAAAATTAATATTAACGCATGTGTGGGTGTAGTTCTCTCCATAAGTCTCTGAGGCCCAGATCCTTCAGCCATCGGTGGCCCTCTTTTGATAGACTCCCTGTCTGGCCTTGCCTGTGTACCTTCCTGTCTAGGTTGTTGTTAAAAACTAAGTTGAGATCTCCCCCGATTAGGACCCTATGCTCCGGGGTTGACATTACATCTGATAGTGTTGTGCATATGAAAGCTTCCTGACCTGTATTCAGAGCATATATAGTGCCCACCACAAAATGCAAATCGTTAAAAGTCAGTTTGTAACTGAGGAGCCTACCCTTCCATTCAGCTACCTTGGGTCCTATTTTACCTTTAAAGGTACAGGCCACAAGTATAGCCACCCCTGCCGTCGAGCTGGAGGCCGAGGAGAAAAACTGGGAAGGAAAAGAGAGGGAGTGGAGCCTGTAGCAGTCCCCAGGAAGAAGGTGCGTTTTTTTGTAGTAAGCATATGTCAGCCCCTGAGCTTTCAAGTAAGGAGAGATCGCCTTGCATTTAACAGGATTATTGAGACCCTTCTAGTTGAGGGTGAGGATCTTAAAATGTGTACTGGCCATCGTGGTACCCAACAGGTCGAAGGGCAATGATATGGATCATGTTGATCGGATGTAGCATAACTATCCAAGGTCTCCTGAACCCTACTGTAGTTTTGTGTGCACTGTGATATAGCTGTTGTGAGAGTGAGTGGAAACCACAAACAAAAAAGGAAAAAGCAAGCAACCTTCCAAACAAGGACATGAACGTGTAAGTAAGGAAGTGGCCTTACAGTTCGAAGTGTCCAAAGTCTAGGGGCTCAAACTGTGGCCTCAGGACCCCAGCCCCCCGACTCACCGCCCCGCCCACCGCCATTATATGAGTATTCATAGTTTCGTGCCCAACCATGTTATGGGGAATCTGTCTTGGCCAACACCGGGGGGATCAACTCCAATACCTCCTGCTTTCCATGTTCGCTCATTTCCAGGTCCGGGCAGCTGTTCACCATCCCCACCCCACACCCGCACCAGCTGGTTCGGCGGGCCGTCGAACGGAATGGGGAGGTCTTCAATGATGAATGATCAATGGCGTTGTCTATGCCTAAGACTCGGTATATCTCCTCCAAAGATCGTAATTGAAGTAGTTTACCATCCTGGCGGAAAATGAGCCGGAATGGGTGCCCCATGAATAGGGCATATTTCTTAGGTGGGGAGTGGCTGGTCGAAAATCATGCCCTTTCTGTAGTGTAATTGAGCCAAATCCTGATAGAGTGTCGGTTTATGCGTCTTGAATTGGATAGGGTGTTTCTCTCGGGCCCTATGCAAAATCCTTTCCTTCAGTTGAAAATTGTGTACGCAGACTAAAATGTCTGCTGGTGGCGGCAATTCCACTCTCGGCAGGCCAGCTGTGTGTGCTCTGTCTATTTTGATTTTGAGGTCTGGGGGGGCATGGATTATAAAGAGTAAGAGATCTGAGACGTAGCCAACAATGTTTTCGCCCTCGCCCTTTGGTGATATGCTCCTTATGCGAATGTTGTTCCGGTGCGATCGATTTTCAAGGTCCTTAGCATGGGCTTGTGGGTTGATCTGCTGGTCGCAGATGGTCTCTTGTTGCAAGTGCTCCACTTCCTCTTTGCGGCCATTTTCTTGTTCCTCCAATGACGCCACCCGATACCCGAGAGAATTGAAATCCTGCTGCATCTCCTTGATGTAGTTTCATAGATCCCTTTTAACAGCTTGTAGATCTTCTCTGAGGGACGCGAATAGAGTCTCGAGGAAGGAGTGGGTCATGGGTTCCTCTGTCGTGTCGTCCTCCGGAGGCTGCCGTGATGGGGATGCCGATGAGTGGTCAGTGGCCGAGGTGTCATTGGGGCTTGTCAGCATGTCTTTCAGTGTGCGATCTTTTTTGTAGCGCGCTGCAGCCATTGCGTCAGGTCAGTGGCCGTCACCCTCTGGGCTACGTCTGTTGTGGAAGGGCTGCCTAGGAATGATGTGAGGTCTGAAAAGCGCGGTTAGGCTTCATCTTCACTGGAGGAGGCAGGCCCAGTATCCCTCAGGGGCACCTCAGTGATTGCCCCGGCGTCCCTAGGAGCCGCTCAACACGAGGGCTAACTTTTTCTGTCGCCCGGCACCACAGCCAAGTGGGGTAACACCACTTGGCTGGGGGGGCGGCACAGCCCCGAAGCCACCAGGATGGGACTCCGCCCATGACTCAGGTGTGTGGCTTAGGAGGAAGTTCAGCAAGCAGGGCCTTAAAGTGCGTAAGTGCTCAGTGCAGCAGCCAGACTGTCATCTGTCAGGCCCAAACCTCAACTAAGCTCTGAAATCCTATAGGCTAGGTTATGTGCATGAGGTCTCTCCTCCGTGTCTCTCTGGGGGGAGCGGGTGGGAAAATGAAAGTGGTCAGCCCCCTCTCTTCAGGCTGATCACCTCCTCCAGGTCCTGAGTTTCTCCAAGGCCTGGGTCTGGCTGGGTCCAAACTGGGGTGGCGAAGTGAGCTAAAGAACGATAACGGATTCAACCCAGATCTGTGACTGAGGGTGAGTGTCTAAAACGTTTCATCACCCCGTCCATCATCTCCTTGTGTTTGCTTGAGTCTGCTGTTCCAGCACCAGTGCTGTCTATGCCCCCGCCCAGGGACCGCCAAGTCAGGTGGGAGTAAAGCCCTGGGGTCAGTAGCCCCGCGTCTCGGGTGTGGAGCCAAGATGCAATCAGTTCCAATCCCGTGGCGGCCTCAGAGCTCGAATACTGCTCACCCCAAGACCCATCCAGCCACTGCAACGCGTATCTCCCCGGGGGTCCCCGGTCTCCGTGGGCGAAGCCAGAGGACCTCCGTATTCGCCCACCACAGGAGGGTTGCGTCACTCACCAAGGCCTCCAGCAGTCCCAGGAAAGAGCAGGTCTTCACAGCCGGGAGTTGGCCTGCTCACCACACGGCCGCCGTGCGCTGCAGAGTAGCAAGGCTCTGACGCAGCTTCCCGCGCGATTCTCCTTCGGCCATCGTTGGAGGCCGGGCTGCCATCTCAACACAGCACTGGCCACCTCCGTGTGTGCCCCACCTCTCCCCGTGTCGTAGCGCTGCAGGATACAGCCCCCAGCCTCGGGAGTGACCACAAGCAGCCTAACGCAGGCCCTGCAGCCTCCGGAGGCGGGCCGCGGATCACACTGGGGAGCTGTTGAGTCAGGATTTCAGCACAAGGAGGGCTGCAGTCCCGTCATCGAGTCCCCAACACTCTTCGGTCACTTCTGTAGGGCAGATGCGGCTGGTATTGCAGATTAGGCCGGCGGCGGGTATGGAGAGGCAGAGAAAGACGTCCTACCTGTCTGCCATCTTGCCCACGCCCCCCCAAGTGAATGTTTTAGAAATATCGAACCAAACTATGTATGAGACAAGGATCCCCTTGAGCTCTAATGTATGCCAGAAGCAGACTATGTTGCCAATTTGGCCCAGCCCTACAAAAGACCAAACACCATGGGGAAGGCAGAACCAAAACAAATGAAGATTTAGTTCAATAAGGGACAGGGGAGCTCTAATCAACCTGGCCAGGCACAAGAACACAGAGTGGCTGCGGAGAATGAGATGACTGTACTGTTGAAGGAAATGAAAATTAGTCCAACCACTATTGACAGTAAAACAGATACCCGCACAATGTACCTTAATCAACTAAAAGTGAGGCTTGACAAGCAGTCCTCCCGACTTGGCACATCGGAAATCAGTACCTCTGATGTGGAAGATGCAATGAAAGATATCAATGAACACACGTGAAACTAGCCAAAGAGCTGAATAATGTGAGATTCAACAATGAGGATCTGGAGGAACACTCTCACTGCAATAATGGTAAAATTGTTGGAATAGCAGAAATGAACCCTCCTTACAATATGGAACAGTTTGTTGAGGACCTACTCATACAAATGTTTGGCTGGGATGCCTGCTTCCTGAGGTTCATGGTGTACAAAGCCCATGGGTGCCTGTCCCATAAGCCAAAATTCGGTCCGTATCCAGTATTGACAATTGTTAAACTACAGGGTCTGTGATAAAATCCTACCCCAAGCGAAACAATGCCGGAAATCATATTTAAAGGTGATGTCATATCTTACTACCCTGACTTTACATCTGCAGTCCATTAACGAACACAAGAGATCTTTCCTAGATGAGAAAAACCTACTCCGAAAGCGAAATCTCAAATATTCCATGCTGTACCCAGTAAAACTCTGCATTGAATGCAAAGGTAAAATGCATTTTTTCAGCTGGCTCTGCACTGGAATTTGTGGAGAGGTTTGTGAAGGACACAAGTGTAGTGAGGGAAAATTTGTGAGGTCCTGCACTAGTTGGTCTTGTTTCTCTGGATTGCACTGAGAACAATAGGAAATTAAAATGCCTAGGAAAATCATTAGATCTGGGTAAGTCCTCTGGTGCTTTTGCAATGGTGGTTAAGTGGAAATTAACAATGCACTCTTACGCCGAAGGGCCTGGTTGGAATATGCTTATATGAATATGGTACTATTACAATACTGTTTGCAATCTCAATGTTTTGTCCGGCTGCTGGCAATCTGGAGGTTCCTATACTGCTTCTGCCTGGTTGTCTCCCTGCCTGTTGTTACAAAAGATATTCCTGTGCTCCTTACCGGAACACTCGAAAGAAAAGTATGATGGGTATCCAGGCGTGGCATAAGTGCAGTGAGCGGGCTCTTGGGTGGGGCCATATCGATTCACAACAGTAGACAAGCTCAAAACGCTGTAAGTGAGATATTGTGCATTTATGATTACCTGCATGGTTGTTGTTATAAACAACATTTGTACCAGTTGCTCCAGGTGCTCGATGTGGGGTTGAAGACTATGGTGGGCGGGTTGGCTGCTGTTGGTGTTTGCTGGGAATGGACATGACATATATTTAAGCTGACGAGATGACACACTGAAGTATTCTAAGTCCAGCAAGAGTAATCTTGCATAGTGTCGCTACACCGCGCACAAAGTGAATAGTTAGGAATAAGCTATACTCCCTAGTCATGCTATGTGCCCCCAAGCGCAAAGCACAGCAAACGGGTTCACATTTTTATTAGGTTGTTTAAAAGGTTTTACTGATGATTGGGGTCGGTGTGGGAGGAGGAGGGGGATGGTGTTGCAATTAGCAATGTGGGTTTTGTTGAGTGGTATTCACAGGCCACAGAGTCAATACTTGGTGCAGTGCATGGCACAAGATCCATTGTAGGCTCATAAAGGAGTCACACGTACAATAGTCACATCCCATAGTACAATGTCAAACCATAGCACACCTAAATTGCTCAGTTGGAATAACAGAGGGCTCAACAATCCAACAAAAGCCCACCTTGTCTTCGCTTATCTATACTGGCACAATATTTATATTGCCATGTTACAGGAGGCCCACGTCAGCCAGCATGTTCCTCATCCTTTGCATTGTCCTGGGGTCAACATAGATGCTCAACATGCTTCAGAGGAATAGTCACATTATTTTGCAAATCCTTGGCGTTTACCATCCATAGTTGACATTCTGACCCACTGGGTATATACCTGGTGGTAACAGACATGTTGTTTGTGGAAACATTCTTAGTCACCAATGTAGACTCCCCAGAGTTATTTGGGGAAATTTTGAATATTCACAAAACTACGACTGCTAAACATATATAGGACGGAGATTTCAACACTGCTCTAAACTCCCAGCGTTACAAGGCTAACTAGGTCCTTAGGCCACTAGCACAATTTTCCTGAGCCCTTGAGTAAATCATTTAAATGTGCAACCCAGATGTCCTAGATGTGTGTAGATCATGCTGTCTGAATGAGTCCCAATGCACTTACCATTCTGTGCACAATTTCAGCTCCAGAATTGAAATTCGGTGAACCACAGATAATACAATGGAACGGTCCACAACAAATTCATCCTTCCCCACACCCTGTCTGCTTATTCCCTGGCCATGTGGCACCAGCAGTGCCTTCCCCATCTCAAGATGAGACGCCTGGAATGAACACTGCCGATGTAGAACTCCTAAGCCCACTGTTTACAAAAAGGTTAAAATGCACATGAATGACTACTTAATGTTGAAAGATGGCTCGATTGTGGGAGCTGCGTAATCTATATGCATCGATGGCAATCTTCCACTGTGTCGACCCGTCCCTCCCTGCAGTGGCTATGCTATTAGATGCAGAGAAAGAATTTGACTCTGTGGAGAGCCATTCATGATGGCAACTCAGAATAGGTAACCAGCTTCTTAAAATGATCCAGTTGCTTGTCTGGGTTTAAGACAGTCAATTAAGTTGACTGTCTAATGAATTGACTTGTATTGAAGTTGCTGTCCTCTCTATGCACTGCTATATATTGGTCAATGTATGTTTTATATACAACTAGTGAAAGTTATGAAGTGCTGACTTGCTTTACATTGCTTGAAAATTAATTAAATAAAGGCTAAAAAAAAGTTACCCCACAATAAATCATGCCTCTTGGCTTTTATTTGCCAAGATGGTGAACCCTATTGGCGAAGGAAACTGAGTTTCACATTTGGGTTGTCCTTGTAAAGAATGTATTGCAAAAATGAGTTATGTGTGAGTCACCGCATGTACAGACAAGAGGAACGTCCTACACTTTCAAATGGAGAAAAGCTCAGCAAGTAAAGGCAAGAAGAAAATGTACACTGACTACAGACAGTTTCTAGTATAGATCACGACTATGGTCTCAGGCAGAATACAAGCAGGTGCACAGATGAGCTCAAGAGAGGTGGTAGATGGCCTTCACCAGTAACAATAATAAAGACATTGGACTGAGCAAGCTGGTTTGCAGAATCATTCTAAAGTGCCAACCATTAAGTACATTCATCATCATCATCATCAGAGTGAAAGTCTGGGAAGTTCACTTGCCTCTTGTAAGGCATTTCAAGATGCAGGATACAATCTTTGGAGAGAAAGTAAATCATCAGAAGAACTAGGGCCCAGAACAAAACAACCATTAGTACTTGCAACTCCCAAACACACTTTGCAATCTGGACAGAACATCCCAGCTTTCAACTCCGTCATCCGCAGTATGTAAGTCTTTGTCTCTTTCACACATACAATTAATCTGTTCAGAAATTCCTAAAGAGGTATCAGAAATAAAAGTACGGCATTCGATAACAAAGATGGCAAAAATACTGCCATTAGGCACTAGAATGGAGTTTAGAGGCATGCTGTTCTGTGACACTCCTGGTAAACTGCTTACCAGAAAGACTAATAGTTCTGTGAATGTCAACTTGGGTGGAGGTTGAGAAGGGAAGTGGATTTGTGTATTATTTAGGAAGCAAAACCTCTTGATTGGGCAAAGGCACAGCCTGATACTCAAGAGTCCCATTGGTGATGAAGTTATTGCATTCAGGAACAAAGTGCCATTGGGAGTGTAAGTTAGCACATTATTCTTCCCATTCGAGAGGGATTGGATAATGCACATGCCTCCCACTCAAGGCGATGGGCACTTTGGTACACAGCAAGCAATAAGAAAGGGTAAGGTCCTGCTTATGCTCATACAAAACCTGCAGCAATGTATTAACTTTGTAGTTCAGTCGCTTGTTTCTGGAGATTTAGTGTATTGTATGCAGTTGACTTCCTCAAACCCACTCATCGGTCCATCCTGAAACAGTCACATGATGAATCAACCAAACAAGCTTGCTACAAAGAGAGTCAGTCAGACACAAAGGGCCCGATTACGATGCGGTTAGGAAAGCATTCCCACCGAATTGGTTTGGGAATGGTTTCCGACCGACTTAGATCGGGAGAGTCCGACTGACCGATTACGATGCATCCAGATGCTTCCAGATATGATTGGGTCGGACTCCCCTTGACTTCAATGGGACCCTATGTTCTGACCGAATGCATAGGCTCCCATTGAAGAAAGGGGTGGCTGGGGAAAATCGGGCACCCTGTGGTGGGCACCCTCCTGGCGCCTGCCACACTGTGCATGGCTGGTAAGGGGGGACCCATGGGTACCCCCACGGGCCCGATTAGGAAGGCTCTGGGTGCAGGGGGGCCCGCTACAGGGCCCTAAAGTCTGATTCCGACTGCTGATTCGAGTCGGATGGCACGATTCGGAAAGGCTGTCTGAATCCAGTATTGTAATCGGTCGGTCGGAAACGCGGCCCATAGAGGCGTACAATTCTGCTCCGTACGTCTCGGTCATTCCAAATGCCATCGGGTTCGGATTGGGATATGCCTAACACCTAACTCGCATCGTAATCGTTCGGTTGGAAACCTTTCCGATTCGGTCGGAAAGACACATTCCCGATCTGATTCGGACGGAGCAAATGCCGTTAGGAGTCCTTCCTAACTGCATCGTAATCGGGCCCAAAGACGGATTAGGTAGTGAGGAGGCTGTCCACTACCAGGGCTACAGGCCGTAGCTGTGGGCATGGACGATTGGCTGTATATTTGTCACATCTTTATTGTGTGTCTGAAGGGGCAGCAGTTCCTCTGTCAACCAGTCTGGAATCTCTCATCTCTGTGCAGTGTGATGTGAAATGTGTGGATTCAGGATTGTAGTCCTCAGCACTCAGCTGTAATGCAGGACTTAGAATGGACCTCACCACTGGGGTTGGACTGCTGACGTTCACTGATGGACCTTTGAGTGAAACCATTTACCTGGCTGCAGATCATGACAAGCTTTGGTCAGACTGGTGGGCAACATATCTTGTACCTGAGAACAGAAGCTTCTGAGGCAGCAAGTCAGTTGTTTGCAATATTCTTAGTCACATCATCTGACAGGTGCAAATGAAGCCAAGCTGGAGACACTGGTAGTGTGGAAAGGTGAATCATTGGTCTGCCCATGATAATTTCATGTGAAATGAGCTTAGGGCCAGATTTATATGTTGGCGGTATGGATATTCCATCTCAGCAGTGACAGAGTATACATACCACCAAGATAAAGGTCCGCCTGCCATATTTAAAAGACGGGGACCTTATGTTTAATCACTGCGGAAAATACTTGGCATTTCAATTCTTTATTGCTTTTTCTCATTACATTAACAAGAATGGCACAATAAAGATACACAAACCAACCGACATGCAGGGGCGAGAATATCAACAAAGTAAAATACAATCCCAAAATCCAACCATAAACCAGATTCCCATTAAAGCAATTAATGAGTAATAATACAAACGAGGGCAAAAGAAGAACAGAACACAACCATCAAAAGAAGTGAAGGGCAAAGGAAAAGTAAGCACGCACCAGTAATGAAGGGGGGGACGTTGGCATGATAGAACACCCAAACAAAATATATATTTTTTAAAGACCTTCAATTCCAAAACTCCTATAATGCGGGTCAATATTATATGGGGTCGAAGTCTGGGGAACCTCAAGGGAAAGGGGATTGGGAACGGAGCATAGGAATCTGCATGGAACATGAAACAGAACGTGAAATCCTATAGGTACCTGGAATGAATGGGTGAGTACAGCGCATCAGTCTTTAAGGAAAGGGACACACATCTCTTGAAATATCTGCAATTTGTCATGTAGCTTATAAATAAAGTGTTCAAAACTTGCCATATCATATATGTTATACAACCAGTTCTGAAAAGTGGGTATTAGGGTCGATTTCCAAAGTCGCAGATTCACCAATTTAGCCACCCCTAGGGCAGTGGAAAGCTATCTATTAACATGTTGGATCACTGAAGGGAGGTCAGAAGTATCTTGCAAGAGCACTATCCGGGAGGAAATGATCTATCTACCCAAAGGCCTTCCTCATATTATCCCAAACCACTAAATCTCCGCAGTGATTAAACCCTACCAGCAACCCAACGTAGTAAGGACCGTCGGAGGCAGACATCTAATTCTGCCCATCTAATTTAGATGGGTGGAAGTAGAGGTCATTTTTAATTGCTCGTCACCGCCAGGAAAACCGTGGCGCTAAGGGGCAGGGAAACTGCTAAATGCTCTCCTCGCCATGGCAGATAATTCCAACCGCAAGAGAGCATTTCCTGTTTAATTTTCCAAAAGAAAATCCTGCTTCTGGATTTAAAAAAAAAAAAGAAAGAAAACAGTTTGGTGCAGGGCTTTGTCAAAAAGATGGAGCCCGGCACCAAACTGCACTGACAGGACTCTGCCATGACGGAAGTTCCTGCCAACACTTAAGAAATGACCTCCAGATTGGCGGTCATTTCTAAATTAGGCAATCTGCATCTCCGTCAGAGCGAAGGAGTAATTTACTCTGTCCCCCTAACCGAAAAGTTTTGAACTTGGCAGGGCACCGTATAATTGCTATCAAAAGGAAAGTGGGTCATCATTGTCAAATAGAATGAGGGTGTTTTCCCCCTACCTTGAACCATTAAGCCCTTGAGCTCTATATGTTATGTGTAGTATATCTATGTTTTTTTAAAGGGATATATGATGGGGTTAGTGTGACCCTCTTTGTGGGGGCACATATAGAGTTTTCCTGTGTCATATTAGAATTGTCTTTTTTTATTTGAAATAAAAAAAAGCTGTTTTGTATTTAGTTGCTCTATTTTGCTTCTAATTTCTTTAAAATTCATAAGTGGGATGGATTAATTTGTTTATGAATTTATTTAATTACTAAGGGGCATTCTTCTTGATGTGTTGTGTCTTTGACAATGGTTTAATGGTTTCTGACTCCAGCAATGGCCCTTTCCCCTCTCCTTACCAGCTGCTTATCTATAACCCTATGCAGATCCCACCCAGTGCTATTTTGAAGTCGTTGGTACAGTCGCAATACGCAGCACCTTGACAGCTTATGATATTGATTTTATAGGTGAGTGCCACAGCCAACTGTTATTTTATGCAATGTCATTTATAAGTACTTATGCATTGTTACAATATTGCTGTGGTACCTGCGTGCGCCTACTATTGGGCATGTTTTGAGAAAGTTAATAAAGATTTTTATTTTAAAGTAACGTATGAGAAAAGGTGCCTCTAACAAAGTCAAAATTGTCAAATATTCGAGCAGCATAATAGTTAAATAACCTTTCTTGAGATAGGTGCAAGTTAGAAACTAAGATGATTTATTAAAGATCTAAAGTGCAATACAGGAGGCAAACATAATGATTAGCCAATATGCATAATAAATTATATATATGGAATTAGCATAAGGCTCAATTAAATGCATCAAGTGGCATGACATAAAGTAAAGTCTCAGAGAAAATATTCTTAGTCCTAAGCAAGAGACAGTCTGACAAGGGTACACTCACCAAGAATCAGGGCAAAACCAGACTGACTTGAGTCCAATTTGAGCTCCTTTTATAATACAATATATAGCAAAAGTCCCATAGTCAGCATAAAATGAACTAAATGTAGCAAAACTCAACTAATCATAATACAGAATTAAATGCAACAGTACATAGCACCATCTTAACAGAAATCCTTATAGAAATATTAATTAGACCCTATTGAGCTAATGTCGTCAAATGTGACAGTACAAATCTAGTTACATACAAAAGAATGGCAATCTCATTGAAAGAATAGACCCAAAGAGAACAGACAGAAAATGCCTTGAACTGTTACTTGCAGACTAACCTTGTGCCAGTGATCTCCACCGGAACAGAAGATAAACTCCCAATGCCTTGTCACAGTTATGTGCACTAGAATTGTCTTTACCGGTCCTTTTCTATGTACTCGCAGGGGTGGAAATTGAAAGGGAGAAAGAGAGACTGCCTCAGAAGATGGCGATGCTACCCTCAGAATCTTCTAGTGCTTCACCTTCTGTATGATACACTCTCTCTCTACGTATTTTTTCTAGAATGTGAAGAGTTGGAAATGTGGTGCAGCTGCGATTAAACACAATCACATAATTGTCATTGAACATATGCATTACACTTATATTTAAATCCTAAACAATGCCTATTCTTTCACTCCTAAATAACACATATTTAACAATACCTATTTTCCTCTGAGGACTAGCTTCTCTTTGGGTATTTGTAGAATAAATAAGGAACTGTCTCTTCTGAAACTTAGGAGAATCCTCCAACTTATATATTCTCATCAAAGTCTTTATAATTCTTAAAGTCTCTCACAGATCCAAAATTTCTCTGAAGAGTTCCTAATATTGACTTAATGTTCCTTTGCTGAAGTACTAAAGAGTCACTGACCTTTTGTTCTCCTTGGTACTGTTTATAACTCACATATTCTCCTTACAACGTCCTTGTAGAACACTAAGAAGGTCTTTTCCTCAATTAACTTCTACTAAAATGAGGGGGGCATGGCCTGCCGAGCTGCGAAATGGCCGCTAGCTAGGCGAGCTCCGCCGGCCGAGACAATATCCTTACAAAATCCGAACAACTGGCGAGCACTTACTGGGCTAAAATACTCCACAACACAGCCCATGGTGTGCGGAACCCATCGAACCGACACTCAACGCTGGATGTGCTCCTGAGGCGGAGATGTTTGTCCCGATCTGGAGCGGCCTGGAGCTAATCATCGGTGGAGTGAGTGGGCGGGCGGCCGGCTGCGGCGAAAATTGAGACTGCGGCGCCAAGAGTGCGGTAGGCCCCAACCTTCGAAAAAGACTGCGGGATACTTTGCGGCTCAAGTGCAGGGCGGATTGATCTGTCGGTGCTACCGGGTGACTGGCGGTACCTGCACCGGGCCGCGGCCAACTCGGGGCGCACTCCTGGGCAAGTAACCGGACGGCGAGGAGTCGGCGCGGGAGAGGCGGCCCCCGAGGCCGGTGAGGTTCATTTGCAGGCGCTCCACATAGGCGCCAATGCCCTTGGAGCAGCTTCGGGAGGGGAATTGCTGGGAGAAGCGTCGCCGCCTTGCTGGGGCCGAGGAAGGCCCTGGCCTGCAGTGTGCGGCGCGACTGCGAGGCCCAGTGCGCAGCCTGTGACCCCTGTTAAGCCTCATGCCAGCACCAGCGGGTACAAGCGCGATTGGGGCACTGCTGTTGGTACTTGGACATCGCGTACAACCCAGAACGCCTTGGGAGAGCGAGAACGAACAATCCTGCTGCATATAATGGCCTGCATCTACCACCTTCCGGGTGATTGCTGAAACTGGAAATCAGGCCTTATCCACGCCACGTGGATTCACCACTACCCACCCCGATGCTACAGTGCCATCACTAACGAGGAGGGGAAAGTGACACACTCAGGTGAGGTGGGATTTGATCGTTGGTCGATTGGCTGCCCCGATTGACCCCCCTGACTGCGAGACTGGGGTGTAGGCCGAGCCTCGTGGGGCACCTATTCGGCGGACAGGTATTCGGTGGGTGGAACTGTGAGACCCGAACCAGACACTACCCGCCTAAATCGAGATTGACTGGCAGACCACACGAGTCGGTACCGGGACACCGGTCGGAGCATGGGTAAACAGGACGCAAAGCAGCCGAAGTTGACCTTCGATCAGCGGAGGACCACGAGACTCACAGAGCACGACTCCGAGGCAGGAACGGAACGACCGCCGGACCCACAGACGGAAGACCAAGGGGAGGATTTACGTACCTTAATGCTTGAAATGAGGTCCAGTCTCAGGAATATTGATACTAAACTTGATGCGCTGACCTTCCAATTGGACGCTGTTAAAACGCAGGTGGGGGTGCATGAGACTCGGCTGGATGGGCTGGAGAACCGGGCCTCGGACTTTCATGACTTCCAAGTGGAGACGAAGGAACAACTCCTCCAAATGGACAAAGTGCTTGGCATAATCCGCGCCAAAAACGAAGATTTGGAGGCCCGGTCCCGCCGCAACAACCTCCGAATTACTGGAATACCGGAGACAACAGCGATCGCAAAGATGGAGACCTACGTGGCAGATCTGCTCCACGAACTATTTAACCCACACCTTTCTTCAGTCTTCGCAGTGCAGAGAGCGCACCGCGCTCTGGGCCCCAGGCCGCTAGTCGGTGCTGCCCCCAGACCCATCTTGGCCAAGATCCTGAATTATCAAGACCGAGACGCTGTCCTGCGCCTCGCCCGGGGTAGGGGGTCGATTACACATGGAGACAACACCATCTCCTTTTACCCAGACTTTACCCCGGCTGTGCAAGCGGCGAGGCGGGAGTTCCTCCAGGCTAAGCGTCTCCTCCTACAGGCCCAGATCCCATACGCACTTCTCTATCCCGCAAAACTCAAAGTCACTTATGACGGGTCTGCTCATTTCTTCACGGATGCTAAATCCGCCCTCAAATTTGCAAAACATATTAGTGGGAAGGCATCCAGACAACATACCAAAGGGACAGCTACAGCTGAAAATAGTTTAAGCGACAATGACTGAAAAAGAACATGATCCCAATGTCCTTCTGGTTCGAGCTGCGATGGCTCCTGTTGAAATGGTTTGGTATATGTTTGTTGGAGCTGGGAGGTGGGGTTTACTTCTATGTATGTTATAACCGGTCTCTAATATGTAGCCCTGACACAGATGCTCACTAGTTCTGGGTACAACACTTCTATCTATACAGTATACTGAGTCTTTCTGAGACTAACTGAACTTTTATAGGCTTGGTATCCGCGAGGTGACTGCACACCTACTCTACAAACTTTAGTGGGTTTGGGTGTTTAGTTTATTCTGCTGCGGGGAGATAGGTAAGGCTCGCCGAAATGTTCTTGGCCACCCTGAGTAATCGGGGGAGTATGCCAGCGGTACTACGCCCCCATGGGAGAGCTCCCACTAGTTGTTGTAGTCTTTAGGCTGTTTGGGATGGGTATTCTGCAACCTGATTGGGGGGTTGGAGTGGGTGGCGGGATGGGGGTTGGGAATGTTTTGTTGTTTGCCAGATCTATGCTTTTCAATTTTCAGGTCGATTGCCTTGTGAAACTGTCTATGCCATTATGTTTTGTTGCTTCTGTTTCGCTGCACTGTGTTGGTATAGACACCCTATGACTTCTTTAAACTTTCTTACCTGGAACATCCGAGGGTTAAATGATGGTAGGAAGACCAGATTAGTACATTCCTATTTGCTTAGACACCACATTGATATTTGCATGCTACAGGAGACACATCTCAGTATTCCCTCTTCCCCTAGATTGAGACATAATAGATGGGGATCGGTTTACTCCGCTATTTATTCTAATTACTCTAGAGGAGTTGCTGTGCTGATCAGAAGCGGTCTGGATTGGAAAGCAGGTGAACTACAACTAGACTCAGAAGGTAGATACGCAATAATACAGGGTACCCTGGGGGGTAATCCAATGGTGTTGGTTGCGGTATATGGCCCCAATGCTGACTCCCCTCAGTTTTTTCAAAGTGTATGGGCTAAGGTGAGAGCGACAAACTGTGACACTATTATTTGGGGAGGGGACTTCAATGCCATCCTTGATGACGAGCTAGATAGGAAAGGGGTGTCTAGAACACTACACCCATCAGCTAGTGCTACACTGCAGGCCATACTGTCGGACGGGGATTTAGTGGACATTTGGAGACGCCCTCACCCGACGGTTAAAGTAGGAACATGTATTTCAGAATATCATAAAGCGTGGTCACGTTTAGACTATTGGTTAGTTTCCCGGTATTTGGTTACGTGGACGAAGGAGGCCTTGCATCTTCCCCGGTCTCTATCAGATCATGCACCCTGTCTCCTGCGCTTGGAACTACCGCATTCAATTCCGCGGATGTACACCTGGAGGCTGCCGCAGGAAGCCCTCTTAGATGAGGCTTTTAAGGAGGAGATTAGGGGAGACATAAATGATTATTTTTCCCTTAACATGGGCTCTGTGGACACTGCTGCTTCATTGTGGGAAGCTTTTAAAACTGTAGTAAGAGGGAACTGTATAGCCCGACAGGCGGGGGTGTTGAGTGCCATCCGAGGGACACTTGATTCACTCAAAAAGCAGATCAGGGAACTGGAATCACAATTCTACTCCTCCGGTGAGCCCACGACGCTGGCAACGCTGAAAGAAAAGTTGCTCGAATTTGAAGAAGAGGCACACCAAGAAGTTAAATTCCTAGGTAAACATGCCCAGGCTAGGAGATATGGGGAGGGAGACAGGCCCGGAAGAACATTGGCGGCAATGCTCCGCGCCCCACGGTCTACAGCTTTTGTTACTGAGTTGAAAACTGCTGACCGGTCGGTAATTAGAGGTCAGAAAGATATACTTGATGAGTTTTCCGGCTTTTATTCTAGGCTCTACACCACTACACAGTGCTCCAGCCCCGAAGGCCAGTTGCCATTCCTCGATTCCCTAGAACTGCTCTGGCTGAGTCAAAGACACAGGGACTATCTGGATTTCCCCTTTACAGTGGAAGATGTGGCTCAGGTCATAAAAAGCTTGCCATTAAACCACCGCCTTTTATAAAACCTATGTTGAGGAACTAGCGCCCCGCTTATTCGAGCTATTTGAGGAAGCCTGCGAGTCTGGTGTCCTTCCACCGTCAATGCGTGAGGCGATAATAATTACCCTGTTAAAACCTGGGAAGCCAGAAGATGAACTAGATTCCTATAGGCCGCTATCCTTAATAAATGTAGATGTAAAGATCTTGGCTAAACTGATTGCGAATAGGCTGCAGCCTCTGCTCCCACTGGTTGCTCGCCCAGATCAATCGGGGTTTATCCCTGGGAGATCAACATCCCAAAATCTCAGGACTTTATTCTCAGTATTACATTACTTGCATCCCGAGGTACAAGCGGCCGCTGTATTTTTAGACGCTACAAAGGCGTTTGATACTTTAGAGTGGCAATACCTTTTTGCAATCCTGGGTCGGAGGGGCTTTAGTCCGTTATTTATAAATCTAATAGTCTACTCTATACTCAACCGCTGGCACGTGTGAGAGTGAATGGTCTCCTTTCGGCTCCCTTTGATATCTCGCGAGGCACGAGGCTGGGATGCCCACTATCCCCTCTACTTTTTGCGATTGCGATGGAACCACTCGCAGCCCGCATCCGGCAACATCACACCGCTAAAGGGATTGGGTTTAATGTTCGTAGTCTCTTAATCTCATTATATGCCGACGACGTCACTTTATATGTGTCTGATCCGGCGTCAAATCTGGATCCGTTATTGAGGGAATTTATTAAATTCGGTGGCCTTTCAGGTATTTCGATCAACTGGGCTAAATCTGTTATTTTCCCTTTGACTGACACCACTGTCCAAGCCCCCTCTGAGTTCCCTCTTCAATGGACGATGGAGCCTGTGAAGTATTTAGGTATATGGATCAGCAGGGATATACAGGCCCTATGGAACATGAATTATGGACGCGCCATAACCTGGCTGCAAGAGAAGGCCACCGCGTGGGCTGGGCTCCCGCTCTCTTTAGCCGGGAGGATAGCATTGGTTAAGATGGAGGTATTGCTGAAATTCCTTTATTTATTTGTTAATATTCCTCTTCCCCTTACCCAAGCCTTTTTTAAAACCCTACGGTCCCTGTTGATCTCCCTGGTATGGGCGGGTGGACAGGCAAGAATTTCGTGGGATCTATTAACACTTCCTTTGCATCAGCGTGGACTGGGGGCTCCGGACATGCAATTGTATGCATGGAGCGCACAAGCTCAGTTCTTGCACTACTGGGTTCACCCCACTCCTTTTCAGCCTCATGTGGCTGTGGAGACGGACGTTGCAGTGCCCCTTCCCCTACAGGTTGCCCTAGTTCAGGCTTACAGACACCCTAGGGAAGATATAGACACAGTGGAGACCCTACGTTGGGCCTGGAACGAGTTGCGGAAGAGAGCCGGCGCTCCCATCCTATATGCCCCGTCCATGCCCCTAGCACATAACCCAATGCTGTTCCCCACAGGAGACGACATTGGCAAGGACCTGGCACACAAAATGAATCTACACAGTTTCGCAGACCTCTATCCAGAGGGGTCGTTCCGACCACCCCCGACGGCTGTGGAGGATCGGCAGGTGTCTTTCCCTGAATTATTCGCATATCATAAAATTAGGGCAGTGTGTCGGTCTTTACATGACACTTTCCCGGATGCTCCGCCCACCCTAAGCGCCTAGAAAACGTACTTAAATCAGCTTCCCCTCGCCGACTCATCACCAGGATATATAACCACATGCAGATATCAGCTCCTTTGACGAAGGCCCGGGCACTAATGGCGTGGAATGAAGACCTTCAGCCCCCTCTCACGGAAGACCAGTGGCTTTATTGCTGCAGCCAACTCACAGCACTCTCCCCTAATTACAAACTTCGTTTAATCCATTTTAAATTCCTGCACAGATTTTATAGGACACCTGCCACTTTGCATCATATAGGTCTAAAAGAAGACGACAGTTGCTGGAGATGCGGTATTGCTCCTGCTGGTTTCTTACATATTGCATGGGACTGGCCGAGGTTGGAAATGTATTGGTCCAATGTGTTTGATATAATACACCAAATAACTGGGCTGGTTGGAGATCCTAATCCTATACAGGGGCTGTTGGGGTATGTTAAGGACACACCTGTTAAGGTTAGAAAGCTACACGCCTTACTACTCCTATTCGCAAAAAGACGGGTTGCCATTCACTGGGGAAGTAGGAAGGTTCCATCAAAAAATGATTGGATAAAAGATGTAACCTTTGGCCACTCTCAATTGACCACTTTTTGGGAGCTGATGCCTTCCACATCTCGGCCCAAGGACATTTGGGAACCCTTTGTTGTGTGGGCCCGCGAACATCAAGAAACAACCGTAGACACAGCGACACAGGAGTAGCCTGGAGGGGGATCGAGTTGGGATGTGGTGCACCATTTGGGGGAAAGGTAAACATGCGGCTGCACATTGTTATACTGCATTCCCTACGAATCCTACAGATATGGATGAGACGTGTCTTGTAGCGGACTATTACATGGGAAATTAGTGTTCCACCCTCTATCATGGAAAATACCTACCTTGTTATTGGGACTATGTGAAGGAGCGAATATGTATACAAGTATAATTGTAATTCACATGATGGTGTTCTGTAACGATGCCCCTGTATTGAATAGCAACTGACTGGCTGTTTATACAATTTGTTGTATTGTTTTAAATACCAATAAATAAAATTTTAAAAAAAGAAAGAAAAAAAACTTCTACTAAAATGAGGAATTACTTGCTGTGTGCATACAAAAAATTAGAAATATCTCTGGGCGTAAACTGTGTAGGGCCAAAAATAATTTCCAGGCAAGCGCAACATCGAGAAACTACTCATTCTCTCAGGATGACGGTTGAAGTGTGCAGCGCGGACTTCACGCATACGTGTTAGCTTCTTTAGCAGTGCTCGCGTTGAAGGGAAACAACTAGAAGGTTAGTTACAGTTCCTTGGAATTGCACCCGCCATGTTGGATTCCTCTATAATTGATGTATTGAGTATCTTTATAAGACAACCTAAAAACATCTTTAAACCTGGGTGGTGAAGTATTCACTGTGGTTATTTTTTACATTTACACATTGTCGTTTTGCTTGCACAGTTTAACCTCTCTGTTTTAATCATGGCAATTTCATTCCTGACAGTACCTCCATCCAAAATGCCTCCTTCTAGTCTTGGTTTGTTAGGAAATATATTGTGAAATTGTCTCACTAGTCTCTGGGGCATGCACATTGGAAAGGGGTTCCCATGATCTTTCCTCTGACCCAAAACCTTGTTATTCATTTAAATAAAACAATTTCCCTCTCACAAATTTCGAATCCAATATCCGACTTACTTCAAACTTATCTTCAGAATTCACTCTTATAGGAGTTGGTGAAGGATTTACTCTCAGATCTGGGAGTCTCTTCTTTTGTAGAGAGATATGGAAAACTGACTGTATCTTCAGTTGGGAAGGCAATTTCAATCTGACTGCTACTGGATTGACCATCGGGACCCAAAATCTAGGATGGAACTTTCTTTTTCCTCTTAAATGCAAGTGTCGGGTAGATAACCAAACTTTTTCACCCTTAGAGTAATTTGTGTTTTGTCTTCTCTTTTTTCAGCATGTTTCTTATAGACAGCCTTAGTTTTTAGTAAGTTTTTGCCAATTAATTTGTAAGCATTCTTTATTTCATTTACTAGGGTACTAACAGCTGGGACTTATCTTCCTTACCTAAAAAACATTGGGATGTCTACCATATTTCAAGTAAAATGGAGAATAACCTGTTGATGCATGGGTAGCGTTGTTATAAGCAAATTCTGCAGTCCAGATTAAATCGGGCCACTCTCCCTCTTGATCTAATAGATAAAGCCATAAATATTTTTCTAACTCCTGTTTAACTCTTTCTGATTGTCCAACAGCTTCTGGGTGGTAACTGGTGGAGCATCGTGAGTCTGTTCCTAGTTTGTTCGTAAATGCCTTCCAAGAATGAGACACAAATTGAGTTACTCGATCAGAAATTACCACCATGGGTATACCATGTGTTCTCACTACATGTTGAATAAATAGCTGAGCCAGCTGCAGAGCTCGAGGAACTGTCTTTTAGGGAATAAAGTGACTAATTTTTGAGAAGGTGTTCACAAAAACTAGTATTGTGTTATAACCCTGACTGGAAAGAAGGTCCACAGTTAGACCCATGGTAATTGTATACAAGGGGTATAGTGCTGTTGGAAGGAGTTGGAGAAGCCCTTGAGGTGCTTGTCTACTCTTTTATAAATTTTTCACTAGTGGAAATGTATTGTCTTATTGGAGCGTCCATGGCAAGCCACCAAAAATGTCTCTTTATAAACTCAGCAGTCTTTTTATCTCTCTTGTTTTTCCGCCAGAAGATCATCATCATAAGGCCAATTCCTGCAACATCTGCTCCATTGATAAGGACGTGTGTACGCCCTTCTTCAAATTTGAATACTGTGTTATACAATAACATTTTTCAATTGGAATTATTGGCTACTCCTCACACACTTTAGAACCTAATTTTGTACTTAATCTGTAAAGTGCGTCTGCTTTCCCATTGGCAGATCTTGGTCGATAAGTGATTACAAAATTGCAAATGGGCAAAATATAATGACCATCTCATTTGTCAAGGCATTACGGTACGGGCTGACTTTAGGACCCGAAGGTTTCTATGGTCTGTAAACACGGTTACCACATGTTGAGCTCCCAACAAATAAGGCTTCCATTCTTGAAATGTATCCTTGACAGCTAGTAATCCTTATCCACAATGGCGTCGTTAATTTTGGGTGGAGTTAGCTTTTTGAATGAGATGCCACTGGATGAAGCTGTCCCGTAGTTATATGCCATTGAGAGAGAATTCCTCCAATAGCGGAGTGCAACGCATCTGCTTCTACATATAAAGGTGCTTCTGGATCTGGATGTCATATACTTGCAGCAGATGTAAAAGCTTCTTTTAAGAAATTGAAGACTGCTTCAGCCTCTTGGGTCCAGTTGAATCTGACTCCTTTCTTCAAAAGATAACTTATAGGGCTGATCGAGTGTAAAAAACCAACAATGAATCTTATGTAAAAGTTTACAAAGCCAATAAAGCTCTGCAAATCTTACACACATTGTGAGTGGGCCAACTTCGGTTTACGTCAACCTTTGCTGGATCCATAGAAACACCTTCTGGAGAGAGTACAGACCCAGACACTCCACTTCTTCAACATGGAAGAATTTTTTTCCAACTTTACATATAAATGATTTTCTTGCAGTCTCCACAAAGCAAATCTCACATGTTGAATGTCTGAGAAATGTATAACATTGTCTATATAAACAATAACTTTGTCCAGTAATTCCCTCAAAACATCGTTCACAAAGTGTTGAAAGGCAGCAGAAGCATTGGTTAGCCAGTAGGGCATAACTTGATATTCATAAAGCCTATAGCGAGTACGAAAGGCTGTTTTCCACTCCTCTCCTTCTGCCACTCTTATTAAGTGGTCGGCCCTTCTTAAGTTTAAGTTGGTGTAAATCTTTGTTCCTTTCACTTGGTCCAATAGCACCGAGATTAATGGTAAAGGGTATCTGTGTTTAATAGTTACTTGATTCAAGGCTCTGTAGTTAATGTATGTTCTGAGCTCTTCATTCTTTTTTAAGCAAAACATAAGGGTGATGATACTGCTGATTCAGAGGGGCGAATAAATCCATTGGCCAGATACCTGTCTAGATATTCTTTGAGATTTTGTTTTCTTTCTCTGTTACTGCATATCTTCTACTGCATGGAAAGTAAGCTCCGGGCTCCAGTTCAATTTTACAATCGTATGATCTATGTGGAGGTAACTTCTCTGCATCTTTTCCAACAAATACTGCTGCCACGCCTTTATACTCTATTGGAATTTTCCTAGTCTCTGTCACACAAATCATACTTAATTGTTCTGCAAAATTAGAATCCTGAGACTTTCCTAATTTGTTTTCCTCATTCTGAAAACAATGTTCTAGACAATAGCTTGAGTGCATGGTTATGGTTCTCTTTTCCCAGTCTATGGTGGGATTATAGTCGGTAAGCCAGGACAATCCTAAAATGAATTCTAATTCGGAAGTGTCCATCAGGTTACATGTCATCAACTCATGCTTCCTCTTCAAACCAATTAGCTCAATGAGTTCTGTTTCATCTGTGATTGGGTCTGAGGTAAGATTTGTACCATCAACTGCTCAAACTATGCCTTGATTTTCTTAATGAAACGTATTCTCATTTTATGGCATATTACATTTTACAGAAATTTCCTGTGGCTCCTCAATCTATCATGACAGATTATTTAAATATTTCTGTATTCCCAAACTTCATCATTAGGGAAATAATATGAGGAAAAGCAGATTGTAAATTGTTGGCGACTTGCTGGTTTTCTGGAGTTATCTTTTTTACATCTATCATCAGAGCAATCCCTCTTACTGATGGAGCCTCTCTTTTAACGACTGATTGGATTTTGGTTTCTTCGGGCAGTCTCTAACAAAATGTCCTGCCAGCCCACAGTACATGCAAAGATTCCCGGATCTTCGCTTCTCCTTTTCTTCCTTAGATAATGGGCCCAAGTAGACCCAATTTGCATGGGTTCTTGACCCTATTTTATTTTATTGTTTTCCAATCTCATTCTATCAAATCATAGTGGAATTCAGCAAAGATCCCTTTTTTTAGTTCTAAGTTCATTTAATCCATTGGTCAATTTGTAAGACTAACTCCTTTAGTTCTGATACTTCCGTTGGTCTTTTTGGGATCTGTGCCAATGCATCCTTCAGTTCATCTTTAAGACCTCTGTCAAATATTGCTGCCCTCTTAGATTCTGGCCATTCAGTTTCCACAATCGACTTATTAAATTGTGCCAGGTAAGATATCAAATCTTTATTTCCTTGTTTTAACTCCAGTAGTTTGTTATCAGTAGCCTGTGTCACAGATCTCCTGTCAAATATTCGAAGAAATTCTGATTTAAACTTCTCAAAACCATACAAATTTAGATCATTTTGATTGATCAAAGACCTAGGGTCTGATTACGATCTTGGCGGATCGTCACAAACGTGATGGATATCCCGTCCGCCGTATTACAAGTTCCATAGGATATGCTGTATTTGTAATAGGATGGATGGGATATTCATCATGTTTGTGACGGAGTAACCCTGTCTGCCAAGATCGTAATAAGGCCCATAGACCAAGCGGCTGCATCAGCACTCAAGTAAGACAATACAAAGGCCACCTATGATTAATTTTTCAAGAAAACTATGGGTCCAAATAGAGAATGTAGAGAACACTGTGTTAAAAAAATATGTGCCTTACGGGGTCCCCACTAAATAATTCTGGAGGGTCAAAAGGAATAATAGTGGATATTGCATGGATAACTTGGGTGGAAAGTTCTGACTTCTGAGATGTCAAGGGTTTCTTTAGTGAATCATCTCCTCTAGGCAAAGGACTAGTTCCTGATACTAACACACCTATGTTTTGCAGGCAGTTATGAGTTTCCTGTTGAGCCTTTTAAATCTCTTCTCTTAAGATGTTATTTTCTTTTATGTTATTATCTAATTACTTTTGGATATTCTCCAAAATTGCCACTATGGTCTTAACATCTAGGCCTTTGCTATTCTGCTCAGGTGGATTCTAATAAAATGGCACTTCAATCTGTCAGACTAACCTTGTTCCCACAATCTCCACTGGAACAGAGGAACAGAAGATAAACTCCCAATGCCTCTCCACAGTTACGTGCACCAGAATTGTCTTTATAAGTCCTATGCTATGCACCCACAGGGGGGAACAGGATAAAGAGGGAGTGCCTTAGAAGATGGTGATGCTAATTCTTGGAATCATCTAGTTCTTCACCTTATCTATGTTTCATTCTCTCGCTGAGTATATATTCTAGAATGTGGAGAGTTGAAGATGTGGTGCATCTTCAATTAAACACAAACATTTATGTACGATCACATAATTGGCATTTAACATATGCAATACATTTATAATTAAATCCTCAACAATGTCTATTCTTTCTCTTCTAAATAACACCTATTTAACAATACCTATTTTCCTCTGAGGATTAGCTTCTCTCTGGATATTTGTAGAACAAATAAGGAAATGCCTCTTCTAAAACTTAGAAGAATCCTCCAACTTATGTATTCACATCAACGTCTTTAGCATTATAAAAGTCTCTCACAGATCCAAAATTTTTCTGATGTCTCCTTATTATTGACTTTGCTGAATTACTGATGAGTCACTGACCTCTTGTTCTCTTTGGTACTCTTTATAACTCACTTAGGGCCATATGTACAGAACATTAGTGAATTGTTATTCAGTTGCAAACTGAATATCGGTCACTCAATCGTAAAAATTGAATTTATAGGACCCATTTGCAGTCCTCAAGTTAGTGTTTCAAATGGTTTCCTATTCGGTAATTTAGCAACTCCAAATAGCTAATCGCAAATAAGAAATTGTTATTTGCAAATCGCTTTTCTTATATCCGTCACAGTAGCAAATAGTGACTAGTCGCAAAAACAGCAAATTGCACATGCAATTTACCACCACCTCTACCCAGATGGTAATCATGTGCAAACTATTTAAAGTGGCCCAGAATGCATTAGAGATTTTCCAAAATGGCTGCTTTGTATGCCATGGCATGGAGAATAAATATTTAGGCTGGATTGCAAGGATTTTCAGACCGACGGTTACACTGTTTACACAAACAGAGTAGGAGATATACATCAAGTATTGGCTAAGTAGTGAAGTAATCCTACATCTAATTGCTGATTTAAAGCCTCAGCTTGAGACAAATACCTTATGTAGTAAGGCTATCTCCACTCATGTGCATGTGTTAAGCAGCTTGCATCTATTAGTAATTGGTAGCTCTCAAAGTGTGATTGCAGCAGCTGGTGGTGTGTCCCAGGGTATGCAGACAGAATATCGAGTTGGAAATGTCGATCTACAGAAATATCGAGTTTGAAATATCGTGATACAGAAATATCGACAGCAAGAATATCGTGGTCAATAATATCGAGCTTGAGGTAAGAAATATTGTTTTTAAAAATATTGAAGTCATTAATATCATTTGCAAAAATATAGGGGCCGATTACGATGGCGGAAGGATCGTCACCGCCAGCCCGGCGGTGGCGATCCTTCCGTCAATTGACAGCAATTTTCCCACCGCCGAATTACGATGGCGGTGGGAATTGCTTGAGGACCGCAGCGGTCGCAAAGACCGTCCGCCACGGAACCGCCACAGGCAATCGTTACGATTACCTGGCAGAGCGGCCAGCATGCTTAAAATGGTGGCGGAGCCTAGCAGGCTCCGTCCGCCGAATTACGATGCTGGCGGAAGCCAGCCTTTCCGTGGCAGGTAAACCGCCATTGAAAGGCTGGCGGGGATTGGATTCGGGGGCCCGTTGCGGGCCCCCCTTGTGTTGGGGGGAGGTGTATGTGCACTGGTGGGGTACCCATGGTACCCCCCCTGCATTTCAGTGGTGCCTGCCACGTAGTGCAGTGAAATGCACAACACGCATTTTCAACATTGCGGCGGGTGCTGCTGTCAGCAGCAACCACCGCAATGTTAATATGCAAGATGCATCCGCCACAGTGGCGGTCGGATCCTAATCCGGTGAGTGGGACCGCCGCATGTATGGCGGACGGTCCTGGTTTACACCAGGATGGCGGACGGACTCCAGTCCGTCCGCCATCCTAATGAGCCCCATAGTTGTTAAAAATATCGTTGTTTTAGTTAGTGTTATGTATTTTAAATGTATGTGCTCTACTTTTTTGTCTAAGTATTGCCTTTGTTTTTTAATATATGTGTTAAAATTTTAGTAGTTATTAATTTTATTTTAATCTAATTTTGCGTTTTAGTTCCGTAGCGGGTTGTGGGTTTATAGAGTGGGAAGTAATTTAAATATAATAAATTAAATATTAATTTGTATTTATTAGTATTTATTTAATTTATATTTTATAGTGTTAATTGTGGGAAATAATTTATTATTAATTAATTAATAATTGGTTGTTAATTTTTATTAAGTAATTAATTGGTAAATATGTTAATTGTATCATTTTTGTAGGAGCGTGTTGTGGGTTTATAGGGGAATTGGGTGGGAAGTAATTTAATTATAATCAAATTATTATTTTTTATTAATGAATATTTATTTAATTAATATTTTATACTGTTAATTGTGGGAATTAATTTATTAATAATTATTTATTAATTTGTTGTTAATTATTATTAATTAATTGGTAATTATGTTAATTGTGTCATTATTTTAGGAGCAGGTTGTGGGTTGATAGGGGAATAGGGTGGGAAGTATTTTAATGTTAATAAATATATTAATATTTATTATATAATTATGTAATTTTATTTTATAGTGTTAATTGTGAGAATTAATTTATTAATAATTGTTTATAATTTTCTTGTTAATTATTATTAATTAATTGATTAATTGTTAATTAATTATGTTAATTGTGTCGTGTTTTAAGAAATTGGTGGTGGGATTTATAGGGGAAAAGGGTGGGAGGTAATTTATTTATAATTAACTAATTAATTGTTAAATAATGCTAATTAATTAATTAAAATTTAAATATGGCAATTGTGTAATTAATTTGATGTGTTAGTTGTGGGGATTATAGCGGTAAATGGTGGGAAGTAAATTTTTTTAAATTAATTAATGATTTGTGGTTAATTTATATTCATTTATTAATGTAAAATGAGTTATGGAAATTGTGTAATTATTTTTAGGTGTGTGTTGTGGTGTTTATTGGGGTAGAGGGTGGAAAGTAATTTAGTTTAAGTTAATTAATAATTACTTGAACATTAATATTCATTTATTAATAGATACAGATTTTTGCTAATTGTTTATTTTTATTTTGTTTGTGGTTTTTGGTTTTATAGGGCTAACGTTTGATTAGTACATTAATTTTATCTGTTTTAATGTCTCCTTTTAATTAATAATATTTGTTTAATTGATAATTAATTGTGTTAATTATGGAGTACACTTTATTTTTAAATTTAGATGTGTGGTGTAAACTGTGTGGTGTTATAGGTTAGGATTTTTTTTAAATTAAATTTATGTAATAGTTAATGTTTTTGATTATAAATAATTTCTATTACAAAATAGTTATTTGTTTGTAAATAGTTTTTAAATTAAAAAAATTAATCTGTATATAATTTTTAGAATTTTTTAACATAATATGTTTCTATCTTTTGTAATTTTTTATATATGTTTCGATTTTTTGTTTGTTATTATTTTTTGAGTTGTAGTTGATATTTTGTTTGTTTTTAAATTTGAATTGTCTTCAGTGGGAATAGTAATTTTTACCCCTCCGCTATCCAACACTTTCCCTACTGTTGCATTAGCTGGAGTGGGAATAGCAATTTATACCCACGGACTGTACCTACTTCATTTGTGTGGATTTCTATCCATACCATCACGGGGGTTTTAGGGCATATCCCCTGACCTGGTTTGCACCGTTCACACTCCTAGTATAACATAAACTCAGCGCGAATTAGCTTGAGCGCCATTATTCCTGTCAATACTAAAAACCCCACACTGATACAAGCAATTTATACCCCTCCGCTATCCAACACTTTCCCTACTGTTGCACTCACTGGAGTGGGAATAGTAAATTATTCCCATTTGCTATCAAAAACTTTCCCTACTATTGCATTCACTGGAGTGGGAATAGTAATTTTTACCTCTCTGCCATCCAACACTTTCCCTACTGTTGCACTCGCTGGAGTGGGAATAGAATTTTTTACCCCTCTGCTATCCAACACTTTCCCTACTGTTCCACTCGCTGGAGTGGGAATACTAATTTTTACCCCTTCGCTATCCAACACTTTCCCTACTGTTGCACTCATTGGAGTGGGAATAGTAAATTATTCCCCTCCGCTATCCAACACTTTTGCTACTATTGCATTCACTGGAGTGGGAATAGTAATTTTTACCTCTCCGCTATCCAACACTTTCCCTACTTTTGCACTTGCTGGAGTGGGAATAGTAATTTTTACCCCTCCGCTATCCAACACTTTCCCTACTGTTTCACTCGCTGGAGTGGGAATAGTAATTTTTTCCATGTCGCTATCCTACACTTTCCCTACTGTTGCACTCGCTGGAGTGGGAATAGTAAATTATTCCCCTCCGCTATCCAACACTTTCTCTACTGTTTCACTCGCTGGAGTGGGAATAGTAATTTTTTCCCCTTCACTATCCAACACTTTCCCTACTGTTGCACACACTGGAGTGGGAATAGTAAATTATTCACCTCTGCTATCCAACACTTTCCCTACTGTTGCACTTAATGTAGTGCAAAATGTAGGTTTAAAAAATATTCAATATTTATAAAAATACACTTTTTAAATTAGTTTTTATGTTACAGGTGTATGTATATATATTTATTTATATTTTTTTAAAATATATTTATAACATTTTATAAATAATTAAAATTATTATTTATTAATTGTTTTCAAGTAAATATATATATTATATTTTATATGTTTGTTTAATTTTTTAACAATTAAATTTCTTACTTGTATTTTGTATAATTTACTAATAAATCTAAATAATTTTTTTAAATTTATATTTATTATTTAATTTATTTAACATTATTTTTTAGACATAAAAATACGATATTTTGTACATCGATATTTTTTACAACAATATTTTTTCTCTCGATATTTTTGTACTTAGCATTATAAAGATAGGAGGTCGATATTTTTGACAATGATATTTATGTCCCGATATTTGTGTAGGTCGATATTGTGGTGGTCGATATTTTGTCAGTGATCCGTGTCTCAGAGTTCACTCTTGTGAATTTTCCGTGTATTCCTTGATTCAATGTTAATGCAAATCAATACCTACATATATTTGCCTGGAAATGACCATAAACTGCATACAGCAAGCTTCATTTTTACAGGATAGCAAAATTCCTAAATGTCAACGGATGTGTAGATGGTGTCAATCTGCCCACCCTCCACCATAGAATATTTATTCTGTAACAGGAAAACTACTCATTCTATGAATATACAAGTTCTGTTTGATACAAAGCATGTGATCGTAGACATGGTAGCACTTTTTCCTGGGAGCACCCATGATTCATTCATTTTCAGACACAGTGGCATCCTTGCAAGGCTTCAAAGTGGAGAGTTCGATGATGCATACATTTTAGGCAATAAGCCGATGTTATTTTTTTACATAAAAGAACATCTTTTCTAAATGTGACGTGTAATAATATACATTGCTATTTCAGGTGATAGTGTATATGCCATACTCCCCAGGATAATGACTTCATACATGAATCCATCCACAAGCAGTGAGCGTCGCTACAATGTGGCACATAGGAAAACCAGAAGTATGATGGAGCGCACATTTGGAATCCTGAAAAGTTCATTCAGATACCTGCACAAGAGTGGTGGTGCTCTACAGTACTCTCCTGACATCTGCTGCAAGATTGTGTCGTGATTGTCAGTAGCACAAGACAGACAAAAGCCACTAACCTCCTTTTAGCAGCCAGCAGGGACGATGACCTGTAGAGAAGCCTCCCTACTCCCCTGAGCGCAACTCCCCACAGTGTAATGGACACAACTATGAAAGACAGCACCCTGGGGAAAAGGGAAGGGGATAAAATAACAAAATGTGCTGCCGTGAATACTTGATTCCTAGGTCTGGTCTAAGGTATCTGTATTTTCTCCTTTATTGCACCTCACTGCAACGGGGGGGGGAACAAAGAGAGAAATCAAGCATGAAAAGAATCCGCACAATCACACAATTTCAGTCAACTGATATAAGACATACGATTCACTCACAAGGAGCCCTGCCGCAGCTGTGGAATAATAAGGTCAATATTCCTTCAGAGAGAGTAAACGATTTTCAATTAAATGTTAAGAACTGCAAAAAACAATTAGGACCGCAGCATCACCACGGAGCGATTCCTTCCAGCAGTTAATCCTCACAGCTAGAATACACCATAGTTCCGCAAACAAACAAAAGCTGCTTCCAAATACTCAAAATATAATTAGGGTGAAAACAGCACTCTCAGCCACTGCTTCACGCAAAAACAAGGACGCGCTGTGTATTAATTACCAGCACGAGTCCTTACTCCACAGGGAATACCTCAAGACTAAGGTTTGCTCAATCGCACGATACCTGTGACTGTTCTCGCTCCCAAAGGAAAGGCAATCCGGAGTGAAACACACAAGAGTCTCTCATGCGGAATCCCCGGACCGCGCTACAATATCCACGAACAAAAACCAACGAAGATTGCAGCGTTTCCCAAATCTCCTCCGGCGGGAAGGAAAGCGTCCGCACACGTGGGAAACTTGATTCACAATGTCAAGCACCTTCCCATCACGGAGGAGGTGCTTATATGGAGGCGTTTCTCGACCTGGTTGTTCTGTTTGTTCCGGCGAGTTCCCGCTGCCTTCTGGGAGTTGTAGTGCAGCGGGCTCCTCTTCCATTTATACCCATTCCCATTCACACAGGTGGGCCTACTGTGGTGTAGCTGTGCCGGATTGGACCCTATACTGCTCAGAATCGTGACAGATTGTTGCAACATGTGCAATCCTTCACAATGTAGCAACACACAGAGGTTTAAATGTTTCTGTATCAGACTCTGAAACTGATGAAGATGAAGAACAGCTACCACGATGTCTGCAATATGATGAATTGAGAGCAGCAGAGGGTATAAGGCTCTGTGCCAACATTACTGAGAATTATTATTCCAGGTGAGAGAATTCTTGACAAACTAATACTAAATAAAATTCAAAAAAATGTGTGCAGGTAATAAAAAAATAACCTAATCCTACTGTTTTCTAGGGTTGAAAGAATAGAAAAGGACATTACTTCAAGTCGCCAGTGGAATTTAAACATAATGTGACCTATGGGTAATGACAAACAGGACAATCAACATAAGCAAAATCAAATCAAATACCAGCATTTGTAAAGCGCGCAGCTACCTCGGCGAGGTGTCCTGGCGCTGGGGGCCGTTGGGAAGATTAAGCGAGCTATTGCCCAGAGTCACAAGGTGCTGGGCAAACCTGCCGCCGGCACCGAACCGCGAGCCCCCGTGTTCCGGAGTCAGCCGCCCTGGCCGCTGCACCACACCTCTTCCCTAAGCACATTTGTATCAGACTATGACTTTCTTTTGGCAAGACCAGAAGTGCTGGCACCCAGATTTTCACCTCCAGGAATGTGATGCCTGGTACCACGCACACTCATGGTCACTGACAGATATACTACTCCTCGATCTCAGGAGGTACCTGACTGACACCTGTTATCGGAGTGGTTTGCAAGATCTCAACAGCATTTGTGATCTGTACCAGTCCAAGAGCCACATCTCCACTGTAGTGTCCCATTTCAACTTGGAGGTTGACAGTACATCTTGATAACACAGATGTTGGTTGCATGCACAAGTTTATTTATTGCTCTTATTAAGCCATCTATGTGGGCAGACTGCTGACGAGCCCTACGCCTGTGTTGTACATGGTCTGCATTAATATCTAGACGTATGGTCTTCACAGCTTCTGTCAGATTATCAATAATATCATTTCATTTCAAGACCGGAGGCTACCATTATGCATTAAAACACTTTATTGCCACTCCTGCAGCACCTTTAAAGAATCTTCAAGCCAAACAGTTCCCAACTAGAACCAGAACACAGTAGTCCAGAAATAGTCCCTTCACAGATCAGTCATCCTCTTTTAAATGCTGTTCCTGACGAGATAAGTACTTCTTACATTGCTATGTTTTACATTGTTAACATATTTCAGTGTGTGTAATTATATCTGGGATTGGTTATGGTTTAGAGGCTTCTAATTTATAGAAGCTGAGGTTTATAGGATTAGTTCATAGAAAAGGAAGGCGCACTCTGGTTGCAGTCACTTCAAAAACACGTGTAGTGCCAAAAATCATCTCTTTATTGATATTGCTTTAACTGTAAAATAGGCACACAGCCAACGCGTTTCGTTCCCTTGTGCCAGGGGAACTTCGTCAGGGCTAAATCAAGGTTGAATGAAACACCCCTTGACAATCATGTGGGTGTTGAAACGCCCGATTAAGGCTCTCTGGTACAGTCAAGATAGAAGATATTTCAATCTAAACAAGTGTAGAAAGACATCTGGTAGTGTAAAAGAAAACCAATCCAGTGTCCACATCAATATCAAATGAACAGCAGTCGTTTCAGACAAAGGTAACAAGGTCTTCTCACTCTGTACACGACAACCGCACAGCGTGATAACTTGCGGAATATCTTCTATCTTGACTGTACCAGAGAGCCTTAATCGGGCGTTTCAACACCCACATGATGATGAGATGATTTTTGGCACTACACGTGTTTTTGAAGTGACTGCAATCAGAGTGCGCCTTCCTTTTCTATGAACTTTGTTGCCTGTTTGACATCCTTCAGCAGCGGATGTCGGAAGTAGCTGCACTCGCAAGATATTCTTGGAACTGTTGGAATTTAAGTGCTCGACCTTTGTCAGCTGCTGAGTGTGTGTTTTTCCGAGGTTTATAGGATTATCAGATTATTTTTAAAAAAAGCATGTAAACGGTGATAGAAATGTTTCCAATATAGAATGTTAATGTTACCGTAATTCAAGTGGGAGTGGTCAAGTACGGCAATCTTCATTCGCGTGAAGCTTCCCTCCGATAGTCAGTTGAGAAGGGGCTTGCACGTGCAGGTAGAGGCCCAGTATGGTGCATGGCACAAGGATTTGCATGCTGGCAGGCCTAGCCAGCAAGAGTGCAGCATGTTCTCTGTACGCGTGAGGGCTTGTGTGCTGGCAGAGCAGACCAGCATGAGTTCAGCACGTGGATAGTCCTGTGTCCGCTAGCATAGAGCAGACAAAGGCTTAGAAACGTAGCGGCTCAGCTGTTGCCTGCACACACACAAGCCGGGACAGTGAGAGCCAATGATTGGCTAGCCGTGATCTCGTGAGATTGCGGCAACCATCTTAGTTTGGGCAAAATATGCCTAAAAACAGAGTTTACAGAAGCGCAGGTGACAGAAACGCTATTGACAATAACGGTGGCTTTTCGAAGGATCGGCTGAGGAGATAACAGGTGCACAAATAAGGGGAGAAGGAAGTATTTGGATTGTGAGGATAGTGATTTTGGAGTAGTTGATTAAGGTGTTAGGTGGAGTGCAGGATTAGAGTTATAGACGCAGAGCAGGGCAGTAGTATTGAGCTTACTGGAGAAAAGGTGAAGGAGGAAATTATTGAAAAAATCATTCAACATTAAATGAGAGCTCAGGTGAAAGAGACTTTAGATGGGATTTTGAAAAACAAGAGGAGGGAAGATATGGAATCTTGTGAGTAATTTTTTTTCCTTATCAGAGGACAAGGAAATGGGACAGAAGAGTGGGAAGAGGCTGATGAAAACAAAGCATATGGAGGTGAATAAAATTAACACAAAAAGGAAAGATGGATTAAACTCCTTAAAAAAGAAAGGTGTCCTAAGCGACACGCATAAGAGAGGTGTCTGTTGTGACAGGCAGAGAGTAAGGGGTTTATTACGAGTTTGGTGGTCCTCCTCTGAGACCGCCCCCTCTGCACTCACAGGAGGACCGCCAGGTCTGTGTTGCACCCACCCGGCGGATTCCGCGTTGAATCCAGGGCAAGCCGGTGGTGCGGCAGCGGTGTCATGGTGGCAGTCTGTAGGGCTCATAGGAAAGCCTAACATGCAGATCGCTGCTGTGGCTGCGCCTACAGCACGTTCCTGCACGGTGTGGTATGCACCATGTCCTGCATGCCACACAGTGCAGGAACACAGGTGCAAGTATAGGGGGGCACAACATGTGCCCCCCGCACACACCCTCAGGGGCAAATTCGTCCAAGGGCCCTGTTAGGCCCCCCCTTACTTGCATGTCCACTACCCTTTTCATGGCGGCCTCACCACCATGAAATGGGCAGTGGAAATGCAAATCGGAATATGCTCACTGGTACCGGCATCAGCACCCCAAGCTTATTCCTGCCCCTTCACACAGCACCAACGCTGTGGGATCCTGGCAGAGGTGGTGGTCCTATGGCGTTCTGACCAGCACACTCCGAATACGGCGGGTGGACCCTCAGAGGTGGCGGTGGTCGGACTGCAACCGTGAGTACGGTAGTTCTAGGACCGCCGTACTCGTAATAAGCCCCTAAGTGTCCTTAGTGACACACAGGAGGATGAGTTCAATGACAAGGATATATTATCCTTGTCAGAAGATAACAAAGAGATGGATGAATATGTCTTTGATATGACACAAGATGACGATTTTGACATTGAGTTTGAGGATAATGGGAATACTTCCTCAAAGGAAGTCTTGAGGAATCCCTTAGGAGAAGAGATGTTTTCACCTCTTAAGATTAGGCACCCTCGGAGTGGTGAGTGGTGGCCGATGGACCATGTATCCAAGTTTATAAATCATTGGCGGAGGAAACCTCTGAAAAAATTGGCGAGAAGGGTACTAAAGGCAGAATGTTGTAGGCATGTGATTGATGAGAAAGTGTGCGTAACACCAAATCTGGATCCAGAGATGATCAGAGTTTTGTTTAGAATGGGGAGGGACCTAAGAAAGGGATTGGAACGTTCACTGAAACAATGTCAAGATAAGGCTTTGGACGTCCTAGGTCCATTAGCGAGAATTTTTGATATGGCGAAGAGGCTCATGTCAATGACACAGAGGTTGATATAGAGCTGCTACGAGAATAGAGCCAGAGGGCAATTATCCTTTTGGGCAATGCAAATGCCGAATTGATGGCCGAAAGAAGGAAGGCTGTTCTAATGAAAATCAATCCGAAGTTCGGTGACATGGCATTCAAGGATACCAGTGCAGACGCAAAAGGGCTGTTATTTGGTGATGGCTTAGTTAAAAGCTTGGGAAAATATTTGTGGTGACATTTATAGCATTAGACAAGGCACAGGTGAATATGAGAAAGATATTTGGTAGAGGTCTTTTTGGTAGGGCCAGTCGAGGGGGACTTTCCACTGGCTGCAGAATGCCAAGGTCCCACTACAACAACCAGTACAAGGGATATGAAAGAGGATATCAGGCCTCTACAGGATTCCACCCGAACAGACATAGAGGTGGTCGCTCAGGAAGAGGAAGAGGTTCGAGACAGGGAAAGAATTTTCAAGGATCCCAGTGTGAGTACAGAGATTATAACAGTTTTTTCCCAAAGAAGGGGGTAGGAGGTCGGTTGAGGAATTTTGTGAAAGATTGGGAAAGGATAACTGAACATCCTTGGATTGTTAAGAACAGTACAAGGTTATGAAATAGAGTTTGTAGAGCAAACAGGGCAGGTGAGAGAACAGAGAGAGTTATATGTGACTGAAGAACAAAGACTGGTGGTAGATGGAGAAATAGAGGAAATGTTGCAGAAGGGAGCAATAAACGAAGTAGAAGAATGTATGAAAGCGTACATAACCATTCTATTTTTGGTACAAAAAAAGGACAAAGGGTGGAGACCAATCATAAATCTCAAGGAGCTGAACAGTTGTTTGATTTACAGACACTTCAAAATGGAGGGCATCTATTGTGTAAGAAATATGTTACTGAAAGGATATTGGCTAGTGAAGCTGGATATGAAGGACGCTTACTTCACTATTCCGATAGAGGAGAAAAGTCAGAGATTTTTGCAGTTTCATTCGGGGGAAAAGGTATTTCAGTTCCTGTGTCTTCCTTTTGGGTTGCATCAATCCAAAGGTGCTTCACGAAGGTGATGAGGGCAGTGATGGCCTACTTGAGGGAGGGAGGAGTAAGATTAATAGTTTATTTGGACAATATTTTGATTATGTCTCAGAACAAGGAATATTTAAAGAAAGAGTTGATGATGGTTCAGGATTTATTGGAGAAGCTGGGATATATAATATTTCAGAGAAGTGAATATGCTTCAACTTCCAGCGAGGAAAGTGAAGATAATTAGGAAGGACATTTTGCATGTGTTAAAGAAAGATGCTTTCTCTTTGAGGGATTTAGCATGCATGATAGGTTTGTTTCCACCCTCTATTCAAGCAATTTTTCCAGGACCATTGCATTGTCATACGCTGTCGAGAATAAAGTGAGAGGCTCTGAGGAATGGTTTGTGGTATGGAGACAGAGTATCTCTGAATCAGGAAAGATGAGAGGAATTGAATTAGTGACTGCAGAGCAAGGATGAATGGAATAAACGGGCAATTTTTGGATGTGCACCGGATTTTGTGCTGGAGACAGACTCTAGTTTGAGTGGTTAGGGAACACGTTTGAGAGAGACTCAGACTGGTGGAGTGGTCAGGAGAGGAGATGAGGAAACATTTAAATTGTTTAGAACTGACTGCAGGCTTCTATGCCTTACAGAGTTTCAAGGAGGTTTTAAAAGGGCAGAAAAGTGTTGATGAAAATGGATATCATCTCAGCTCTAGCATATTTCAATCGTTTAGGAAGGAGCAGATCCCATGACCTGCCGGACTTGGCAAAGGATTTTTGGTATCTCTGCATGGAACACAAGATTTTGGTGAAGGCGGAGTATCTGCCAGGTCAGTTGAATATGATCATGGGTTGAAATTCGCAAAACTTAAGAGACTTCAGCGGTTGGAAGCAGAACCCTTGGTATTTCAGGAAGATAGACAGGATTTGGAGACTGTTGGAGATGGATATTTTTGTGAGCAGGCTGAGTTACCAGTTAGAGAACTATTTCAGGTGGATTCCGGATCCAGGGGCATGTGCAGTGGATGCTTTCCAACAGAGTTAGAAGGGAATAAGAGCTCACACGTTCCCGTCTTTTGCAATGATTCAAAGGGTTCTATTGAAGGTAAGGAAAGAGAATTGTCAAATTGTGTTGGTGACGCGTTTCGGGTGTCTCAGCTATGGTTTCCAGCAGTAATGGAATTGGCATGTGAGATTCCTTTTTTGATTCCGGCTACAGAAGGCGTACTGGAGAATGGCATAGAAGAGGAGCATCCATTAGTTCAAGACAGAGGGGCCGATTCCGATTCGGGCAGGAAATCTCTCCAACCGAGCCGGACCCGGAGAGATTTCCGACCGAATCGGACCTAGCAGTCCGACCGAACGAGTACGATGCGCACGCATGCAATCGGACTCGAGTCGGTCGGACTCCCATTGAAGTCAAGGGGAGCCGGTCGTACAACGTGTACGCGGGCTCCCATTGACTCAATGGGTGCGAGGCGAACAAGGGTGCCCCCTATAGCGGGTACGCGTTGAAGCGGGTCGCGCCGTACACGCACAGGGGTCCCCCCTGTGTGCGACTCGCGCAGCTAGTCGTACAGGGGGTCCGACACGGACCCCCAAAGTGCGGCTCCGAATGCTCTCTCGAGCCAGACGGCGCGAGTCGGTCGGACTGCTTGCGGCGCGCATCGTACTTACCCGGCCGGGGAACGTCTCCATTGCGCGGTGCGAGTCGTGTCAGTGCGAGTCGGTCGGAGCGGTTGGGTCCCGCAAACGAGTCGGTCGGCGATTTCGCGTACGTTCGCATCGTACTCGCTCGCCCGGACGCACGTCCGACTCGGTCGGAAACAGGGCGTCCGAATCGGATCCGGTAAAGCCGAATCCGATTCGGAGCCCTACCGGCCGAGATCGGAATCAACCCCAGAATATTGAACCTTCTTGTTTGGAAGGTATCAGGAGATCTGAATGTTTCCAGGGACGTTTGAGCAGGGCTGTTGAATTACTCTAAGAGTCTTGGGCAGCGGGAACAAGGAGAAGGTACAAAGGAGTTTTGAGAATATGGTCTGGTTGGTGCATGGAGAGGGCTTTAAATCCCATGTAGGCACCTGTAGCAGAAGTAGTGAATTTTCTGGTGGAACAATTTGAAAAAGGTCCACGTTACAGAACTTTGAATTGTTATAGGTCAGCTATTTCAGCTGGTCATGTTCATTTGGATGGAAGAACAGTGGGGAGGAATGCTATGGTTTGTAGAGTTTTGAAAAGCATGAGGTTAAAAAGACCTCCTAAAGCTAGAATAAAGTCTTGTGGGATTTAAATTTACTGTTAGTTTTGTTTGAATCCTGGCCTGGAAATGGGTATCTGGATTTGAAACGGTTTTTGCTCACGTTAGCCTTTTTACTCTGTATAATATCCTGTAGGAGGGTTTCAGATTTGAAAGTGCTAGAGTAAAGTAATAAAATTAATGGCCCAGGTGGAATATATTTTGAAATATGGAAAAGAACGAAGATGATGTCTGATTCAACATTTTATCCAAAGTTCGCAGGATGCAATAAACTGTGTGTAATCGAATGTTTGAATGAATATGAAAACAGAATGATGGAATACAAGAAGGATGGTTAAAATCAATTATTGATATCATATGTAAAACCTTATGGAGCTGTGAGTAATGCGACCATAGCTAAATGGATTAAATGGGCTATGGAGCAGGCAGGTATTGATAAACAGCAGTTTAAAGCACACTCAGTAAGGGGTGCGATGGCTAGTAAATCCCATCTTTCTGTTGGAAGATTGGAGAAGATTTTAAGAGCAGCTGACTGGTCAAAGGCAGGTACATTTGCAAAGCATTACTTTAGGACAGTAAGGCATATGGCAAATGTGGTGTTGAAGGGCGTTCAACATGCATAATGGTAACCTCGGGTCTTGAAATGAAATGGCTATTCTCCAAGGGTATTGAACAGAGAATCAAGATTTCATTAAAGACGCAGAAGCTAACATTATTCCACCTGCCTCTACCCTTGAAACCAAAAAAAGAAAAGAAAGAAAGAACGGAAGGGTAATAGGTGATTATAAGAAAAGTGTTTTATAGATATGAGTACAAGTAACTTGATAGTATTAACAAATATTTTTTGTTTAAAGGTTTATAGGATATGAGGATAGACTACATTATTTATTTTTTTAACAAATCTTTTTATTGAGTATATATCGTATGCAGTATACAGTACAACAACCATGGAGAATGGATGGTAAAGACACCAAGATATCCAGTTTCAGTTTCTTAAACCTTTGGTACAGTAGACATTCCAGAACTTACATCTCCAACCTCACTCATGTGATAGCACTTTCACCATCTGGCGTAAGGCCCCCCACCCTCCCTCCCTCCCTCCCCACCCAACTTTACAGACCCCTATATGCCTCCCATTGGTGCCACACTTTCTCCCATTTCTTAGGGCAACCCCTGCCCTCATACACTACTTTCTCTGCAGCACAACACCAATCTAGATCAACCTTCCATTGATCCACCTTTGGTGGGAGGGCAGCTCCCCACGCCCTGGCAATATTTCTTTTAGCCAACATTGCTGCCACCATTAGCCAGAGTTTCTGGTATTTCGGCCATGTCTGTTCCCCCGAAACACATAGTATGTGCCATCTGGCATCTATAGGAATTTCTTGTCCTAGGACCTCTGACATCACCCGTATTACCTTGCCCCAATAGTGATGTATAACTGGGCACTCCCAGATTATGTGGAAAAAGGTACCTTTTCGGTCACAACCCCTTATGCAGTTATCTGTGTGGGTGCGTCCAAGTTTGTGCATGAGCGTACTCGTAGAGTAGGACCTATGGAGGATTCTTAGTTGTACTAGCCTGAATCTCAAGACTACATTGTTTTGTTGTTTATTTTTTTAGAGACGCAATAAGAAAGGTGGAGGAGAAGCTTTGCTGAAGAGAAACAGCTGGGACAGGAGTTTCACAGTTAGAGGAAGTTGTTTGCAGCATTTAAAGAGGACTAGTGTTCTGTGAAGGGACTATTTATGGACTACTGTGTTCTGGTTCTATTTTGGTATTGTTTGGTTTAAAAATTCTTTAAAGGTGCTGCAGGGATGGCAATTAAATGGTTAAATGCATAATGTTAGCCTCCGTGTCTTTAATGAAATTTTGATTCTCTGTTCATTACAATTGGAGAATCGCCATTCATGTGCTGTTGATTATCAGCTAGGGTTGCTGCAATGTTCTCCAATCCTGTTGCCATGCTATTCTTAATATTAGAAAGTCTATTATTGATCTGCTTGATTCCCTCTGTTGTAGGTGCTGAACTTTCAGCATCAAAGCCTCCAAACCATGAAACACCGTAACATTTTGTGCAATGGCTCCACTTTCAAAGTTTGCAGGGGATGGATTAGAGGACACACAGCGAGTGCAACATCTACGTCTGCCCCCGGGTTCTCGCGGCCCAACAACAGGCTCCTGGCTCATTCTCAGTGTGCTTCCTGCACACAATGAATTGGATGACTATGACTGTACTTGCACTGTGGTGTTTGTTGGTATTAATTGTGAAATTGTGTCTTCAATATCATCAATAAATGACACTTCCTCTTGCATTGGAATATCTTCAAGGGCCTCACCTTCAGACACATCAGTCCCTTGGTCATGGATATCTGTTTAAAAATGGAATAAGTACTATTTACTGTATTATGGCTGTGATATATGAGTTTAATTTTATTGTGTTTTTATGTTAAAGTTTTGGAACTTCCTTGCAGCCTGTTGTCAAGGCGCACCAGAAGCCAGCAAGTAAGTATTGATGTATGAACACTGTCAGGATATGTGGGCTATGTGTCTTAAATTGTATATCTACATGGTGATAGAGAATGAAGGACTCGTGGTTAGCGGGACAACTATGTACTACATGTCCCATGAGTCCTGGCGAGAGGAATAGACAAAACAATGTATACGCCGGGAGGCGGAGTTTCCTTCAAAGGAACTTCCGTATTGCACGTAGCAGCCGATTATTCTGGATTGCCCCAGTGCCGAAGTTTGTAGAGAAGAACGGGTCCGGTAAGAGGTGCTGTTCGCACCACAAACGTCACTTGCTTGAGTCTTGTCGACTTTGAAAGCAAGGTTTGCTTTCTTGGGTCACACACGTTAGACATGTGAAAGTACATTTATTCCGTACTATGTTTGAGATAGAAGGTTGAAGTGGTTGTTTCCCACTGTTGGAGAGTTACACGTTTGTAGCTAATACAGTCGGGAAAAAACTGTGCTTTTCTACCGTTTCGTTTTGGGCTGGCATAATAATCCTGGCGACACCATAGTGTTTCACCATAGTGGATGTTGGCCACGCAACAAGTTTTACTATTACTAGGCTCTGTGAGAAGTGCTGGATAACTTTGCTCTTGAAACCTCATGATATTCGGATGACAGAGTTTCCGGATATTCCCTGTTCTACTATTTATAGTCATGACGAATAATGATTATCTTATTGATCGATCGTTTGTTCTTGGAGTATGGAACATCATTTGAGTCGCTTGAGCTATGAGTATCAATAAGCACCAACTGTATGAGTTAATGGTATTTTACTGATTTTGTTTTGCCGCTTAAATAGGGGTCGAATGGAGTGGTTGAATCTGCATTACTCTCCCCCTGTGCATTAAGGCGATCTCATGAGAAGGGTATGTGCAGAGTGGTATTGGAAATCTCCATTCAAATACAGAGCCATTTCATAGTTAAGAGAGAAGTATTTATTATGTGACATCTTCTGTTGCAGCATATGTTGCCTGGAAGATTGACCATTTGATGACATCAAAGCCATACATACGGACAATGGTTTCTTTATTTATTTTACAGGTAGAATCTTTTCCATGTGTGGTCTGATAGTAAAGGTTAGGTTCTTAGGGTTTAAATTGAATAGAGTCATATTTACTATTGCAAATATTTTCTTTTACAGATCTCCCTCCCAGCGGTTTTCTTCCTTTCCTTCCCAGCTTGATCACACCAAAAGTCTTTGCTATCACAGTACCTCAGACTTGGGACTATCAAGAGGTGAACCATTCTGAGCATCGTATCGATCCTGAGGATTCATACTGTGACACCATTTGTGAATGTACTCCTTCTCCCATGATCCACTGTTCATGTATGTGCAAGGATATTTTAACCACACTGGCATTTCTGTATGGGTCACATATATGAATTTGGTGTTTTAATATACCCACATTCTCACTACCATGTGCTAAAGGTCAGTGCTTAATATGTATTTGGTGTGGTGATCAGAATCTTGTTGTGCACTTTCCTTGAGAGGTACCTGGCATCTTAAAAGTATAAATAGTTCCAAAGCCATTCACTGCCTCTGTCTCCAATGTTGTTTCAACAAGTTCTTCAAGTGCAGAGTGGGGGAAGGGATGGTGGGGGGCCTCCTCCAGTTCCTCTGGCCTCGGTTACCTGGGTTACAACTTTCTTCTTTGTCCTGGATCTTAGATTGTACCATCTTTTAGAAATCTCTTCAATGGACCTCTGTGTGACTCCCACTGCATTTATTTTTTCCTGCGGTGCCTCCTTATTTTTCTTTTTTGGGAATCAGGCAAAGCAAAGGAGGTTTTACCAAACATTTTATCATGGTGAGCCACATACTCCTCTGTCAGGATATCCAATTCCTTTTCAGAAAACTTTAATTTGCGTTTTCTGGCCCCAGCCTCCTTGTCGGTGTCCTTACATGACACACTCAGATTCTTTAGGGGTGAATGGCAAGTCCTCAGAGAGATTGAGAGTGGATTCTCAGCCAATCTTCCAACAGCAATCCTTTCCAATGTTCAGTGGTGAATTTCTTCCTGTATGTGATGTCATCAAAGTGGGACATATGTAACATTTGCTGTTTAAGAGACGATTCGCTATTTAGGTAATCAATATTTGCGATTCCCTAAATAGCGATCCGAATAAATAACAAATTACTATTGCAACACTAACCAATTGCTTACATTTATTATTGTGATTACCTATTTGCGAGTTGCAAAAACCCGCAAATAGGTAATAGCTAGTCTACTATTTCATACATATGCTCCTTATTCTCATTACAACTTCTTCATAGAGCAATAATAGGGCTTTTTCCTTGATAAACTCCTACTAAAATGAGGAATTATCCGTTATGTGCTCACAAAAAATGAAGAATATCACTGGGCGGAAACTATTTAGTATCAAAAATACTTTCCAGGCAAGGGCAACGTTGAGACACTGTTCATTCTCATTCAGGATGATGGTTGAAGTGCGTAGTGCAGACTTTGCGCCTGCATGTTAGCACTTTAGCAGCGCTCATGCTGAAAGAAAACAACTAGAAGGTTAGTTACAGTTCCTTGGAATTGCGGCTGCCATGTTTAATTCCTCGATAATTGATTGACTGAGGATCTTTATCAGACAACCTAGAAGAATCTTCAAACCTAGATGGCGTTGTATCCACTGTGGGTATCTTTTATATTTACACATTCTCGCTTTGTTATGTTATGTTATGGGAACTTTTAGAGCGCACAATTACCCGAAGGTGTCCTGGCGCTAGTTACTACTCCTTAGAGCTGAGCTGAAGAGGAGGATTATTTATCAAAAAGCCAGGTCTTTAACCCCTTCCTGAATGCTAGAAGATTGGTGGCATTTCTCAAATAGAATGGCAAGTCATTCCAAGCCTTTGCTGCGCACGAAGAGAAACTTCTGCCTCCCCATTGAGCTTTTTTTGTTGATGGGACTACAACCAACTTAGCTCCTAAAGATCTAAGAGTTCTTGCTGGTATGTACCATTGGAACTGCCGCCTCAAATGATCTGGTCCTGAGCCTTGAAGTGCTTTAAAGACCATACACAGAGATTTAAAATGCACCCGGTTCCTCACCGGGAGCCAGTGTAGTTTTTAATCTCCTTGGAGATAGGAGAAAACTTGGAAGTGCCCGTAAGTAATCTGGCCGCGGCATTTTGTAGCAGCTGAAGCCTATACAGAAGTCTTTGTTGTATGTTTAAGTATAGGCTATTACAGTAGTCTAGTCTTGACATAACCAATGCTGTGACTACCGTTTGCCGGGTCTCCGAAGGTAAAAACCTCAATACCTTCTTGACAGTTCTAAGAACATACACTGTTGTTGAGGTTACTGCATTTACTTGGGCCCCAAAGGAGAGTTTCTCATCCAGGATTATACCCAAATTTTTCACCTTTTTTGAGGGTGTAGGGAGAGACCCCATGGATGCAGGCCACCAATTAGGCGTCCAAAAATTAAGGTCGTTCCCAAACAGCATTACCTCCGTTTTCCCGAATTCAATTTCAGGCAATTATCTGCCATCCATCTCCCTACAGATTCCATACAGTCCTGAAACCGTTTATCTAATCCCAGTTCTTGGCCAGGTAATAGAGACACCACAATTTGTGTGTCATCAGCGTAGGAAGTGAGACCAAACCCATATGCACTGATGACAGGGGCCAATGATGAGACATACACATTAAAGAGTGTGGGGCTCAATGATGATCCCTGCGGTACACCACAAGGCAGTGCAAAGGGCTTGGACTGAAATTTACCTAGGGATACAATCTGTCCCCTGTCTGATAAAAAGGATTTAATAAGATCCCACGCTTTCCCCTGGACCCCACAAGCCCTGAGTCGGTCCATCAGAATCTCATGATGGACCGTATCAAAGGCAGCGGTTGCACAGTTTGACATCTTTGTTCTGACCATGGCAAATTCATTCCTGACAGTCACTTTTGGCAGGAAAATCTTCCTCCGGTGTTCTTCATTTCATTAGTGCACATTTTGCTACGTGAGATAAGTGGAGAAATTTAAACACGACATGCAGCCATGCTGCATTCAAGATGGAGTCAGGCCCAGTTTGGGGCTAGTTTGGCCAAGCAGAGGAAACTACGGTTTTGTAAAGTGCAGTGAAATTATTTTAAATACAAAATGTTCAGGACACCATGCAAACATTATTTGTTAATCAGAAAACATTAAAACTTCTTTGTCAGATTCCTAATGGTGTTTCAAAGCTTCCTGTTCCAGTTCAGAAAAGCAAACTACTGTTTGGGTGGGGTTTTGAGATCTTTAAAGTTTTTGTTTAAGGTTACTGAGCTGTTCAATATCAAAGATACTTTCTTCAAGGTATTGTCTATTTCTATCAACCTTACTGCATTTATGTCAGGATGCGGGGCTGGAAGTGTCAATTACTGTCATGTTGGGATAGTTTGCGATGAAGCAGTACCTAGAGATCATCTACACTAACAGCCTTCCGGAAAAGGAAAGGCTTGTGGTCAGTGAGTACGCTGACTGCATTTAAAGCCTATGCATGTTGGAAACATGCCACGTGATTCCAGTAAGCTGCAGACTCTCACAGGTCTAGAGAGATAGTGTCCATCTTTGATTTTCAGGTGTAACTTCCTTTGTGTTCTCTGCCATCTTTGATAGGAAATTCGTGCTACATTTCTGTAGACAGACCTCACTACATGCATTTTGGTTTCCAAATGTCAATGCATCTAATTCTCTACAGTTTTGCTTATGGACATTTTCTCTTTCAGAGAAGCACCCTGATGTCATGTGTGGTTAAGAAACAAACTTTGAACTATTTTTGCACATTCGTTTTAACACTAAAGACTGGAGTTTATATGTTCTACTAATGTTCCTGTGACAGGGCAGGACAGAGGTGAAAGGACATTTTTATACATGTACAAATGTTTAAGGTACTAGAATGTGTTTAAGGTATTAGAATTCCAGTATATGCATACATTGTTCAGTATATGAATCATAGGATGTTAACGATGTTCTTTGCTCTGAATTTTCAGCAGTCAAGTGGAAACTATCTTTATCTTCCACAAGAGACAGTATAGTGACACCACTTGAAGTAGTTATTCTAACATAGAGAGAGGCATATACAGCAAGACGTTTATGTCTCCCTATATTAGCTTTCAAGGATTCTCAAGCATAGAAGGTTGCTTATACGGGCAGATTGCTAATGTATATCATTTCTCAATTACAAGTTATTTTAGTGTTTCAATAACAATTTACTTAAGCTCTCTCTTTGTCTTGTAGTGTTCCCCTACATCCTGCTGTCTACCTTGATCCCAGAAGTGATGAGTCAGAGTGTGGGTCCTGTGTCTCTGTTTTCTCTCTTATTCCATTACCCTTTTTGTGTGTCTACCACGCACTCTCCTGCATATGTGGTCAATGGTGGGATGCAGAGAGATAGAAATTAACGTTGCTTCCGTTGGGTTTTTTAGCGCAAGGTTGGTGTAAAACCTCACAATGTTACCCATTTTGTTAAAAATTTTGCACGTGCTTTTACATTACTAGTTGCACACAATGTGGGCAAAAGTCACTCTTGGTGGGGTACAATTAGATTTTATTTTCTGGTTCCTATTTTCCTAATCTACCACCTTTCACTACAGTTTATGCCAGTTGCGATCTACGCGGACGTACAGCGATTCCTGAAATTATTATTAAAAACCATTTTAATAAGTTTCTTTTATTAATATACAAGTTTATTTACTATCTTAGCAAAACTGTAACCTTGAACTTAACATTGTTATTGTCTATATAAATGTATTAATATTACAAATTAAAGAAAAAGAGTCGCATCCGGGCCACGATTCCGCATTTACATCTTCGAAAGAAACAAGGAGATACAATATATTTTAAACCAAAATATTAAAGTAATAATCAATTGTTCAATTCTCTTTATTTCGATTCAAAGAATCATAAAAGAACATTTACAAATGAATCATTAAAAACATATCGCTAAAAGTTCCTTCTGATGCAAACATTGGGTACAATATTCATTAAAAAATAAGGTGCAGAAAGATTGTACAGTTTAAAATTCCCATTATGTCGAGATATTATGACGCAATGGTCAGCTTAATTTGTTGCGGGAATAAAGTGAAGTGCAAGTGCATACTCTATTACCCCGACCGGCCAAATAATATTTAAAGATTGCACTAGAAAGGGTAAAGCATGCACATTATGCCAGTGAGATGTATTCTTGCTAATATACCTTCACTTGAGTTATGCTAGACCAGTATATTCATTTATATAATTAAAAAAACTACTAATAAAACTTAATTATAAAATAGAAGTATTAACATTTTTGTTCAATCTTTTTCCTTAAATAACTGGTAGCCAGTAAAAATCTGCTGACGCCAAATTCAATAAGTTGTGAGCTGTCTGTTTTCAGTATTCGTTGTGCCTCTAGGTGATGCCTAGTTTTCAAATTCTTACATAATGGCCTAATCCATTTTCTCCTGGGCGTAACATATGCTGTCCAGAAAAATAATACATGTGCAATATTTTCATTTGCGCCTAACGAACATAGAGTACACCTGGAGTCCCTTCCCAAAACCTGAGGCACGGACCACTTAGATGTAAAAGAGTTGATCTGTAGCGTCTCGTATCTGAATTTCAGGTAAAGTGTCTTTGCTAATTGAAGCTCAATCTCGTCCAGAAACGATTCAAAACTCAGGGTCACTTTGAAAGACAGAAATTGTGTGGTAAGTCTCCCAGACGCACAATCTGAAGTGACTTTGTGCAAAAATAAAATTCCAATAGATGTGCTTAATCTATCTCTTTGATTCTGGCGTCAATAGGCTGGGATTTGCCCAAAACCTCCTCAAGCTCAGGTCCAGAAGCCACTTTTGAATGTGGGCAAACCATGGGAAAGTGTGATGGGCATCGAGTTCCAGTAGCTCACACAGGCTCTGCCTATATATTCCCAATTCTTCAGTGGTCCAAATTCTGACCCAATAGGACAGGGATCTCCATATGGCTAAATGTTCCGATCTTTTTATACCAATGTCATATGTTAGTGGAATCACTGGGTATTTTGGGGGAAGGAGGTAAACATTCTCAAAATGTTGTTTCCCCAACAATTAAGGGCTGCAAAGTTTCGCCACCCCATAGCTCTGATCCATAAAGGGCAGCAGTTTGGGCCCTAGATTTGTAGACTTCCAGGGCCGGGGAGATGGCCTTGGACTTAGTAGAGTGTTGTTTTTTTACAATAGGAATAGAGTTTTGCATTAAAATTGTCTTGGACTTATTTAATGGTGGTTTCCAGGACAATTTTGAGTCAAGCATAACCCCCGGATAAACAAAATTAGAAACACACTCCAATGGCACTTTGTTCAGGGCTATTTTTTGTTGTTGAAGTTTTTATGTGGTCTAATGGCCATATATTTGGTCTTAGCGGGATTTATATCAAGGCCCTTTAGTCTACAATAGTGGCTAAAACTATCAAGTAGGTTTTGTAACCCCTTTGGTGTTTGGGACAGTAAAATTGTGTCATCCGCAAATGTTAGGGCGCAAATATGGGTCCCTCCAAGTTTCGGTGAATCGTGGGCAGATTTTTGCAGATGTTGGACCAAGTCATTTACATATAATAGAAACAACGTAGGTGCCAGAACACAGCCCTGGCGCACGCCCCTCCTGACCAGGATCTCATCTGTGAGCTCCCCTCCTATGCCCCAGGGTACCTTAGCGAAGTTACCCTCGTGAAGCCTTACAATCTGTTTTAAATTCTCTTCTGGCACTCCCTGCTGGCGTAAATATCCCCATAAAAGATCTCTTGGAATTGAGTCAAATGCTGCTTTCAAATCTATGAAAGTAACATATAAGTGTCCGGGTTTTAACCTTGTGTACTTCCAGGCTAGGCTTAAGAGTCTGAAAACCTGGTCGATAGTACTTGTTTTAACTCTGAAGCCAGCCTGGCAAGGTGAAAGTATGTCGTTCTCCGCTATCCAGTCATTTAATTTGCCCAAGATTTGTTTACCTTAGACTTTCTGCAGAGTGTCTATCAGGCTTATTGGCCTGTAATTTGCGGGGTCCTCCCTTCTGCCCTTTTTGTAAATGGGGACTATCTCTGCCCCTTTCCAGGATTCTGGAATGAGCTCTCCCCTGGCTATTGCATTACTCAAAAGATTAAGGTATGGCACCCATACTTCTGGGGCATGTTTCAGAAGATCCCCTGGTATTTTATCTGGGCCGGGCGCCTTTGCTGGCTTGATGGCGGCTACAGCTAGTGCAGTGTCCTCGATGCTAAACTGGAGAGGTACATTTTGTGTTGGCAACAAGGGCCCCTCAATGGAGGCAATAGGGTCTTGGGCAGATGCAGCGGGGTGGTATACTACTCAGAAAAGTGTTTATACCAGGTACAAGGGTCTAGAAAGTGGTCTGGGGGTGTTTTGCTTAGTTTACCACCATGTGCTATTACTCTCCAGAACATAGCCTGGTCCACAGTTTTTGCAGCTATTATAAGTTCACCCCAGCTAGCGTCCTCCCAATTCCTTAGTGCTGTCTTCTGCGTTTTCCTTTATTCTACTATTTCGTGTCTAATCTGAGTTATATTATTAGACATAATGGCCCATAGGAGTCGCCGTTTGGCTTGTACGCATTCTTCGTCAAACCAGGGATTAAGTGACTGGATCTTGGGTCTAGGTTTGCGAATTCCCACCTGGGATTTGGTTAGAAAGATTTTTATTTTCTCTGCCAGTCTTCTATGGAGTTGTGTAATAGGTAAGGGCTCTAGGCCTGGGTTCGCAAGAGGAGTTAGATCTTCGCAGAAGGCGTTATAAATGTTAGTAAGGGGCTCAGTTTGGGCCATTATGACCGGCCAATTAACGGATCTCCGATTATTACTTACTGACAGTTGCATATCCTTGCTTCCAGGATCAATAGGGTGAGTTGGATGGATGGAAATTATCCTCCGGGACAGGGCTAGGCATAATGGAAAGTGGTCACTCTCTTGTCTTCTGTCTACCTTGAAATCCTGTATGTAAGCCCAATATGCTATACTAATCATCACATAGTCTATTGGTGAGTTAGAGTTTCCCCTTGTAAAAGTATTTGAGCATTCAAAATCTGAGGAAAAATGGCTATTGCATGCCTTAACTCCTCTTTCAATGGTGAGGTGAAGTATTTGCATTGCTGAAACAGAGCACGGCACCTTATGGTTTGTAGTGAGGAGTGGGATCTCCCTAGCCAATTCTTCCTCCTCAAAAATAGAGTCCATTCCTGCCATTGGTTCGTAGCAGCAATTAAAATCACCCCCCACAAGAATAACTCTATTGGATTAAGTGGATTCAAGGATTTCTTCTAGCCGATGGATAAAAGATTATTCTTTTGAACGCTCCCTCGGCCTTATATATATATATTAAAAAGAAGGATCTGTGTCATGTTAGAAGATTTCAGTTTTAGTCCTAGAATGTCTGGGGAGGCGGTGTTCATGATTTCAATAGTGACCTTTAAGTTAATTTTTATCCAAATTGTCAGCCCACCCCAGGGTCTCTCTTTGTTTGAGGGCACAGCCTCTATACTGAACATACTGCACCCCAGTTTGTGTAGTGGCTCTCTCATCCACGTCTCTTGGAAGAGACAGATATCAAAATTGCCAATATATTCCTGCCAATCTGGTGCTACAAGTTTTTGTTTGAGCCCAGCTATATTCCAGGATATCAACTTCAGGTTTTCTGGAGATTGGTTGACAGGCGCAATTAAGGCATGATCAAACAGGGAACCATGAACAGTATTATCAATCGTTGAGATTTTAGATACCTGGATTTCACGTGAGTGTGTCTTATGTGAATGAGGATCATACGTAGGTTGGTGTCCGGGGTTACTGAAGGGGACACAGTGTCTATCTGACTCAGTATAACAATAGCGGTTGGATTCGCTCTGTCCTGTGTTCGATTAGTCAGTTTACTGCTTCCAAGATGTTGGACCCCTCTATAGCGTGCAAAACATTATTGTCCTTGTCTAGAGCGGTTTTGTTCAGTCTAAAACTAATCCCGGATTCCAAGAGTGAGTGGGTTCGTAAATTCAAAGCTACCAGGTTGTCTGCAATGTATTTAGAGTGAAAGGTTAACTTTAGATCGTCCATATTTCCTAATTCTTGATGAAGACGCTCAACTTTTATTATATCTGATCTTACAACGGAGAGACATTGGCGCTTGGTTCTAATCCAGTGTATCACTTTGTTTTTTAGTGAGTCCTCATCCTCTCTAAGACAATGCTTTAATCTAGGGACGTTCGTCATAAAGACATTATAGGTGTTCATCTTAGGCTGGTTTGGATATTGAGGTGCAGAGAGAAGTTTTGGTAACTCCTGGGTACCTATGCCCCCCCATCCTGGTCCAAAGTTTTTCCATGGTCCTTCGTATCTTCCATAGTTAGGCCTATTTGTGGTGTGAGCATTTAAAGACATTACAATGGGGCCCTCCTGTCTGATGAGCGAAGGCATTCTAGTTCTTGAGTTTGTGTAGTCCAATTGGTTGCCTAACATAGGTAGGTGGGAATTTGTGCTAAATGAGTGGTTGTTATGATTTATGGGCACCCCAGGAGGAGAAGGGGGAAGTCGACTAGAAGGGCACCCAACCTAGGGAGTCTCTTTCTGGGTACAATGTAATTTCCTATTGTGATTTTTACTGTTGCTTTGTGCAATACCCATCTCAAGCACAGTCGGGTTAGTTCGCAGTGCAGGAGCCCCAACTACCTTTTTAAGGGCCAAGACCTCATCTTGTATTGAGTTTCATTTTTGTAACAGTTCTACCATAGAAACATGGTTGTCAATACTATTGGTCTGGGTCCCCACATCCCTGCTACTGTTAATCAGTGAATTGTTATATTGGGCCCGTTTTATTTGTCCTAGTTGATCTTGTTCTTGCAAGGTTGCCAATGGTGAGTATCTATTAGAGCAATCCACTATTATGACCCCACCATTTGTCAACCTGGTTTGATCAGAAATTGATGTACCTAAGTTAGGGGGGATGGTTCGAGCTGAATTACTCATCACGTGCTTTATGGGAGGAGTTAGGATTTGTGAGGTTGTCTCGCTGTGGATTTGGTGGACAATGATACTAGAAGTAGGCGGTGTTATATGATTGGGCTTTTCCTCCCTACTATAGTATGAGGAGATCTTTTTTGTACCATCATTTGTTAAATCCTTCCCATTAGCTAGTATTGTCTCGACCTCCTCTATTTGGTCGTCAATTGCAGCTAAAGTGCAATTGTCTGCTGCTGATTTAGTCGATTTATTAATCTTTGAAACCTTCTTTCTTCCCGCAGCGGCCTCTATTGCCTTCCTCTTCCCCATTTTCTAGAAATAATACAATGGATTACTAGGTATTAGTATTCTCATGTTGGCTTTAGGACAGAAGGAAGAGGTAATGGTGACGTCTATTTAACTGTCGTTATATGGCCAAGGAGAGTATTTAAACCCGCTGGGCGATTTGAAGCGTAATATGTCCACCAAGCATTCAGAATACTCCAAACACAAAGGGGTAAGGCCGGCAATTATATCAACACTATAAACGGTAGCCTTACAACAATGTAATTTTGCTAAAAATGGGAGAAAAAGAAGAGATGCTACATAAAAAAGGGTGTTATCATCAAAGTCTCAGTTTCTATCAAGTCCCCTTATAGTGAAGAGTGGCAATCAGGAGACTTCCCTACAGCCAGGAATAAAAAATTATTCTGTTTTTCAGAGCACAGGCTCACGGCAAGAACTCTTTAAGTCCGGAAGTGGAATTTAGCATGTAGGACGGTGAATGGCAACTTGTAGCTAAGCACAGTACCTTAATTGTGGCCAGTTCCAAGCCAAGTGACAGGTGATAAGGGAAAATTTTAATCAGCAAGGTCTTACCAGCAGAGCAGCACTGCAAAGTTGGGGCTAAGGGGGGCGGCACTCCCCTGCCTCTACCTGGTGCGGACGGGCCCGCCCTTGGCCCGGGCTTCGCCTGGGCACTGCCCGCGTGCTTCCAGCACCGCGGAGGATGAGGCAGCACTTTAAGCGCGATGCGGGTGCCTCCCCCTCGTCAGTGTCAGCGGGGGAAAGTCAGGTTGCACCCTGGGACTTCAAGTCCCACCAGTGTGAGCAGCAGGCCAGTGGTGGTACAGGCGGCAGGAAGGAGATGTACCCTGGGAGTGAAGTCCCACCAGGGTGTTGAAGCAGAATAGTGAAATGCCCCCAATAACAGCCCGACAGCAGCCCCAGCCGAAACAGCGTCCCGCGCCGCGGGGGTGAGGCAGCGCTTTAAGCGCGATGCAGTGGCCTCCCCCTCATCAGCGTCAGCAGGGGAAAGTCAGGTTGCACCCTGGGACTTTAAGTCCCACCAGGGTGAGCAGCAGGCCAGCGGTGGTCCAGGCGGCAGGCAGGAGATGCACCCTGGGAGTGAACTCCCACCAGGGTGTTGCAGCAGAAAGGTGAAATGCCCCCAATAACAGCCCGACAGCAGCCCCAGCTGCAACAGCAATTTATTTCATTCGATTTGATTCCATTCCCTATTGTTTGCTTTTCAGAACACCACTTTCCGTACAGCCAATATGGGTTGCCCTTATACATAGACCCTTTTGACAATATTACAGTTCCTGCGGTCTCTGTGAAAACCAAGAGCTCAGAGGTTCTATTCTGAGCGCGTAAAGACGCCGCACTATAGGATGAACCATAAATCAAAGAAGAATCAATTGTAAATTATGCATTATGTGAAATATAACTGTTAAAAATCACGCTGGAGCCGCGATTCGTACGCGGACCCGGAAATAAGGCCCGGTAGTGTGCGCGATGTTATCACGAACCCGCGAAATTCATACATTTAATTTTTAATTTGCATTTAGCATAACTACATATTCATTATATTACTGTACTAGTAAACTACTACCCCTAAGATATACTTAAAGTATTAATTTCACTATACTTTACACTTTAAAATATATAAACGTGTTCGCGTGCAAAACGCAAAGAACCGCGTCCGGTATGCGACTCCATTTTTATATTTAAGAAAACAAAACCTTTTTGATACATATATATATAAATATGTATATATTTTTATATAAATATATAAAAAATATTCTTATAGAAAAAATATTTAAATGCATATAAAAAATATTTTTTAGATATGCATATATATCCACTAAAAAAAAGGTTTCAGGGGCGTTATAGTTAGGAATTAGCATTTAAAAAACCTTAGAAATTCACTGAAAAAAACCACAGGTTTCAGGGACGTTATAGTTAGCAATTAGCATTTAAAAAACCTTAGAGGGGGGCGTGGCTTGCCGACACCCAAGATGGCCGCAAAGAACTGAGGCTCTGAGCCATTGAACCACCTTTAATCCCCCAAAATCCGTTCAACTATCCGACCAGCCGCTTCTAATGCTAGAATCTAGGAGCCGCTGACCCAAGGACTCACCAGATCCCTTCCTGGCGGCAGTCCGTTCACTGGGCCCAGAAATATCGCGTCGCGGCTCCGGACCGAGGCCGCGAGGACGCGCAGGCTGTGATGTCGTCCGGAGCCGATTCACGTGAGCCCCACTGAAGCTGCCGGGTCTGTGGTGTGGAGCGGCTCTTGGCCTTTGGCGCGGTGTTCCCGGCGGCCGGGGCGCTCCTGACTCTCGGGCAGTGTCCCTGGTGCGTCTGGGGGGCGGCATGGATGGCCGGGTGCGGCGCTGTGCCGGGTGGGCTCCGGTACGCACCTTGAGCTTGTACCAGTGTGGGCGCCATTGTTTCTTCACCTCCTCGGCCCCCAGAATGGTAATTGAGATGCGGCGCTGCGCCGGGTGGGCTCCGGTGCACGCTTGAAGATCGTCCAGTGAGGGTCGTAGTCTGTGCACCTCCTTGACTCCGGGTGCGGGGATTGACGTGGGGGGCTCCCCTTCCTCCCCCCACCTCCCCCCGGTCTGCATCGTATTGATGACATTGCACTTGGATTCTCAGGGCACAGGGAGCTGGATTATCGGTACCGCACATTCTGAGTCGGAGTGGCGCCCCCCCCTCCCCGTCGGGCCATCGGTTATACTGGTGGCTCTTCCTGATCACTGAGCCTGTGGCAAGGAACATTCTTATTTATAGAAGACATCTGATGGACTGTAATTCCAGGTACGGTGTGGCTCCAATGGGACGGGGTTGAGGCGATTCTACTTTGTATCCCAGGTGCTGGCATATAAACTTTGTCAGATCAGCTCAGTGACGCAGTTCATATTTCTCTCTCTTCATATTGAGCTGCTGGACCCAGCGTAGATTCGTGGTAGGTTTTGGTCCTGATCTGCGTGGGGAGCCGGTCCCCCCTTGTTACAGCATAAATTGTTACTGATCGTCGGCCCTCACCATTAGCCGATACATGGGCATCATGGCTACCAATAAGGGAACCAGGCAATCTGGCCTGGCGAAATTGTCCAAGTTCGCCAACTCTAACACTGAAGCTGTAGAGGATAAACAGGCTGAATCTGGGGCGAAGGAACTGGCGCCAGCTGAGGGCCCAACCCTTGTTGACGTAATGGAGGCTATACAGGGAGTTTGCACAGCATTGGAGGCCAAAATTGATACAGCCATGACGGAGATTACCCTTATCCGCGCCGACCTTCGAAAATGGGGGATAGGGTCAAGGAAACCGAGGATTCCGTTAAAACTCTTCAGGCTTCCACAAAGTCCCTTGAAGTATCAGTCAAACGCCTGCAAACCCAAGCGTCAGATTTTGAGGTGAAATTGGAGGATTACGAGGGGCGCGCACGGAGAAACAACGTCCGCATTTTGGGGGTTCCTGAAAAGTCGGAGGGGCAGGCCGCAGACTTGTTCGTGGAGGAGTTAATACAAAAACACTTACAACCTCGGTCCCTCTCCAAGTATTTCTCCGTGGAACGGGCACATCGTGTGCCAGCAGGTCCCCCACGACCTGGTGCTCCTCCAAGACCCCTTCTGGCGCGGATCTTTAATTTCCGAGATCGAGATATCATCCTTCAGACGGCCAGGACTGCTCCCCCACTGAGATTCGAAAATGCTACCATCACTTTCTTCCCGGACTTTACCTTCAAGGTGCAACAAAAGCGCAGATCCTTCCTGGAAGTCAAACGTGCCCTCCGCGATGAAGGCCTCAAGTATGCCATGCTGTTTCCGGCGAAGCTGCGAGTCCTGGCAGACGGTAAAACCTGCTTTTTTCAGACTCCTGAAGAGACTTGGGACTGGTTTGAGAACTGGCGTGCCTCCAATGCCCGTCAACGTTCATCCTTGACTCATGGGCATGGCCTTGAAAATCTGCAAGAACGTCCAGGAAGCAACGGGAGTGGATGATGGTGGACTTTATCCAATTGCAGTAGAGACTTGAGCTGTTCGATGGAATTGTGTTGATCCCGGGCCCAGAGCTGGTTGCGATGAGTATTGTTGTGCATGCTTGGGAGAGGGATTGTTAATCTCCTTTATTTACAATTGCTCCACGGGCTTAAATCCAGTTGGGACTGATGTCAGCTTGTTATTTTGTTTTGTTTATTTAGATTGGGCCGGGGTGGGAATATATTCACTTGTACAATATGGCAGGGCCTCAGGTTTTGATACTATTGTGTTCAGGGGCTGGTTCTTTATTTTGATTGGGGGGTTCAGCTGAGTAGCTATTTGGGTGTTTTGGCTGAGTGACACTCCCTCCATAGAGTAGTTAAATGGGGTTTACAGGCGCTCTGCAAATTGGGGGGTGGGCAGTTTTGAGTCCACATTGCAGGGAGGCAGGGTGGGGTCGGGGGATCCAGGGTTGATGTTGGGAGTTTTTTTTTGTTTTTTGTGTGCGTTTAATACATTGGTTTTTCTTTGGTGCAGCTTATCGAGTAGCTTCCTTTATATCATCATTTGGGTCCTTAGTATGGTTTTTCTACATTTTCCCATGATTGATCGTGCCTTCTTTTCATTGAGGTGTTCTTTGTGTTGGGGCAAAGTGCATTATTGGGTTGCCTTGTTTGCCGGAGGAGGGGGGCTTCTACATTATGGTTTTAACGAGTCTAGATTCGAATGCTGTTCCATCCAGGGGTCGCCTTAAACTACTCTTGTGGAATGTAAATGGGTTGGGTGACCGTATCAAGAGGGGGATAGTGCTGCAATATTTAAAACGACAGTCCCCTATTGTGCACTTAATAGATGGGGCTATAAATTGATTGGGCATGTGGGTTATACTCGTGGGTCCAGAGGGGTGGGCATTCTGGTACGCTCCTCCCTCCCTTTCCAGGTGCATAAAGTCATTGGCGATCCGTTGGGTTAGTTTGTCACAATTTCCGGGCAGTGGGAGGGTAGGTCTTTAAATGTGACCTCTGTCTACGTGCCCCCCAGGCTCCACTTTTCCACTCTGACTGACTTTGGCTCGCACTTGCTTAGCCTACCAGAGGGTGATATGCTGGTGGGAGGAGACTGTAATGCTGCCCTTAATGGTGACCTTGATCGCTTACCGTCTAAACGGGGAGAGCCATCTGGTAAATTTCTGATGGAATTTCTAGAAGCTATGGGTCTGACTGATATATGGCGTGTCTGTAATTCCATGACTAGAAAATATACTTTTCACTTCTGCGGTTCATGGGAGTATGTCTCGCATTGACTATCTCTTTAGCAAGGCGACCCAACTTCCGCAGTTTGGTGAAATTACTTTCCTCCCCAGGGGTATTTCTGACCATTCCCCGATTGTGACCCATTACGGCGGGATATTACCTCCCACTAGTCGCGAAATGGTGCTCCCTCCTTGGTACCTTCGTGTGCCAGCGGAGTGCACCAAACTGCTCAAAGCCACCCAGAATTACTTTGCTGAAAATGATGGCTCGGTGGACTCTGACGTAATATTGTGGGAGGCATACAAGACTGTGATTCGGGGTTGCGGAGTGGCGGCTGTGGCAGGGCATAAGAGAGAGAAGGGCAAACTGCTTGAAGACATAGAGAGGGAAGTCGCGTAGTTGGAAGCCGAGATGGTTACAACTCCATCCTCAGATGCCTCACATAAATTGGCTATAAAGCAGAAAGACCATCGTGATATAGCAGAAGATGCCGCCAGAACTCAGTATCGTGCCACCCAACATCGTATTTATGATATCGGCGATAAAGCTAGCAAGTTGTTAGCATTGTTAGATAAGAGGGAGTTGGCCAATAGATGGGTAGCTGAGATTTTAGACCTGCAGGGTGTCCGCCACCACGATAAAATTGGAATTGCGGAAGCATTTGCCAGCCACTTCAAAATCGTTTATGCTCCCTCGTCCACATCCACCCAAGCTATGGCAGCGGAATTGCTCTCCACGTTGCCTTTGCCTCAATTGGATCCACAAGAGGCGTCAGATCTTGACGCTGACTTGACCTCGGAAGAGGTGTCTAAAGCAATTGGCGCGTTGCAATCCGGGAAGGCTATGGCCCCGAGCGGTCTCCCGATTGAGCTTTACAAAATTACTGCCCCAGTTGTCGCACCCTTTTTAGTCTGTATGTATGGCGAGAGTGTATCCCGGGGTATTCTGCCTGATACACAGAGATTAGCCAATATTGTCGTCATACATAAAAAAGGCAAACCCACGGATCGTTGCTCCTCATACAGACCGATCTCACTCTTGGACCCAGAGTTCAAGATCCTGGCCAAAATTCTGGCCCTTTACCTCTCCCCCTGTCTTCACAAATTGATTCATCCGGATCAATCTGGCTTTATGCCGGCCAGAAACACCGCGCTTAATCTTCGTCGCCTGTTCGGAGTGTTGGGCCGAGCCTCCACTATTCAGGAGGACTCGGTAATTATGTCCCTAGATGCAAAAATGGCTTTCGATATGATTGAGTGGCCTTTTTTGTTCGCCGTGTTGGAGAGATACGGATTTGGAGTACGGTTTTTATCCTGGGTACGTCTGCTTTACTCACGTCCCCTGGCCCGGCTTACGGTAAACGGCAGCCGATCGGCAATTTTCGAGCTTTGTAAGGTCACGTGACAGGGTTGCCCCCTGTCGCCTCTTCTCTTCGCTCTGGCCCTTGAACCTCTCGCCATATGGATAAGGGGTGACCCTTTGATTCGTGGCCTTAACTGGTCTGTGGACTGGACAGATAAAATCTCCCTTTACGCTGACGACATTTTACTTTATTTGGCCCGGCCCCGCTTTTTGAACAATAGAGTGCTCCATATTTTCGCCCTTTTTCAAAAATATTCTGGATACACGATCAATTGGGATAAGTCCCTGGTCTACGTTCTGAGTGGGGAGCAACCATGCCTCCCCTTGGGATGTCAGGCTCAGATAGTTACTGGCGGCTTTCGGTACCTGGGCATATATATTACCAGAGACGTGGGGGCCTTCCACCATCAAAATCGCGTCCCTCCTCTCCACCGTTTCCGTACCAATGTGCAGCACTGGAAATCACTACCTCTCACACTCCTGTGGAGAGCCGCTCTTTATAAAATGATGGCACTTCCCCACTTTCTTTACTCCCTGCAAAATACGCCTTTTTTGGTTCCACCTCAGAACTTCCTCTCTATTGACTCCGAGGTACGCTCCCTATTATGGAACAATGGTACACCCCGGATTGCCCTCGCCAAGCTTACCAACAGTTGGTATGATAGTGGAATTGCTTTGCCAGCCATCAAATATTACTATTGGGCCTCGCAGCTTGTGGTTCTCAACCACTGGATGCACCGACCTATCACTGACCCGGCCTAGAGAATGGATAGACACAACATGTCTCCGGGCAATTATCCTAGGGTTCTGTATGGTGGGAAAAAATACACACCTAAATATACCCCGACCTCCTCCACAGTTTCTTTATGGCACATGGCAACCGCCGCGTTAGGTTGGAAAGGCAAGATTACCCAGGCCACCCCGCTGCTCGAGTCCAGTCAACTAGGTGTGCTCTCACAGTATCCAGGGTTCGATAAATGGGACTTAATTGGCCTCTCGAAAGTGGGTGATTTATGGACAAAGGGGGGGGTTGTCCCGTTCGGTGACTTACAAATTCAATATCATCTTCAGCCGGGGAAACTTTCCGATAACTCCAGGTACGAAGTGCTCTTCATAAAGCACTACCTAAAGGCTCTGATCTGCCAGTCTCCTCCCCTTTAGAAGATAGACTACTTGATGATTATCTCCCAGACAGAGCGATTTCATTGACATATCATAAGATTCTTAATAACATGCCTGCCTCCCTGAGCAAAATACAGACAAAATGAACTGAGGAGGCGGGAGACCTTGACGATGAGGATTGGAGGGAGGCTTTGGCATCACTCATCGCTCTCATCTTGTCACGTTTAGACTACGCAAATGCCTTATACATTGGCCTTCCTGGTTATCAGCTAAAAAAGTTACAGACCATCCAGAATGTAGCAGCAAGAGCGCTGTTGGGCATTCCAGGTGGGTCCAGCACAAAACAACATCTTCGGGATCTGCATTGGCTCCCAGTGAGACAGCGTGTCCTGTTCAAGGCGCTCACTCTTGCCCATGGCGGCCTATATAAATCTGGGCCCCCCTATCTCAGAAGACGATTTGATTTTTATATGCCTCATAGACATCTACGGTCCGCAGGGCAATGCCTTGCTAGGACGCGGGGAGCTCCCTCTCTTTCAAGGCGGCTAAAGCCTGGAATGCCCTTCCCTACGAACTGCGAAACACCCAAGACCTTAGTCTGTTCAAAAAGCAGTTAAAAACCCTGCTCTTTAACTAACACCCAGCCGCGTTCCACGCCCTTCTGTCTCCTTTATACTGGCTTCCGCGCCGGGACACTCCAGAGTAACCGTGCGCGTTATAAATACATTATAACATAACATAACATCACCCCGAGAGGTGGCAATCCGTTCCCGCTTTAAGTTCATACAGCTAAAAATACTCCACAGAGCGTATTATACCAGTTCTGCACTTGTTAAAATGGGCCTTTTAGCTTCTCCGGCTTGTCCCCGGGGCTGTGGACAAACGGGTACTTTTTAACATCAATGGTGGGAATGCCTCGGCCTCCGGGCATACTGGGGAAGCGGTGTGCCAGCCATGTCTCGAATATGCCGTAAAACGATTGAAGCCTCCCCACGTCTTTGCCTATTAAATATCTGGGATGCCACGGATTTAACTAGGTTAGAACAGCTTTGGGTCACATTGGGGTGCATGGTAGCAAAACGCAATATTGCCAGATCATGGAAGGGAGAGGTTGAACTTAGATACACCAATTGGGAATCAGACATGGACTGGTGCATGCAGGCGGAGAGGGCGGTGTATGAAAGCAGGGGATGCCCTGGTAAATGGACTAAGATATGGGGCCCCTGGAACGAGAGTAGAGGTTTTATCTGTACCCCATTTAATGATGCATTTTCTAACACTGTTGAGAATGAAACACCATAGTTTACTCTTGTCTCATGGGCTGATGATGCAATTGACTTGTCTTTTGATCCAATGTATTGTTTTGCCTTGCATACTATTTCGGTTTCTTTAGTAATTCTCTACGGCTCGAAACTGCACCTGTATTGTTTGTTGTTGATTTATGTTTATTTCTTCAATAAAAAAAAAAGATTTAAAAAAAAACTAAAAACCTTAGAAATTCACTGAAAAAACACAGGTTTCAAGGACGTTATAATTAGGAATTAGCATTTAAAAAACCTAAGAAATTCACAGAAAAAAACAAAGGTTACAGGGACGTTATTGTTAGGCTGACATTTCTCTCATACAAAACCAGAGAAATTCAGCCGTTATAGTTAGCTGAGCTAACTATAACTCGCGCCCCCGCAATGCACTGCTGATGACGTCACATATTACATCACTCATGGCATGGTCAGTGACATCACTAATGGCATCACTGATGATATCACTGATGACAACACTGATGACACCATCTAGTGAGTGTAATCATATTTATGATTGTTAAACATATACTAAGGTTCTACAAAAGTGAAATTAGTATACTAGGTGTACTACAATTAAGTGATATTACTTATAATATATATAATGTGAATGGCTGTGTGACTGTATGTATCCTTGTGCATATGGCTGTGTGAGTGGCTGCATAGGTGTATAAGTGGGTGTGTGAGTAGCTATGTGGGTGAGTGAGATGCTGTGTGAGTGACTCTATTGGTGAATGAGTGGGTGTGTCAGTGGCTGTATGGGTGGGTGAGTGGCAGTGTGAGTAGCTCTATGGGTGGGTAAGTGGGTGTGGAGTGATTATATGGGTGAGTGAGGGGGTATCTGAATGGCTGTATGAGTGAGTGACTGGGTATAAAAGTGGCTGTATGGGGGAGTGACTGGCTGATAGTGCGGATGTTTTGTTAAGTGAGTTGGTGTGTGAGTGGCTGTATTGGAGAGTGAGTGTCTGTGAATTGCTGTATGGGTGAATATGCAGATGTGTGAGTGCTTGTATGGATGTGTGAATGGGTATGTAAGTGGTTGTGTGAGTGAGTGTGTGAGGGCTTGTACGGGTAAGTGAGTGAGTGTGTGAGTGACATTGTAGGTAAATAAGTGGGTATGTGAGTAGCTGTATGGGTGAACGTGTGGTTGTGTTAGTGGCTGTATGAGTGAATGAATAGGTGTGTGAGTGGCTCTATGGAGGAGTGAGTATGTGTATGAATACTGCTATAGGTCTGTGAATGGATATGTCAGTGGTTGTGAGGGTGTGTGAGTGGGCATATGAGAGGCTGTATGGGGTGAGTAGATGTGGGAGTGGTGATGTCATCAGTGATGTCAAGAGTGATGAAATTTGAGATGTCATCAGTGATGTCACTGACCATGTCATGAGTGAAGTATATGTGAGGTCATAAGCAGTGCATTGCGGGGGTGTAAGCTATAGTTAGCTCAGGTAACTATAAATGCCGAATTTCACTGGTTTTGTGTGAGTGAAATCTGAGCCTAACTATAACGTCCCTGTAACCTTTGTTTTTTTCATTGATTCACTGAAAAAACCACAGGTTTCAGGGATGTTATAGTTTGAAATTAGCATTTAAAAAACCTTTAAAATTCACTGAAAAAACCATAGGTTTCAGGGACGTTATAGTTAGTTGGACATTTCACTCGTACAAAACCAGAGAAATTCGGCCGTTATAATTAGTTCAGCTAACTATAACTCGCGCCCCCGCAATGCACTGCTGATGACGTCACATATTACATCTTTCATGACATGGTCAGTGACATCACTGATGACATCACTGATGACATCTCAAATGACATCACTGATGACATCACTGATGACATCATCCAGTGACTGTGTGTTTCTGAAAAGTTTAAGTATGTTTTATATATATATGCCAAGGTGTATTGAAGAGTAAGTGGGTGTATAAGTGTTTGAATGGATGATTTATTAAGTGCGTGACTGTCTGTATAAGTGAGTGATTAAACCTGTCTTAGTGAATGCATGGGTTAGTGACTAAACTGTGTAAATGTCTGTATCAGTCTGTTAGTTGGTGTGTAAGCAGTTGCATGGATTGGTGAGTAGCTAAATCAGTGTCTATATGGGTTATTGATTGGTTGTCTCAGTATCTGTATGGGTGCCTGAGTGTCTGTGTGGGTGGGTGGGGGGTGTGTGACTCTGTGCATGGATGTGTGAGTGGGTGATTCACTGGGTGTATGGTTACAAGAGTGCATCTATGAAGGGCCGTATGGGTGGGTGAGTGTGTGTATGGGTGTGTTGGTGAGTGAATGGATGTCTCAGTGGTACATGTGTGAGTAACTACATATGTGAAAGGCAGTATATGTGAGTGTCAGAGTATATAAATGAACTATATGTGAGAGTGAGTGATTGTGAGAGTGGCTGTATGGATGTGTGTGTGGTTGTATCATTGATTGTATAAGAGAGAAAGTATGTGTTATTATCTGTATGAATAAGTGAGGTGGTGTTTGTATAACTGTATAGTTGAGTAAATGGAAGCATGATTGATTTTTTGCATGACTGACTAGGTGTGTGAGTAACGCTATGGATGAGTGGCGGTTTGTGAGTGTCTGTATAGGTGTATGAGTGCATATGATAGTGCTGTACTGATGAGTGACCGAATGTATGAGTGACTGTATGGGTGAATGAGTGGATGTGTGTGTAGACCTAGGAATCAGTGAGTGGGTATGTAGTAACTGGTATTGGTGTGTCTATAGTTTCGAAAATGGTAGTCTGTATTTTAGAGTAGGTGTATCAAAGGTTATATTAAGGTGTGAAGAGGTGCATCAGATTATCACGTGGATGATGTCATCAGTGATGTCATCAGTGATGTCATTTGAGATGTCATCAGTGATTTCATCAGTGATGTCACTGACCATGTCACGAATGATGTAATATGTGACGTCATCAGCAGTGCATTACGGAGGCGCGAGTTATAGTTAGCTGAACTAATTATAATGGCCGAATTTCTCTGGTTTTGTATGAGTGAAATGTCCAACTAACTATAACGTCCCTGAAACCTATGGTTTTTTCAGTGAATTTCAAAGGTTTTTAAATGCTAATTTCTAACTATAACGTCCCTGAAACCTGTGGTTTTTTCAGTGAATTTCAAAGGTTTTTTAAATGCTAATTTCTAACTATAACGTCCCTGAAACCTATGGTTTTTTCAGTGAATTTCAAAGGTTTTTTAAATGCTAATTTCTAACTATGCCTACAGTGGTAGAACGTGTAGAAAGAGGAAGAAAAGTGCAGAAAGAAGCAAGAGAAATACAGAAAGAGGCAACAGAAGTCCAGAAAGACGAAAAAAGGTGCAGAAAGAAGCAAGACATGTGCACAAAGAACCAACAGAGGAGCAGAAAGAGGCCTTGTTGCAAAATCATCCTGTGCACCCAGCTTTTTGCTGACGGGTACTGGTGGTAACTGACTCTGACTAACCAGGCCTAGAGCCAGTGCTATTCTAAAAGACACTTAGAATACAGTGAAAACACCTACATACACTAGGGAACACTATGCATAGGGGTACCCCTGTGATTGGCGTCACCTCCTTTGTAAGGCCCTAGTACATAATAGGGCAGGGGGATTAAAACTACCTCTAACTCAGAGGTGCAGAAAGATGCTTCTTTAAGTAGTAGTCACATTTTCAGAGTGGTGGAGGAAGGGTGCTGTGCCTCCGACCAGCGCTCATGAATTCCGCTGCATTGGACTTACAGGAGGTACCAGGAGGGCTTCTTGGCCCCCAAAGTCCCTCAGGAGTAAATTGGACTTCATCCCCATCCCGTAGTATGCCAGGAGGTGCGTTTGCAGAGTGGTGGAGAAAGGGGGGCATGGCCTCCGAAGACGTCTTAGCAATCCCACTGTGTGGGACTTACTGGAGGTAACAAGAGGGGTATTTGGCCCCCAAGGACATCCTTTGGGGCCAACTACCCCTCCTATTACCTCCAGTAAGTCCCTCACAGCAGGATTGCTAAGTTCTCATAGCAGGCCACGCCCCCTTCGCCCACCACTCTGCAAAAGCGCTCCCTGGCGCGCTCTTAGATGGGGATTGAAGTCCCCTTCGCTGCTGGGGGTCCTTTAGGGGCCAACTAGCCTACCTCTTACCTCCAGTAAGCCCCACACAGTGGGATTGCTGAGAGGTGGACAAAGGCCACACCCCTTTTCCCCACCTCTCTGCAAACACGCCTCCTGGTGTGTTCTAAGTTGGGGTATTAAGTCCCCTTCATTCCTGAGGGTCCCTGGGGGCCAACTAGCCCACCAGGTACCTCCAGTAAGCGCCTCACACCTGAATTGCTGAGAGTGGTCTGAGGCCACGCCCCCTTTTTACACCACTCTGCAAACGCTGCTCCTGGCGCACTGCTGCTCAAGGGATGAAGTCCACTTGTGTGCTGTGGTCCTCAGGACAAAAGAGGACCTCATCGCCCCACCAGCAGTGCGCCAAGAGGCGTGTTTGTAGAGTGGTGTAAAAAGGGGCGTGGCCTCAGACCACCTCTCTGCAATCCAGCTGTGTGGCGCATACTAGGGGTACCTTACCTGGTGGGCTAGTTGGCCCCCAGGGACCCTCAGTATTCAAGGGGACTTAATTCCCCAACTTAGAACGTGCCAGGGGGTGTGTTTGCAGAGTGCTGCAGGAAGGGGGTGGGGCCTCCGGCGAGATGCCGGCTTTTTTTAATATATATTTTTAGAAGGGGGGCTGTGTGGCCCCCCTTCTTTTAGTATTTTTGGGGTCCTGGGGACCCCATCCCCCAGGGCCTGACCTTTTAAAAAAAAAAAAAAAAAAAAAAAAAACGGGATGGGGGCCGCGCGGTTGCCCTCCAGAGGTGGATTTCGGCCCCGGGGACCCCATCCTCCAGGGCATGGCCTCCTTTTTATAAATATATTTATAGGGAAGGGGGGCCACATGGCCCCCCCTTCCCTGGGCCACTTTTGGCCCTAGGGACCCCATCCCCCGGGGCATGTCCTCTTCTTTTTTTAAATATTTACAGGGAAGGGGGCCGCTCAATATTTTAATTTGAGGAGGGGGGCCATGTGGCCCCCCTCCCCAGGCCGATTTCGTCCCCGGGGACCCCATCCCCCGTGGCCTGGCCATTCTTTTTTTTAAGAAAAGGGAGGGGGGCCGCGTGGCCCCCCTCCCGGACCACTCCTGGCCCCAGGGACCCCATCCCCCGGGGCCGGCCCTTTGCGTTGGGGACCGTGGGGGGAGCCCCAATGCCCCCACGGTCCCGCCGGCTCCCCGCCTCCTGCAGGAGCCGGCATTGCTTTTGAGCAAGGGAGCTGCTGACATGCAGCTCCCCTAGCTCAAAGCAATCCTGCTAGCTTCGTTGAAGCGAGAGCAGGTTTTCCTGCTCTCGCTTCAACGAAGCAAGCAGAGTTTGCTATGGCAGGGCGGGAGCCGTGCTCCCACCCTGCCATAGCAAACAGCAATGTCCCGGGGTGGGCACCCCGGGACATTGCAGGAGCCGGCCCTGGGGGGTGGCAGTCCCCAGGGCCATCGAGGGCTCCAGGAGGGGGGCCGCGTGGCCCCCTCCCTCCATTTGCATAGCCCCGGGGAGGTGGTGGTCCCCGGGGCCGGGGGTCTGCAACGGACCCCTGTATTTAAATATTCAATGCCCCAGGGAGGTGGTGGTCCCTGGGGCAGTGTGGGGGTGCTTGAGCCCCCCACACAAATTATTTATCTCAGCCCCGGGGAGGTGGTGGTCCCCGGGGCTTGGGGGGGCCCGTGAGGCCCCCCACCCTATTTTAATAAGCCCCGGGGAGGTGGCGGTCCCTGGGGCTTGGGGAGGCCCCAGAGGCCCCCGTCATTATTGTCATAAAGCCCCGGGGAGGTGGCGGTCCCCGGGGCTGCAGGGGCCCTTGCAGGCCCCCGCAAATTAATTTGGCATTGCCCCCAGGACCTGGCCAACCCGGGGCTTTAAGAAACGAAGCGCGGGAGCCCGCGCTTCGTTTAAAAAAAAAAAATTGGCCGGATTCGCGCACCCAGCGCAAATTCGGCCGTTTTTAGAAAACAAAAAATGCTTTTTTGGCCCTGGGGGTCCTTGTGGACCCCCTGAGCAGGCCTAGGGGGTCAGGGTGTTTCTACCCAGCCCCTTTGCTTCATTTGTCACTTTTTTCCCCCCTTTTTCTTATGAATCAGTTACCGAGTCACAAGATGGCTGCCAACACTTCCTGGTTTGGAGTGTTGGCAGCCAATCAGAAGTCAGCTCGTGCTCGGGAGGAGTCGCGACTCCTCCTCGGTGCTCAGATATCGATATTTTTCTTTATTTAATTGCTCAGGAACTACTGAACGGATTTACACCATTTAAAAAAAGGGTGCTTTCTGAACCAAGAGCTACCCTTTTGCCAAATTTGGTGTAATTCCATTCAGCAGGTCGGGCTGTAGCCTGTTCCAAAATTTCCTATGGAAATTAACTTGGGGAAAACGTGTTTTGGGACCCCCCTTTTTTCTTGGCCCCCGCTTGACGAATCATCCAAAAAGTTTTAAGACAGGAGCTGACCAGAGCGCCCCATTAGTTTTGAAAATTTCGCGAAGATTTGTCAAACGGCGCCAAAGATATTGGCAAATCAAAAAACGCTTTTCCTATGGATAATAGGTCCTAACTATAACTACCTACTGGTGACCGCCAGTAGGTAATATATATATATATATATATATATATAACTCACGCCCCTGCAATGCACTGCTGATGACATCACATATTACATCACTCATGACATGGTCAGTGACATCACTGATGACATCTCAAATGACATCACTGATGACATCACTGATGGCATCATCCACTTAATCTCTGATGCACCTACTCACACCCTAATATAACCTTTCATACACCCACTCTAAAATACAGACTACCATTCTTGAAACAATAGACACACCTATACCAGTTAGTACATACCCACTCACGATTCATAGGGCTACACACATCCACTCACTCACCCATACAGTCACTCATACATGCAGTCACTCATCAATACAGCCACTATTATATGCACTCATACACCCATGCAGACACTCACACATCGCCACTCACCCATAGAGTTACTCACACACCTAGTCAGTCACCCAAATAGTCAATCACAATGCCATTTACTCACCTATACAATTATACACACACACTACCTCACTTATTCACAGATACTAACACATACTTACTCTCTTATACAATCACTGACACAAGCACACACTCACCCATACATCCACTCTCACAATCACTCACTTTCACATACAGTCGCTTATATATTCCAACACTCACATATACTGCCATTCACATATGCAGTTACTCACACAAATACCACTGAGATATCCATTCACTCACCAACACAGCCATATACACACTCACTCACCCATACAGCCCCTCGCAGACGCACTCATGAACCCATACACCCAGTGAATCACCCACTCACACATCCATGCAGGGAGTCACACAACACAAAGACACTCAGGCACCCATACAGGTACTCAGACAACCAATCAATAACCCATATAGACACTCATGTACCTATTCACCAACCCATGCAGCCACTTACACACCAACTGACAGACTGATACAGACATTCACACAGATTAGTCACTCACCCATACATTCACCCAGACACGTATAATCACTCACTTATACAGTCAGTCACACACTGACTGAATCATCATATATATATCACATTCTTAAACCTTTTAGAAACACTCACAGTCACTGGATGATGTCATCAGTGATATCATCAGTGATGTCATTTGAGATGTCATCAGTGATGTCATCAGTGATGTCACTGACCAAGTCATGAGTGATGTAATATGTGACGTCATCAGCAGTGCATTGCGGGGGCGTGAGCTATAGTTAGCTCGGCTAACTATAACGGCTGAATTTCTCTGGTTTTGTATGAGTGAAATATCAGACTAACTATAACGTCCCTGAAACCTGTGGTTTTTTCAGTGAATATCTAAGGTTTTTTAAATGCTAATTTCTAACTATAACTTCCCTGAAACCTGTGGTTTTTCTGTGAATTTTTTATATATGTATTCAATCTCCTCTCACTCTTACAAGGAAGGAATCAGCACTCGGGTTGTAGTTTGGAAGTATTTAATCTACAAAGGACGCGATCCACGCATTTCGGCTTGTCCGAACCTTGATAACGATACAAGACGTCATTGTAGCTTCCTTATTTAAATGTACAAATGCCTCCAGTTGCCAACATAAACAAAGGACTACATATTACTTTAATCCAAATAGCTGGTGGCCATATTGGCCTGGTCATGATGTGAAAATTCAGGAATTGATACAATAAAGAAAAGAAAACAAGTGTTAATATGCACACAATGTCATTTCAGCATGTCTTGCCCCGTGACCGCCGTACCTGTATGTTCGTCAACGTGACTTCTTCATAATAAACATACTATTTTCTCTTTTTTTTAAATATTTTATTTATAAGATTTTCCTTACATGAAACAAATCACGTTTATATACAACATCAAGTCTATCTTGCACTATACCACATGTAGACAATGAATACGCATCGCATATAATAAACATACTTAGGATTGCAAACATCAACATAAACAATGGACTACACATTACTTTAAAGTGAAAGGATATCGGCCATATTGATCTGGGCACATTGCTTATTATAGTGGTTCTTACACGAAAGTAAAGAAAAAAAAGGGGTGTTAATATACACACACTATCCTTAAATAAAGTTCTAGCGATTATAGTTCCATTCCATTCACAGCTCATTTGAGATGTCATGAGTGATGTCACTGATCGTGTCATGAATGATGTAATGTCTGAGGTCATAAGCAGTGCATTGTGGGGGCGTAAGTTATAGTTAGCTCAGGTAACTATAACTGCTGAATTTCACTGGTTTTGTACGAGTGAAATCTGAGTCTAACTATAAAGTCCCTGTAATCTTTGTTTTTTTCAGCGAATTTCTAGTTTTTTTTAACGTTAAGTAAGATGCCTATCACAATGGATGATGGGGGGTTGGAAGCAGAGCCTGGCCTGGCATTGTGCTGCCCCCACCAAAGCTTGCTGCTCCTGCCTCCCCGCCTCCTTGCCATCCATTGTCCAAGTCCATGCCCCTGCTCCCTCATTACAGCCCTGTGTGGCCGTTGTTCTGCCACTGGCCTTCCCGCCTTCTCTGAACAGTTAGCTTGCTGCCCCATCCACCTCCTCCTATCCTCTGTTGTCTGAATCTATGCACTAGCCTCCTCCCTCCTGCCATGCATGGTCTGATGGGCTGCCACTGCCCTCCATTTAGCATGATATCCCAGTCCACTCCTCCTGCCCTCCATTGCCCAATTCTATGCCCCATCATTGACCTCCTGCTTAGCCTCTGTGCTTAGCTTGCTGCACCTACTCTCCTTCCCCCTGCCCTCCGATGTCTGTGTGCATGCCCCTGCTCCATCCTTTTTGCCTACCATGTTCCATGGACCTGCCCCTCCTATCTACTCTGAGTGTTCTGTTGAGCTGCCACTCCCCTCTTACCTGCCTAGCATTGTCAGATGACTGTAATCTGTCCCTGCCACCTCCACCCTGCCTGTCCACGTTCCATGCCCCTATCCCCTTCCTCCTGTCCTTCATGGTCCATTTTACTGCCACACCCTTCTGCCCTCCCTGGTCTGTTGTGCTGCAACTGCTCCTTCTGTCTGCCCCGTGGTCTGTTGTGAGGCCCCTTCCCCTGAACACTCTTGTCTTTGCCCAGCTCCTACCCCTCCCTTCTATCCTCCATGGTCCTTTGTGCATGCCCCTGCCCCCTCCTTCTTGCCCATCATGGCCATTGTGCTGCCACTAACCCTCCCGCTTGTCATGCATGGTCTTCTGTGCTGCCACGGCCCCTCCCACCTTCCCTGTATGGTCAGCTAGCTGCCCCTGATCCCCTCCCACCTTCCCTCCATGGTCTGTGTGTATGCCATTATAGTCTCACTGTTGCTCTCCATGGTGTGTCTTGCTTCTAGTACCCATCCTGCCTGACCTCCATGGTCAGCTTGCTGCTCCTGCCCTGCCCCCTGCCCTCTGTTTTCCACGTGCAGACCCCTATTCCCTCCCTCCTGGCTTGTCTGTTCCATTGTAATGCCCCTGATCCCTCCCTCCTGCCCTTTATGGTCCGTTATGCTGCAGCTTTCTCTCCTGTCTGTCCATTATGGTCAGCTAGCTGCCATTGCCTCTTTCCCCTCTGTTCTCTGTTGTCCATGTGCATGGTCCTGTCCCCTCCCTATTGCTTTCCATGGATTGTTGTGCTGCACTCCCGTCCCGCATGCCCTGTGTGGTGTATTGTGCTGCTGCAAACCCTGATGCCTGCCCTGTAAGGTCAGTTTGGTGCACCTGTCCATGTCCCTCCTGTCCTCTATTATCCGAGTCCATGTCCCTACCCCAATTCCTCCTGCCTTCCATGATCCAATGTACCTTACTTGCTAACATTTTGAACTTGGTAAGAGGGAGATTTTGAAAAATAAACTGGGGTATTGAAAAAGAGGAGATTGTAGACAGGAGACAGATCAAATAAAGCCCATTTGGCTTAAAACATTGGGCGTTTCCTGGCTGAATCAGGTCTATTGGCATGTATGGTTGTACTACCACTGCCTATTCCTCCTGCCCACAATGGTCTATTATATTGCCACAGCCTCTCTTGCCTGTCCTGCATTGTTGGTTTGTTGCCCCTGCCCCCCTTTCCACTGCCCTCCATAGTCTGTTGTGCTGCAACTGCCCTTCCTGCCTCCCCAGTGTGGTCAAATTGTTGCCTCTGCACCCTCCTACCTGCCTTCAATTTTCTGAGTCAGTGCCCCTGGCCTCTGCCTCTCAACAGTATCCTAATGAACAGCTAGATTGCTAACATTCTATATTTATTACAAAAGTGTGGCACGCCTGACGTCATCTTGATGTAATCAAAACTGTAATACCTAGAGCATTTCCTTTAGAAATTACAGAAATGAGAGGGTCTTATTTGCATCAAAATTATGGTTAGTGCTCTAAAAACTAAAATGAGGACATATTTTCTGAGTTTTCAAATAGCGACAAAGCACTTTTAAATTATTTGTTATCTTTATGTTTTTTTATCCAGTTGACCTCTTGATTAAATGTTGCACTTAGGGGAGAGGATGTGGTGTTACTTCCAGAGATGCAGACTTTGCAACTGGGGAACCAGGTTGGAGTTTCTTCTTCAGCTCGACATTCTGTGATTCTGGTCAAATCACTTAATCTCCCCATGTCTACAACCAAAATGAATTTGTCCTTGTGTGATGTAACCAATGCTCATGTAAAGCACTCCAATACCTGAGCAGTCTGCACTATATAAAACTGCAAAAAACCAAAAAATAAAAAGTGTTTTGCACACTTCTGTCATTGGGCTATACGTGGGCTACATCTGGGTGATATTTGTGCTACATTTGGGCTCTTTTGTCTCTGGTAGCCATCGTGGGAGATTTATTTGTTATGAAGTTTCCTAATATACTCATTTACTGCAGTCTCCTCAGTAGGAAATGCTTTCAGTTTTTTACTTTGATTCCATCAAGAAGGCATTCAGATGTGTCACACATTTGCCATAAATTCAGAATGTTAGCACTTTAGTTGCTCATTAGATCACTGTAGTAAAGCTACTGCTCACCAGGGAAGTCTGCTGCTGGTATTGAAAGTGCATGTTTCAGTCTGCATGTCAGAATTTTTTAATGAAATAGAAGAGGATTTGAGAAGTCACTCAAAATGTGCCCTAATTTTTCTTTCTTCAGCACTAATCATAATTTCTATGGCAAAATGAACCCCCTCATTTTGTTCCTTTTTAAATTAAATGTTTTAAGTGTTACCAGTTTATTCCAATCAAGATGGCTTCAGGTGTGCCATACTTTTGTCTTAAGTAAGACTATTAGCGCTCTAGTTGTTCTTTAGAACACTCTGGGACACTCTGTCATTGGGCTATACGTGGGCTACATCTGGGTGATATCTGTGCTACATTTGGGCTCTTTTGTCTCTGGTGGCCATCTTGGGAGACTTATTTGTTATGAAGTTTCCTAATTTCCTCATTTGCTACAGTCTCCTCAGTAGGAAATACTGTTAGTTTTTTACTTTGATTCCATCAAGAAGGCATTCAGATGTGTCACACATTTGCCATCAATTCAGAATGTTAGCCCTCTAGTTGCTCATTAGATCACTGTAGTAAAGCTACTGCTCACCAGGGAAGTCTGCTGCTGGTATTGAAAGTGCATGTTTCAGTCTGCATGTCAGAATTGTTTAATGAAAGAGAAGAGGATTTGAGAAGTCACTCAAAATTTGCCCTAATTTTTCTTTCTGCAGCACTAATTATAATTTCTATGGCAAAATGAACCCCCTCATTTTGTTCCTTTTTAAATTAAATGTTTTAAGAGTTACCAGTTTATTCCAATCAAGATGGCTTCAGGTGTGCCATACTTTTGTCATAAGTAAGACTGTTAGCGCTCTAGTTGTTCTTTAGAACACTCTGGGAAGCTGCAGTAGAACACAAAGGCATCAACTGACAGGCTCTGCCCTTGTTGGATGTACATGTTTTACTGAGAATGTCAGACTTCATTCTCACATGACTGAGAAAGATAATGTGAATTTACAGAAAATATGCTCTCATTTTAGCTTATAGATCAGCTTCCAAACCTCTATGGGAAAAGTATGAGAAAATAGTTTTCTCTCAAACATGATTCATGATATCCCAGCAGAAGGCTTTTTCACAGGGTAAAATCACCTTAGAACACACCACAATTCCTAAAATTAGTATGGTACCATCAACAAATGATTTATAATGTAACTAAAGTCTTATCACCCTTTATACGTTCTCCTTTTGGTGACCCTCAAAACCTTCCATTCACTACAATGCATTTTAATGGGGTGCTATCATGTATATTGGTCCAAACATGGCTGCCAACACTTCTTGGATGAAGTGCTGACAGCCAATCAGATCACACGATGAGATGTGTGGTTAGGCTCCGCCCAGATATATAAATTTCTTTTTCCTTTAATATTAAAAAAATTCCTGAACGGATTTACACCATTTAAAAAAAAGGGCGCTTTCTGGACCAAGAGCTACCTTTTTGCCAAATTTGGTGTAATTCCGTTCAGCAGTTCAGGCTGTATCCTTCTCTAAAGTTTCCTATGGAAATTAAGATGGGGAAAACGCGTTTTGAGACCCCCCTTTTTTCTCAGCCCCTGCTTGACGAATCACCACGAAACTTTCAAGACAGGAGCTGACCTGAGCGGGCCATTAGTTTTGAAAATTTCACGAAGATTCGTCAAATGGTGCCAAAGATATTGGCAAAAGAAAAAACGCTTTTTGAATAGAAACAAGGTCCTAACTATAACTACCTACTGGCGACCGCCAGTAGGTAATGTGTATATATAGATATATATATATATCTTACCTAGTGGCGATTGCCACTAGGTTGTTATAGTTAAGATTGCTTTTCCATAGGAAAAGTGCTTTTGTGTTGGTAATAACTTTGGCACCATTTGACTAATCGCCACAAAACGTTCCTAAAGATTGCTACTTTTTGACTAGTTTGTTCATGGAAAGTTACAGGGTGATCCGTCAAGCAGGAGGAGAAAAAAGGAGATCCCAAAACACAACCTTCCCATGCATTTTCTATAGCCTTCTTTAAGACGGACAACCGCAAAACCTGATGAAGGGAATTACACCAAATTTGGCAGGAAGCTAGATCTTGGTCTGCAGATTGTGCTTTTTGTGATTTGGTGTAAATCAATTCAGCAGTTTTTGAGAAATTAAGGTAAAAAATAATTGTATATCTGGACGGTTGTGTCCGCAAGAGGCTCAATAGTCTTTTGTGGAAGCGCCAGTTTAAAAATAGAGAATTCTGATTGATCCATAGAGCTTAATATCTCCTTGGGCCATCTCGTTGCCGCGGGAGTCAGACTCCAACTGGGGCGAGCCCCCTTATTGGCTGCCAGGGACATCAACAAAATGTTGCTGGTAGCCGTTACAGGACTCGGGGACTTAGGCCCATGTCCTGAAGTAAAAAAATAAAAGTAATATAAGCGGTCAGGGTAGGGATACCCTGACCCCCTAGGACCCATGGGGGACCCAGAGGGAATCCCTATGGCCAAAAAGAATAGAAAATCAGCAAAAATTGCAGCGATCCTGCAGGATCGAATAAACAAAAAACAAAATGGTGGCCGGGCCACATTCACTAAGTTTATTCCCCGGGTAGCCCACTCCTGGGGCTGTATTCATAAAGGAGGGGGGCCTACCGAGCCATTAAAAGCCCTGTGAAGCCCACCCCTGGGGCCAAAATCATGAAAAGGGGGGGCAAAATGCCCCCCTCCTCGAGCGAATAAAGGCCCAGATAGATAGATAGATAGATAGATATATAGATAGACATTACACAGTAGCATTCGCTAATAACTTTGCCTTCATTCTGACGAATCAGCATGAAACTTTCATTTAACTCAGCTCCTTCATGGAAAGTTCTGCGCGGATCTGTCAAGCAGGCGCCAATAAAAAGGAGAGGGTAAAAAAAGTGTGATTTTCCAATTTAATTCCGATAGGAAATTGTACTCTCCAATACAGAAAAAATGGTTGAATAGAATTACACCAAATTTGCCCAAATGTTAGAACTTTAATCAGATAGCGTGCTTTTTGTGATTTGGCATAAATCCATTTACCTGTTTTCAAGAAACTAGTGTTTATAGAGGGGTTCGTGTTGGCCATGAAGGGATTAATAAGTTAGCTATATCTGGACTGTTGGTGCCCAGGTATACTGGCCAACTTAGAGGGAACTAGTCAATCCTAACAGACTGGTCAAAACAGGAACAATATATTGTGGCAGCCATTACAGGACTCAGGGAAATGGTCCCATGTACTGAAATTAAATTTAAAAAAACTGTAAGGGGGCAGAGTGAGCACAGTATGACCCCAGCAGCACGTAGAGGTCCCTTGGATTCTTTTTATTTTCTGGCCACAACATGGACAACATGTTGTGGCAGCCATTACAGGACTCAGGTTCATGCTTGAAATGCATCGTAGTGATAGCCTGGTTTTGAGAGTCACAAAAAGGAACAGATATGAAGGATAATAACAGAATTTAGTCACAATATGAATCATATATTGGTGGTGTTATACTCATTTTAGGAATGCTGGTGAGTTCTCAGGTGATTTTGCCCTGTGAAAAATGCAAACCTTTGCTGGGATTCGATGAAGCATGTTTGAGAGAAAACATTTTTGTCTCATGATTTTCTCATAGAGGTTATAGAATGTGCTCCAGAAGCTAAACTGAAAGCATGTTTTCTATACGTTCATACTATCCTCCTCAGCAATGTGAGAATAAAATCTAACACTCTAAATAATATGTACTTCAGCAGCAGCAGCAGCCTGTCAGTTGATTTTCCAGCATTCTATGTCAGGAACGGAGGCACCTAATTATGCTTTTCTTTCCTTTACTGCAGAAACACAGCAGCCAATAACATTCAAAGAAAAACCAATACTACATTTCTAATAGTCCAAGACCACCCGCTCTATGACCCACCAATCAGGTTCCATCTATACATATAAAAGCATTAGAGTCCAAAGCCCTTCCTCTTTCTTTACTGTTGACACAGCTTGAATTAAGTGCCATTTCCTTTTGATTTTATTTATATTGGTTATGGCACTGTATTTCTAAGGTTCACAGCACACCAAACGTGCTCACAAGCGCCTACTCCTTAATATTCTTTGCTTTATTGCCGATTTTGGCATCTCTTGGAAACACATTCCCGCTTGTCTTGGCCGATGTGGGCGGGAGCGGGGACTTCGGCAGCTACACAGCACCCGCTTTAGAGACCTTTCATCTCTCTAGTGCACCTGCTGCGCATGCACGATAAGGGCAACATTTGTACTGCTAGTGTCGCGCTCTTAAGGTGCAGCCAGCGTCTCTATGGTTGAGCTACTTTTTCCTCCAGTTTCCTCCCACCCCGACGAGGTGATATTTACATTTAAGGGCTGTGCTCTAGTGGTAACAGGTGCTCCCGCCTCCAGATTTGACTGTCTATAGCGATCCATTCGCTCATTTACCACCTGCTGCCCCCCCTTCATAGCCCTCTACCTACCTTTACACTTTATCTCCTTTGAAATGTTGCTATGCCACTGGCATTATGGCTCAACAGGACAATGATGAGGATCAATATGGGGAGTATATGGAGACTCCTTATGACCACCACATGGAGGAATGCTTAGTAGAGGCTTTAGATTTTCATGTGCATGATTCTGTGAACAAAGCTCTGGTGAGAGCCCTTTGGCCCTTTTCCCAACTTATCCTTAAATTTGGCTGATGGAGATTTAGCGCAGGCTTGGGGGGATACCCCCTACTTAGACGTAAATCATTGCAGAGCCTGGCCCCTCTCACAAAGATTCATTTGATGCCATGGCAGAGTCTGTCCTGCTTGACCATGGCTACAGAGCTACGTCAGTCCAAAGACATTCTATACCATTTCAAGATCCCCAAACTACATCAGATGATTCAAGTTCCGCATATTCGGAGAGTGCTCATTCTCCCAAGGAGCAGCAAACTGGCAGTAGCGAAAGCGCTAGAGTCAAGTCCCCAGAGAGCCATCTTCTGTCTCGCTGGGAAAGAATTTACATTTCAATCCTAACAATATTATCCAACCGAGATCCACTGAATGGGTTCCATCCCAGGAGGTAGCTGAGTATGTATAAAACTTTGAGGAAAGGGTTTGAGAAGAAAGTGTGCAGGACCCTGCGCTTAGAGTGCCCTCAACCTTCCCAACCTGGCAAAGTGGCCGATATCCCCGAACCTGACTCCATTATGGTGACATTCCTCAACAAATATGCCAAAGACCCAAAAAAGGGTATTGACAGAGCCTGGCGAGGTTGTTAGGATAGGTTGCTTGATATATCTGGTCCTCTCACGAAAATTCCGGATCTTACAGTCCAGGTGAAAGACTCCAGTTCCATAGTGGACCCGCACACTTTGTTGGAATGGTTGCAGCGTGCCATTTGCCTCCTAGGCATTTCACTGAGGCGGCGTAAGTCATTGCTCATCCGCATCAACACTTAAGGTCTTAGGCAAGGATGTAGCCACCTTTTCAGCTTTGTTAAAGCCCAAACGTCCATTAAAAAGTCTTTAACAGTGGCCTTTTGCCCGGGCCGGATGCTACAGAGGTTGTGCCTGATGCCCTATCTCCTATTAGACCTCCCCCAAGAACTACTACAGTGGCAGAGGAAGAAGAACTTACAATTATCCTCTGTTCCCTAATTTTTACTTCTCCCGCAACTGAGGAGGTAGAGGTCGTTTCCACAGGGGCAATGCAGAGGAGGACAACCCTTCCAAGACGCCTCTTATTCAAGTAACAATCACGCCTTCTGTGAGGATCTCTTTGGGGGGCAGGGTGAGTCTCTTTTTGCACAATTGAAAACTGATTTTACAGGATGCTTGGATCCTGGAAACAGTTCAGGGGTTCCATTTGGAGTTTTACGCAGCTCCCTACTACGAGTCTCCTCCCTTCCCTCTCCCTTTTTCCCAACAAGAGAGTCTCTTTATATATCAAGAGATTGCTGCTCTCCTACAAAAGGGAGTAATAGCCCAGTCTTGTCCACACCCCAGAGGTTTCCTAAACACTATTTTTATTGTACAAAAGAAGGCAGAGGCTTTCGGTTAGTTCTGAACCTGCGTCACGTCAAAGTCTCTTTGGACGACATCCTCATCATGGTCCAACAACGTCAAACATTGTTAGTACAACTCTCAGGGACAGTAGAGCTCCTTCAAAATGTAAGTTTTGTCAAAAACAACTAGAAGTCTCATCTGAACCTAACATAAACTATAGACTTCCTGGGGTTTCCGATAGATTTGACCTCAGGCCAACTCAAATTCCTTCTGATGAAGAATCTAGCCATCAAGAAAGAACTGAGGAAAGCATTGCCAACTGTGGGCCTCCTAGCTTTTTCCATTCAGGCCATTTTTCTGGGCCCATTACATTATCGAGCTCTCCAGCGACTCAAAATCTTACATCTCAACACATGTGTCTCTTATGGGGAGTACATAACATTGTCTCAGGAAGCCAGGACGGAGATTTCCTGATGGCTGACTCATATGGACGGCTGGAATGGCATGGCAATTTTTGCCTCTGTTCCGGAGGTAATCATGGAGTCGGATGCCAGCAGATGGGGTTGCGGCGGAAGATGTGTTCCAGTGGAGACGGGGGAGCAGAAGGTTCCCAGAGGAACTCAAATATCACATCAACTGTCTTGTGGGTTTCTTTGAGGTGAAGACTCTTTCACCTGTCAAGACGAACTGTTGCATCCTTCTTCGGATGGAAAACATTTCGGCAGTCAGATATATCAAATAATTGGGGGGAACTTTATCTCGTCTTCTGGCAGAGATAGCCAAAGACTTCTGGTATTATTGCCTGGAACACAACATCTTGGTGACAGTGGAATGCATTTGGGGCAGAATGAACGTTGTAGCAGATTGGAATTCCCGATTTCTTCACGATTCAAGCAACTGGAGACTGCATCCACACATATTCCTCAAATAGATGGTAAACTGATAGAAGAACATCCCTTGAATTGCAAATTACTTTGTGGATTCCGGATGGTGTGCCCCGACTCCCAAATATTCTGTTCTGTGGGATGTTGATGTGATTTTGAAATTTATATGAAATTGGCCCGCCAATGAAGATATTTCTCAGAAGCAGCTCTCTTCCGAATTGGCTCTTTTACTATGTTAGATTTCTTGTTGGAAAGTTTCTGATGTCAAGTCACTGGACATACCGGGTAGAGTATTTACTCCTACAGGAGTATCTTTTCATATTTCGAAACGTTACAAACTCTAAATGTATTAGTTATCCAGCATTTCCAAGTAACCTCAAGTTGTGTGTGGTTAAATGTATCAAAGTTTATGAAGATGTGACACACAAATTGCGCAGGGACTATGCTGGTCAATTTTTGGTATCTCTTCAAAAACCATTTGGTCCAGTTTCATCAGTGACACTAGCCCGATGGGTCAAGTGGCTTTTGGCAGTGATGTCATTTGAGATGTCATCAGTGAAATCATCAGTGATGTCACTGACTATGTCATGAGTGATGTAACAATAATAATAATAATAATCTTTATTCGGCATATATAAAAAAAATATGACCATAAAAGATACACATTTATCAGCACAATAATACAGTACATTAATCATCATATAATAAAAAAAAGAAGACAGGCCAGTCAGGGCACCGCTTAAACATAAGGAGCCATGCTCAAAAAACTTCTTAAAACATTAAAAAAACAATAAAAGATGCACCACACACTGTCCCCACTAGTGCACCAGGTACTTAAAAGTCTTCTACTTTTATGTTCCCCAAGTATTTCTTAGCTTTAAGGCGGATCTTAAAAAATTCGTGACACATGATAATGTAAAAGCATCGGGGGACAATTTAAAAAAAAGTAAAGCCACCCGGGCCTGCCTAAAATTATGTTTCCTCAAAAGCCCCTTAAGATACACTCTTCTCGGGAATGAGTAATACGGACACAAAAGAACAAAATGAAGGGTATCCTGTGGAGACCTATTGTCGCAGCCACAGGGCCCTTTTTGTTCTGAAGGTGCCGTATACCCCGCCGGTACAGCCAGTAAGTGGTGCAACAAGTTCAATCTAAACCGTGTGATTAAAAATCTGTCATGAGCACTGGCTATAATAGTTAAATACGGTTCTATACTTTGTGTCGACATGACTAAAATATAGTTTCTGACTGAGGACTTTTTCAGTTCATTTTCCTCCCTTTGGGCCCCGATTAATTTAAAAAACTGATCTTTAATAAGAACTTTATCCCGTGGACTCACATTATCCAGGTGAGAGAACAGCTCTGCCCTGCCCAACATAGTAAGGGAATCCTTTACATATTTCAACCACGGGATTTTTGACGCATGATCCAAGGAGAGACAGTCTTGAATTACTTTCCTATTAAAACCTGTCTCCTCGTTGGACCACATGTTCACCCAACACAGGAGGGGTTTCAACGCCACCAGGTCAGAAATATACTTAGACCCCAGCTCCTCATGAACAATGAACGATGGGGTACTTTGGGGGACTCTCAACAGCCGCCTAAAATACCTGTTTTCTTCACTTTGTATTTCGCTTGTCCTAATAAAACCCCACACTTCACTTCCATATAAAATTTTTGAACTACAGAATGAGTTATACAGTTTTAAGATTGTCCCTGGTGACCACCTGCCTAACCTGTGAGCAAAGGATGTAATTGCTCCCGTGGACCTTATCAAACCTAGACACTTACTCTCCACTAGCGATTTAAAACTCAATTTTTCATCGAACAGGATGCCTAGATATGAGAAGGCCGGTACTTTCCCCAGAGTGTGTGTGCCGACTACGTAGGAATTCACCTTCCTGCTCCTTTTCCCTAGTTCCATTATGTAGGATTTTGTTAAGTTAGGTGTCAAATCCAAATCATTCATAAACCCCACAAACCCATCTAATAGGATCTGCAAGGCCTTAGGTGTGCGAGCAAGGAGGACCGCATCGTCCACATAAAGTAGAATGGGGACTGGTCTTGAGCCTACTTTAGGGGTGTCTGCTTGTAATGCGGTTAATGACAAGTCAAGACCATTAATATATAATGTGAATAAAAAAGGAGCTAAAATACATCCCTGTCTAACCCCGCTTAAACACTTAAAATAATCTGTAGTCTTCCCCTCTTGTGTGTATCTTACTGCGGTAGAGGTGTTGGAGTGTAGAGCCATTAGTACGTTAATTAAGGCCAAGTCCACCCCCAGTGATCCCATGAGCTTCCACAGTTTGGTTCGGTTTACACAGTCAAAAGCTGCTGTAAGGTCCATAAAGGCGAGATAAAGCCCCCCGCCTTTGACTATTGTGTACTTCGCATTAATCAAATAAAGATTTAGACATTGCGCGACCGTGGATTTGCCCGTACGGAACCCATATTGGACATCCGTGATTATTCCATGGGTCTCTGCCCACTCAGACAACCTATTCAATACCACTCTGCCCAAAACCTTAACTGTCACGTCAATAAGGGATATTGGGTGATAACAGTGTGGGCTATTCCTATCCCCTTTCTTGAATATCGGGACAATGGTTGCCGTAGACCATGAGGGAGGCATTTCTGTTGCGACTGACGCATTTATTACCCTCACCAGGATCGGTGCCCATACCTCTGGATTACTACGGAATAGATCGGGTGGAATCCCGTCCGGTCCCGGAGCTTTATTCCGTGCGAGACAATCTATTCCTAGTCTCACCTCATCTAGGGTGAAAAAGATAACGTCAGTTCTCTGAGCATCAATCTGTAACTGTGGCTCATCTCCTCTCAAGGGCTGGTTATACAGTCTCTCATAATGAGCCAACCATTGCTCAGGTAAGATATTATGGGACAGACTTGGATTATTTGAATCTTTAAAACAGGGGCTGTTTATAACCTTCCAAAATCGGGTGGAGTCCTTAAGCTCAGCGGCCTCCTCTAGATCTTCCCAAGCCTTCAATTGAAGTTGGCGTTTCCGAGTCCTGACTGCCTGTTTGTACCCTTTACGGCAGGTCATGATCCACCCCCTATCCCTGGGTGATTGTTTAAGTGCCTTCTTTAAGGTTCTAAGGGCCTTAGAACATTGCCTATCAAACCATCTTGGCACGTCCCTTAAGCATGTGGGTGCAGGTGCTTTTAAAAGGCTATCCACTAATTGTGCAATAGCTGGATTAAATCCTGTCCCTGCGTATCTAGATCTAAACAGTTCTGTATATCCTGCTGACCTCTCCTGAAAAGTGATTTATTAAAAGCAACTGTGTCGACCTGCGCCCATCGCAACTGTCTTCCTTGATGCGTTGCAGAGATCAATCCCCCCGTCAGACTGTGCGAAACCAAATGCTGTTGTGAAGCAACAAGTGACAAAGTTACCGGGTTATGGTCACTGAATATACTATCCCTAATGTTAAAACTGGTGATGAACCTCCTCACTGTATGTGAAACAAAAATAAAATTAATAAATGATGCACAACCTCTACCCTTGTACGTGGGGGGCACAGGTGTATCTGGGTGGCTGACAATCAAATCCATTGTGTGGGTCAGCCCAAAGGTATTTAGAAGCACACTCAACTCCCTTCCTGACTTGGTGTGCTCCATGTGTGGCCCTTTATTTAGTGTACATGCCTGCCAATCACACTCAGTCCCCCTCAAATTAGGACACAGGTGGCAATTAAAATCTCCCACTACTATTAAGTGTGCCTGGGCTCGTCCTTCGAATTGTAATTTCCCTAAGCAAGTGCTTAATTCCTCAAAGGGTTTTAATCCCTGCAAGTTTGGCTGAGCGTTATAAAAATTAATAAATGCCAAACGATAGTTCTTACTAGCAAATATTAGACCCTGTACTACTTCTGACTCCCATGGGATCGACTTCCACCTCCCCTGTATCCTTAAATCTACGAACATAATTAGGCCCCCTCTGGCTCTCCCTGCACTAGACCTTCGTGCTGGACAAAAAAAAGTTTTGTACCCTTCTAAAAAGAAGGTATTTACTGGCTCCCATGTTTCCTGGATGGCAATTATATCAAACTTTCTGATATAGCGGAGCCACTGCTTGTCCTGAAACTTACTCGCCAAACCTGCCACGTTCCACGAGATAAGTTTTAAATCATCCAGATTTCGCCTCACCTGGGGGCCTGAGGCATCACTATTATCCCCATCTGAGCTGGGAGACCTGCTTTCCCTTAGGTCCCTATATTCATCATGGGTGTCACTGATTCCCCCATCATCAGCCACCTCCCTACCCCTTAGATCCTTGGTATGTTTGGTCTGATTGCCCTCCAATCTTACCAAGCTCGCTCCCTCTGCAAGTCAATCTATGTCATTCAGGTCCCTCAATGGAGCGAAAGCATTTCTTAACTGCAACGGGCCCCCACTCCATCTCGGGCCCGCTTACTGTGTAACCACACCATGGGGGGGGGGGTAAAAATGTGGGCGGGGGTCTGTAAAAGAAACCCAAGGGTACTGGTTTGATCCCAGAGTCTACCATAAATGAATGTGAGGATGAAAACAAAATCTTCTGGGCCATTGACGGGTGCCTCAGCGTGACAATCACGCTATCCCCTTCAAATATTTTCTTAGACCTGCCAATCCAAGCCACCCTTCTCGCCATCAGGACATGTCTTTGGTCCGAGCTATTAAACCCAACGTATTTTCCTAACCAGTGGGTAACCTTGTTTATCAACTCGAGGCTAGACTCATCCTGTGAGCTATCTCGCCCTGTTACCCCCACTAGAACCACCGTGTACAGGCAGCATGCTGGTGGGAGGTCTATGACTGGCAAATTCCGTGTGTTATGAACTAATTGAGCGGCCCCACTTGCTCGCCGACCCAGGTGCTGGGGTCCCCCCTGATTACCTCTTTTATTCGGATCCCTACTATGTTGGGTCCGCTGGCCAGACCTCAGCATCCCCACCGCCTGTCCCCCCCGTCCCTCCTGCCCTGTTTTGTCCACAGCCACTGATGGGATCTGGGACTCAGAGCCTATCTCTGTGCGTGGAGTGGCATTCAAACCTATTTGTTGTTGGACGGTGTAGTTAGGTACAGCATCCTGCCTGGACTGAACATCCAGGGGCATCGCTTTCTCAATGTTCGACAAATATACCTTAATATCAGTGACCGTGTTTGATAGTTCACTTAGAAAATCCTTAAAGAGGCCAGCTACCAATGTCACAATTTTTTCCCTGAGAGACCCCCAAAGTTCTTCTGCATCCTTGCCCGGTTCCATAGTGCCCCTAGAGTCTGGGTCTTTGGAGTTTTCCTTCAGCTGCTTGGGCGCTATTTTCCTCTGCACCTTACGCTGTCTCTTTGGGGCTGGCGGACCACTCTGAACCATACATCGCCTAGTAGACAACACAGCCCTACTCTGCGTAAACTGCCCAGCTGCCTCGTTCTTCAAACTAGTGCTGGGACTCTGATTTAGGTCGCAAATCTCTTCTGCTTCCTCCCCCTGCCTCTGGCTCAGAGTAGTTCCTGCTCCATCTCCATCCACATTTCCAGCTACCAGTGCCGGGTCCCCTTCCATTGTCAGCGCTGATAATCCAGTCCTGCCCAGCGAGAGCCGCCTCTCGGCTTTATCAATTTCTTTAGTGATTGCTCCCACTGCCTTTATTAGGAAAGAATCAATAGTGCCCTTGGATGTGTCCGGGGATAAACCCGTAGGGGGGCCCTTCCTTTTCCCCATATCCTGCTTGAAAAAATGGGCTTGCCCAACCGAACCTCACCCAACAGCTGCTGACACAGGGCACAAAGCAGTTGCAGAGTCTTGGTACCGCTACACAACACTCTAGGCACTCCCGTGCACAGACTCAGTCTCAGTCCTCCCCGGGCTATAAATTAATCGTCACTTACTTTGAGTAGTCATGTGGGTCTGATGATAGATACATAAATAACCACTGGCAGATGGCAGATGAAAGGGGTATAGCCCGGCCCGGCCACCTCTGGTCAATGATGGGCAAGGACGGGCCCGGCCTTGGCCCGGGCTTTGCCCGGGCGCTGCCCGCGCTGTGGGAGCCTGCTTCACGCTTTATCCCTGCGCCTCCTGGCGCCGCTGGTGACGGTGTGAGCTGCGCTGCGATTAGCGCGGTGCTATCTGGGGCATCGAGTCCTGACCCCCTGGCTGCCGGTTACAGGTACGGGCTTTGTTGTAATATGTAAGGTCATAAGCAGTGCTTTGCAGGGACGTAAGTTATAGTTAGCTCAGGTAACTATAACAACTGAATTTCACTGGTCTTGTGCCAGTGAAATCTGAGCCTAACTATAACCTCCCTGTAACCTTTGTTTTTTCCAGTGAATTTCTAAGTTTTTTACAATTCTATTTCCTAAACTCTAATGTCCCTGTAACCTATGGTTTTTTAAGTGAATTTCTATGTTTTTTTAACTAGTAGTTGCGTTTGCAGAGTGGTGCAGAAAGGGAGCGGGGCATTCGACCAGCTCTCAGGAATCCCGCTGTATGGGACTTACTGGAGGTAACAGGAGGGCTTCTTGGCCCCCAAGGTCCCTCAGCATCCAAGAGGACTTCATCCCTCAACCACTAGTGCACCAGGAGGCGCGTTTGCAAAGTGGTGGAGAAAGGGGGCATGGCCTCAAAAGACCACTCAGCAGTCCCACTGTGTGCAACTTACTGGTGGTAACAAAAGGGGTTCCTGGCCCCCAAGGACCCTTAGCATCCAAGGGGCCTTCATCCTCTAACCAGTAGTACACCATGAGACACATTTCCAGAGTGGTGAAGAAAGGGGGCAGGCCTTCGATCACTTCTCAGCAATCCCCCAGTTTGGGACCTACTGGAGGTAACAGGAGGGGTTGTTGGCCCCCAAGGACCCTCTGCAACCAAGGGGACTTCATTCCCCCAACCAGTTGTGCACCATGAGGCATGTTTGCTGAGTGGTGGTGAAAGGGGGCGGGGCCTCCGGCGACTAGCAGGTCCGACATTTATTTTTTATTTTTTTATTTATTAGGGTAGGGGGCTGCATGCCACCTTCCCTGGGCCAATTTCAGCACCAGGGACCCCATCCACTGGGGCCCGGCCTTTTTATTTTATTTTTTTTAAAAAATAAGGGTGGGGGGCTTTCCCTGCTGATTTTGGCCCCGATGACCCGATCCCATGGCCCGGCCTCTATTCTGGGTATCCTGGTCCAGGAAATCCACTCCCATCTTTTGGGGACAGCGGGGGAGCCTCAAGGCCCCGCGGTCCCTGCCGGCTCCCCACCTCCTGAGAGAGCCGGCATTGCTTTCACAGAGAGAGAGCTGCTGAACATGCAGCTCCCTCTCTGTGAAAGCAATTCTACTCCGCTTTCAGCAAGTGAGAGCATTTTTAATGCTCTCGCCTTCTGAAACCACAGCAAACAGCTATGTCCCAGGGGTGGGCTCCCCGGGGCATAGCTGGAGCCGGCCCTGGGGGTTTGAGGTCCCCAGGGCCATGTATGGCCATGCGGCTCCCATCCTTTCTTAGATTTTGGCCTGGAGAGGTGGTGGTCCCCAGGGCTGCGGTGGGGTCCGCGTGGCCTCCCCGCATTCAATTTGAGAAAAGTCCCAGTGAGGTGGCGGTCCCTGGGGCTGCAGGGGCCCTCATAGCCCCCCAATTCATTCAAGTTAAAGCCCCTGGAAGGTGGTGGTCCCCACGGCATTAATAAGCCCCAGGCGGGGGGGCCCGTGCACCCCCTCCTTTGTTATACAATTGCCCCGGGACCTTCCCCACCTGGGGCAATTATTAAAGAAGCGCAAGAGCCCGCATTTTGTTTTTTGTTTAAGTTTCAGTGAGATCTGATTTTTTTTAATGCTTTTTTGGCACTGCGGGGTACCTGTGGGACCCTCCAAGAGGCCTAGGGGGTCAGGGTATTTCTACCCTGCCCCTTTTCTTTTTTGTTAACGTTTTTTCTGGGACTCAGCTCAAGCCGAGTCCCAAGATGGCTGCCACACTTCCTGGTTTGAAGTGTTGGCAGCCAATCAGATCTCAGCACGAGATTGGGAGAGGTCGCGGATCCTCTGTGTCCCTATATATACAGATTTGGATTTTCCTTAATATTTCTAAATCTACTGAATGGATTTACACCAAATCACAAAAAGGCACTTCCGTTGACCAACAACTGCCTTTCTGCTAAATGTGGTGTAAGTACGTTCAGCAGTTCGGGCTGTAGCCGTGTCTAAAAGTCCTGTGGAAATTAACATGGGAAACGCATGTTGTTTGACCCCCCCCTTTTCTCAGGTTCTGTGCAACAAGAATCAAGAGAGCACTTTTTATGGAAAATTATGTAAAGATTCGTCAAGCGGCACCAAAGATATAGGAAAGTCAAAAAATTATTTTCCTATTGAAACTAGGTCCAACTATACCTACATACTGATGACTGCCAGTAGGTAAGATATATATATATATATATATATATATATATATATATATATATATATATATATATATATATATATATATTCACTGAAATAAAACTAAGTTTACAGTGATGTTTTTCATTTTCAAACTTAAATACATCGTAAAAACATCCTGTTGTTCACTATTTGACATATACATTTTCAAAGTGTAGTTCTATAGCTTTCACGTACTCCAACACTGACAGTTCTTGTAACGGTATCCATTGTCCTGGGGGCACCCATATTTCATATGTTTACATGTCCGGGTTAGCTAGAAGGTAGGACACCAGTGAACCCCACATATCTAATGGTCGTGAGGCCGCTGGCAGTTCCTTTGCATATGTCTCTAGTATTGACTTACAGTATGTCATGTCCGTTATCCAAGTGCGGAGGTTTGGTACTCTGCGTTTACCCCAGCACAATGCCACCCATCTTTTTGCTAGTAACAGTGCTACTCCAATAAACTTTTGATTCGTTGGTTGTGTGGTTTTCACTAGCCCCAGTTGGCACATTTGTGGAGTGCAAAGGACCTGATCTGTTGTCATGTCTCTGAGGGTGTGCACCACCTTTTCCCAGTATTCATGTACCTGCGCACAGTCCCAGGCTACATCTAAGAAGTCCGCTTGTCTCCCCACAGCGAGCACAGCATGCATCCCTCCGTAGCCCATATCGGTTTAGTTTAGCCGGTGTATTGTATGTTTGTTGCAAGAATTTGAAGTGAATGATATATAGGTTACAGTTTGAGGTCAGCATTCCTGTCAGTGTGCAGCAGAATCCCCAGTCTTCCAATGATATTTGTATATGCAAGGATGTGTTCCAGCGAGTCAGCGCCAGTGGTTCCAAGGGCGGTCTGAGGCATAAATATTTAAATGTAAAGAGTGGCGTAGCGTTATTTATATTCTCGTGGTCTGCCCGATCTAGAAACTGCCCTTTGGGATATATATCACCCATCGCCTCTAGTTCCACCTGTCTGAGTAGAGCCATCGCTTTCACCTCTTGTGTGACCATGATGTGTGGGTGGTGTCCCAAGGGCAGAGCAGGGGCGTATAGCGGAAGCTTGTGGGCTCTTTCCCCCAATTTAGTCCACGCTGTAACAGTGCATTGTATGGTATCTATTTCCATACGATTTGTGGCTTTGTGGGTGTGTGTCATTATGTATTGGAGGGGCGTCAGATGTGCCGCCCCTTCCTTAAGTGCCAGGTGTGGTAAATATGGTTGTGGGTAGTACCAGTAATGTGCATATTATGCCTGGGCACACAAGTAGTACAAGTATTGGTCTGGTGCCTCAAACCCTCCCTGCTCATAGGGGAGCATCATAACATCTCATTTAATACGTGATTGCTTTCCCGACCATGCTAGCGTGATCAGTTGGGTGCGCAGTAGTTTGAAAACGGATTGAGATAGGGTGATGGGCATATTGCTGAATAGGTACAAGAATCGAGGTACTATGGGTAAACAGACATAATATCGAAACAAAAATATCGAATGGATACAATATCGAGTCTAAAATATAGAATGGACATAATATCGAATGGACATAATATAGTCGTTAAAAATATCGAAATTAAGGTAAGTAATATCGATAGTTAAAATATCGAAGTACATAATATAGGCATTAAAAAATATCGAATTTTTAATAATATCGAATTTTTCTAAGTGTATTGTATGTTAGTATATGTGTTAAAAGTGTATATTAGTTGTTGTAATGTATGTATAATTTTTTAAAAGCAATGAATTTTGTTATTTAATTTTTGCGTAATTTAATTCCGTAGCGGGTAGTGGGTTTATAGGGGAATAGGGTGGGAAGTAATTTAATTAAAATTAAGTACATATTAATAAATATTAATTGCTATTGATAATTAATTTATTGTTAATTAATTATTAATTGGTAATTAAATTTTATTAATTGGTAAAAACTTTTAATTGATTAAATGGTAATTATCTTAATTCAATTAATTAAATAGTTGTAGCGGGATGTGGGTTTATAGGGGAATAGGGTGGGAAGTAATTTAATTAAAATTAAGTACATATTAATAAATATTAATTGGTATTGATAATTAATTTATTGTAAATTAATTATTAATTGGTAATTAAATTTTATTAATTGGTAAAAAAATTTAATTGATTAAATGGTAATTATCTTAATTCAATTAATTAAATAGTTGTAGCGGGATGTGGGTTTATAGGGGAATAGAGTGGGAAGTAATTTAATTAAAATTAAGTACATATTAATAAATATTAATTGGTATTGATAATTAATTTATTGTTAATTACTTATTAATAGGTAATTAAATTTTATTAATTGGTAAAAAAATTAATTGATTAAATG